>CM059785.1:5750949-6008449 GCA_030435695.1 Brachymystax lenok tsinlingensis | reverse complement strand
CCAGTACCAGATCAATGTGGAGCTATATACAGGGAGTACCAGATCAATGTGGAGCTATATACAGGGAGTACCAGATCAATATGGAGCTATATACAGGGAGTACCAGATCAATGTGGAGCTATATACAGGGAGTACCAGATCAATGTGGAGCTATATACATGGAGTACCAGATCAATGTGGAGCTATATACAGGGAGTACCAGTACCAGATCAATGTGGAGCTATATACAGGGAGTACCAGTACCAGATCAATGTGGAGCTATATACAAGGAGTACCAGATCAATGTGGAGCTATATACAGGGAGTACCAGATCAATGTGGAGCTCTATACAGGGAGTACCAGGACCAGATCAATGTGGAGCTATATACAGGGAGTACCAGATCAATGTGGAGCTATATACAGGGAGTACCAGATCAATGTGGAGCTATATACAGGGAGTACCAGTACCAGATCAATGTGGAGCTATATAAAGGGAGTACCAGTACCAGATCAATGTGGAGCTATATACAGGGAGTACCAGATCAATGTGGAGCTATATACAGGGAGTACCAGATCAATGTGGAGCTCTATACAGGGAGTACCAGTACCAGATCAATGTGGAGCTATATACAGGGAGTACCAGATCAATGTGGAGCTATATACAGGGAGTACCAGTACCAGATCAATGTGGAGCTATATACAGGGAGTACCAGTACCAGATCAATGTGGAGCTATATACAGGGAGTACCAGATCAATGTGGAGCTATATACAGGGAGTACCAGATCAATGTGGAGCTATATACAGGGAGTACCAGTACCAGATCAATGTGGAGCTATATACAGGGAGTACCAGTACCAGATCAATGTGGAGCTATATACAGGGAGTACCAGATCAATGTGGAGCTATATACAGGGAGTACCAGTACCAGATCAATATGGAGCTATATACAGGGAGTACCAGATCAATGTGGAGCTATATACAGGGAGTACCAGATCAATGTGGAGCTATATACAGGGAGTACCAGATCAATGTGGAGCTATATACAGGAGTACCAGTACCAGATCAATGTGGAGCTATATACAGGGAGTACCAGTACCAGATCAATGTGGAGCTATATACAAGGAGTACCAGATCAATGTGGAGCTATATACAGGGAGTACCAGATCAATGTGGAGCTATATACAGGGAGCACCAGTACCAGATCAATGTGGAGCTATATACAGGGAGTACCAGTACCAGATCAATGTGGAGCTATATACAGGGAGTACCAGTACCAGATCAATGTGGATCTATATACAGGGAGTACCAGATCAATGTGGAGCTATATACAGGGAGTACCAGATCAATGTGGAGCTATATACAGGGAGTACCAGTACCAGATCAATGTGGAGCTATATACAGGGAGTACCAGAACAATGTGGAACTATATACAGGGAGTACCAGATCAATGTGGAGCTATATACAGGGAGTACCAGATCAATGTGGAGCTATATACAGGGAGTACCAGTACCAGATCAATGTGGAGCTATATACAGGGAGTCCCAGATCAATGTGGAGCTATATACAGGGAGTACCAGTACTATATCAATGTGGAGCAATATACAGGGAGTACCAGTACTGTATCAATGTGGAGCTATATACAGGGAGTACCAGTACTATATCAATGTGGAGCTATATACAGGGAGTACCAGATCAATGTGGAGCTATATACAGGGAGTACCAGATCAATGTGGAGCTATATACAGGGAGTACCAGTACCAGATCAATGTGGAGCTATATACAGGGAGTACCAGTACCAGATCAATGTGGATCTATATACAGGGAGTACCAGATCAATGTGGAGCTATATACAGGGAGTACCAGTACCAGATCAATGTGGATCTATATACAGGGAGTACCAGATCAATGTGGAGCTATATACAGGGAGTACCAGTACCAGATCAATGTGGAGCTATATACAGGGAGTACCAGTACCAGATCAATGTGGAGTTATATACAGGGAGTACCAGATCAATGTGGAGCTACATACAGGGAGTACCAGATCAATGTGGAGCTATATACAGGGAGTACCAGATCAATGTGTAGCTATATACAGGGAGTACCAGTACCAGATCAATGTGGAGCTATATACAGGGAGTACCAGATCAATGTGTAGCTATATACAGGGAGTACCAGTACCAGATCAATGTGGAGCTATATACAGGGAGTACCAGATCAATATGGAGTTATATACAGGGAGTACCAGATCAATGTGTAGCTATATACAGGGAGTACCAGATCAATGTGGAGCTATATACAGGGAGTACCAGCTCATTGTGGAGTTATATACAGGGAGTACCAGTACCAGATCAATGTGGAGCTATATACAGGGAGTACCAGTACACGATCACTGTGGAGCTATATACAGGGAGTACCAGTACCAGCTCATTGTGGAGCTATATACAGGGAGTACCAGATCAATATGGAGTTATATACAGGGAGTACCAGTACCAGATTAATGTGGAGCTATATACAGGGAGTACCAGTACAGGATCACTGTGGAGCTATATACAGGGAGTACCAGTACCAGATCACTGTGGAGCTATTTACAGGGAGTACCAGTACCAGATCAATGTGGAGCTATATACAGGGAGTACCAGTACCAGATCAATGTGGAGCTATATACAGGGAGTACCAGTACACGATCACTGTGGAGCTATATACAGGGAGTACCAGTACCAGATCACTGTGGAGCTATTTACAGGGAGTTCCAGATCAATGTGGAGCTATATACAGAGAGTACCAGTACCAGATCAATGTGGAGGTATATACAGGCAGTACCAGTACCAGATCACTGTGGAGCTATATACAGGGAGTACCAGTACCAGATCACTGTGGAGCTATTTACAGGGAGTACCAGATCAATGTGGAGCTATATACAGGTAGTACCAGTACACGATCACTGTGGAGCTATTTACAGGGAGTACCAGATCAATGTGGAGCTGTCCACAGGGTAGAACCAGTGCCAGCTCATTGTGGAGTTATATACAGGGAGTACCAGATCAATGTGGAGCTACATACAGGGAGTACCAGATCAATGTGGAGCTATATACAGGGAGTACCAGATCAATGTGGAGCTATATACAGGGAGTACCAGATCAATGTGTAGCTATATACAGGGAGTACCAGTACCAGATCAATGTGGAGCTATATACAGGGAGTACCAGATCAATATGGAGTTATATACAGGGAGTACCAGATCAATGTGGAGCTATATACAGGGAGTACCAGATCAATGTGGAGCTATATACAGGGAGTACCAGCTCATTGTGGAGTTATATACAGGAGTACCAGTACCAGATCAATGTGGAGCTATATACAGGAGTACCAGTACCACGATCACTGTGGAGCTATATACAGGAGTACCAGTACCAGCTCATTGTGGAGCTATATACAGGGAGTACCAGATCAATATGGAGTTATATACAGGGAGTACCAGTACCAGATTAATGTGGAGCTATATACAGAGAGTACCAGTACAGGATCAATGTGGAGCTATATACAGGCAGTACCAGTACCAGATCACTGTGGAGCTATTTACAGGGAGTACCAGTACCAGATCAATGTGGAGCTATATACAGGGAGTACCAGTACCAGATTAATGTGGAGCTATATACAGGGAGAACCAGTACCAGATCAATGTGGAGCTATTTACAGGGAGTACCAGATCAATGTGGAGCTATATACAGGTAGTACCAGTACCAGATCAATGTGGAGCTATATACAGGGTGTAACAGATCAATGTGGAGCTATATACAGGGTAGAACCAGTACCAGATCAACGTGGAGCTATATACAGGGAGAACAAGATCAATGTGGAGCTATTTCAGCCACATCCGTTGCTGACAGGTGTGTACAATCGAGCACACGGCCATGAAATCTTCATAGACAAACATTGGCAGTAGAATAGCCTTACTGAAGAGCTCATTGACTTTCACTGTGACACCGTCATAGGATGCCACCTTTCTAACAAGTCAGTTCGTCAAATTTCCACCCTGCTAGACCTGCCCTGGTCAACTGTAAGTGCTTTTATTGTGAAGTGGAAACGTATAGGAGCAACAACGGCTCAGCCGCGAAGTGTCAGGCCACACAAGCCCACCGAATGGGACCGCCGGGTGCTGAAGCGCATAGCGTGTAAAAATATTCTGTCCTCGTTTGTAACACTCACTACTGAGTTCCAAACTGCCTCTGGCAGCAACGTCAGCACAACAACTGTTCATCAGGAGCTTCATGAAATGGGTTTCCATGGCCGAGCAGCAGCACACAAGCCTAAGATCACCATGCGCAATGCTAAGCGTCGGCTGGAGTGGTGTAAAGCTTGTGGCCATTGGACTCTGGGAGCAGTGGAAACGCGTTCTCTGGAGTGATGAATCACGCTTCACCATCTGGCAGTCCGACGGACGAATCTGGGTTTGGCGGATGCCAGGAGAACGCCTTCCTTCCCTGTTTCAGCATGACAATGCCCCCCATGTGCACAAAGTGACATCCATACAGAAATCGTTTGTCGAGATCGATGTGAAAGAACTTGACTGGCCCTGCACAGATCCACATACTGTTGGTCATGTAGTGTACAGTGGCAATAAAAAGGTATGTGAATCCTTTGGAATGACCTGGATTTCTGCATTAATTGGTCATCAAATGTGATCTGATCTTCCTCTAAGTCACAACAACAGACAAACACACTGGAATCCAGGTAATTCTAAAGGGTTCACATACTTTTTCTACCCCACCTGTATCTACATGAAGGCAGGGTAAAGTATTCAGGCATGAGAATAATAACAATACGAGTAGATTGAAGTACAGAGTAGCAGCAGCATATGGTGTGTTTGTGTGTGTGTGTGTGTGTGTGTGTGTGTGTGTCTCCCAGTCTCTTTCTGTCTCTCCCAGTCTCTTTCTGTCTCTCCCAGTCTCGTTCTGTCTCTCCCAGTCTCTTTCGGTGTATATTTAGCTGACAGAGACTTTTGTTTTCACAGTTGGTTTCAACCCTGAGCCCCTCTATTGTAACCTCTGCCCTCTGTCCATACCAGCCCTAAGCACTGGACACACACACACACACACACACACACACACACACACACACACACACACACACACACACACTGGAGAGTCAGGGAAATAGACATACCTCTGGAGAGAGGATACACAGGGCTCCCCGTCTCTAATATTACCGTTTCTCTAATGAGTAAATAATTCCAGACTGTTCTATTCTATTCTGCTCTATTTCTGTGCTCAGTTATAATATTAAAGTCACCTTCTCTTGAAAAAAGATACTCTTATGGTGGAAAAAACCAGGCCTAGTTAATTAATTTAGACTTTTGCACGTCACGATATCTCAACCATATATCGTCAATATCATATGGTCGATACACCATATTAACAAATATCGTCCCAACCCTACCCTACTCCCTAACACACTGACTGTCCTCTAGTCCGTAACACACTGACTGTCCTCTAGTCTGTAACACACTGACTGTCCTCTACTCTGTAACACACTGACTGTCCTCTACTCTGTAACACACTGACTGTCCTCTACTCTGTAACACACTGACTGTCCTCTACTCTGTAACACACTGACTGTCCTCTAGTCTGTAACACACTGACTGTCCTCTAGTCTGTAACACACTGACTGTCCTCTACTCTGTAACACACTGACTGTCCTCTACTCTGTAACACACTGACTGTCCTCTAGTCTGTAACACACTGACTGTCCTCTACTCTGTAACACACTGACTGTCCTCTACTCTGTAACACACTGACTGTCCTCTACTCTGTAACACACTGACTGTCCTCTAGTCTGTAACACATTGACTGTCCTCTACTCTGTAACACACTGACTGTCCTCTACTCTGTAACACACTGACTGTCCTCTACTCCCTAACACACTGACTGTCCTCTACTCTGTAACACACTGGCTGTCCTCTACTCTGTAACACACTGGCTGTCCTCTACTCTGTAACACACTGGCTGTCCTCTACTCTGTAACACATTGACTGTCCTCTACTCTGTAACACACTGACTGTCCTCTAGTCTGTAACACACTGACTGTCCTCTACTCTGTAACACACTGACTGTCCTCTAGTCTGTAACACACTGACTGTCCTCTAGTCTGTAACACATTGACTGTCCTCTAGTCTGTAACACACTGACTGTCCTCTAGTCTGTAACACACTGACTGTCCTCTACTCTGTAACACACTGACTGTCCTCTACTCTGTAACACACTGACTGTCCTCTACTCTGTAACACACTGACTGTCCTCTACTCTGTAACACACTGACTGTCCTCTACTCTGTAACACACTGACTGTCCTCTACTCTGTAACACATTGACTGTCCTCTACTCTGTATCACACTGACTGTCCTCTAGTCTGTAACACATTGACTGTCCTCTACTCTGTAACACACTGACTGTCCTCTACTCTGTAACACACTGACTGTCCTCTAGTCTGTAACACACTGACTGTCCTCTACTCTGTAACACACTGACTGTCCTCTACTCTGTAACACACTGACTGTCCTCTACTCTGTAACACACTGACTGTCCTCTACTCTGTAACACACTGACTGTCCTCTACTCTGTAACACGCTGACTGTCCTCTACTCTGTAACACGCTGACTGTCCTCTAGTCTGTAACACGCTGACTGTCCTCTAGTCTGTAACACATTGACTGTCCTCTAGTCTGTAACACACTGACTGTCCTCTAGTTTGTAACACACTGACTGTCCTCTACTCTGTAACACACTGACTGTCCTCTACTCTGTAACACACTGATTGTCCTCTAGTCTGTAACACACTGACTGTCCTCTACTCTGTAACACACTGACTGTCCTCTACTCTGTAACACACTGACTGTCCTCTACTCTGTAACACACTGATTGTCCTCTAGTCTGTAACACACTGACTGTCCTCTACTCTGTAACACGCTGACTGTCCTCTACTCTGTAACACACTGACTGTCCTCTACTCTGTAACACACTGACTGTCCCACATACAGGTGAACATACACACACAACATAAACACACACAACATACAGGCTAACATGCTGACTACACCGCCAATGTGAGTGTTGATTTTGTCCATCCACACCGGACGATCACGACACACAGGTTAAAATATCACAACCAACTATATTGATTTTGGGGCAGGTTGAAAGATTCATGGACATTTAGCCAGCTAGCTGTTGCTGTCTAGTTTGTCCTGGGAGATGAACATCGGGTTGTTAGTTTACCTGACATGCATATAGTCCTCTTTTCAGCTGGTTCCTTGTAGAATTTTGAGTCATACACAGATAAACGGGAAACCTAGTTCGTTTTTATTCGTTATCTTTAATGAATCTCTCCTCATTTGTCTTTCAAGCATCCACAAGGGTTTGTATCTTCCTGGTACCTTCCTGATATTTTCCTGGTATTTTCCTGATATCGTCCTGGTATTTTCCTGATATCGTCCTGGTATTTTCCTGATATCGTCCTGGTATTTTCCTGGTACCTTCCTGGTATCTTCCTGATATTTTCCTGATATCTTCCTGGTATATTCCTGGTATATTCCTGATATCTTCCTGGTACCTTTCTGGTATCTTCCTGAAATCAAATCGTATTTGTTACATGCGCTGAATACAACAGGTGTAGACCTTACTGTGAAATGCTGACTTACAAGCCCTTAACCAACGATATAGTTTTAAGATAATAGAGTTAAGAAAATATTTACTAACTAAACTGAAGCATTTTTGTTTTTAAATAAATAAACAATAAAATAACAATAGCGAGGCTATATAAAGGGGGAACCGATACCGAGTCAATGTGTGGGGTTACAGGTTAGTTGAGGTAGTTTGTACATGTAGGTAGGGGTGAAGTGACTACGCATACAGTGGGGCAAAAAAGTATTTAGTCAGCCACCAATTGTGCAAGTTCTCCAACTTAAAAAGATGAGAGAGGCCTGTAATTTTCATCATAGGTACACTTCAACTATGACAGACGAAATGAGAAAAAGAAATCCAGAAAATCACATTGTAGGATTTTTAATTTATTTATTTGCAAATTATGGTGGAAAATAAGTATTTGGTCAATAACAAAAGTTTATCTCAATACTTTGTTATATACCCTTTGTTGGTAATGACAGAGGTCAAACGTTTTCTGTAAGTCTTCACAAGGTTTTCACACACTGTTGCTGGTATTTTGGCCCATTCCTCCATGCAGATCTCCTCTAGAGCAGTGATGTTTTGGGGCTGTCGCTGGGCAACACGGACTTTCAACTCCCTCCAAAGATTTTCTATGGGGTTGAGATCTGGAGACTGGCTAGGCCACTCCAGGACCTTGAAATGCTTCTTACGAAGCCACTCCTTCGTTGCCCGGGCGGTGTGTTTGGGATCATTGTCATGCTGAAAGACCCAGCCACGTTTCATCTTCAATGCCCTTGCTGATGGAAGGAGGTTTTCACTCAAAATCTCACGATACATGACCCCATTCATTCTTTCCTTTACACGGATCAGTCGTCCTGGTCCTTTGCAGAAAAACAGCCCCAAAGCATGATGTTTCCACCCCATGCTTCACAGTAGGTATGGTGTTCTTTGGATGCAACTCAGCATTCTTTGTCCTCCAAACACGACGAGTTGAGTTTTTACCAAAAAGTTCTATTTTGGTTTCATCTGACCATATGACATTCTCCCAATCCTCATCTGGATCATCCAAATGCTCTCTAGCAAACTTCAGACGGGCCTGAACATGTACTGGCTTAAGCAGGGGGACAAGTCTGGCACTGCAGGATTTGAGTCCCTGGCGGCGAGTGTGTTACTGATGGTAGGCTTTGTTACTTTGGTCCCAGCTCTCTGCAGGTCATTCACTAGGTCCCCGTGTGGTTCTGGGATTTTTGCTCACCGTTCTTGTGATCATTTTGACCCCACGGGTGAGATCTTGCGTGGAGCCCCAGATCGAGGAAGATTATCAGTGGTCTTGTATGTCTTCCATTTCCTAATAATTGCTCCCACAGTTGATTTCTTCAAACCAAGCTGCTTACCTATTGCAGATTCAGTCTTCCCAACCTGGTGCAGGTCTACAATTTTGTTTCTGGTGTCCTTTGACAGCTCTTTGGTCTTGGCCATAGTGGAGTTTGGAGTGTGACTGTTTGAGGTTGTGGACAGGTGTCTTTTATACTGATAACAAGTTCAAACAGGTGCCATTAATACAGGTAACGAGTGGAGGACAGAGGAGCCTCTTAAAGAAGAAGTTACAGGTCTGTGAGAGCCAGAAATCTAGCTTGTTTGTATGTGACCAAATACTTATTTTCCACCATAATTTGCAAATAAATTCATTAAAAATCCTACAATGTGATTTTCTGGATTTTTTTCCCTCATTTTGTCTGTCATAGTTGAAGTGTACCTATGATGAAAATTACAGGCCTCTCTTATCTTTATAAGTGAGAGAACTTGCACAATTGGTGTCTGACTAAATACTTTTTTGCCCCACTGTAGATAATAAACAGCGAGTAGCAGCAGTGTAAAAACAAAGGGGGTCAATGTAAATAGTCCGTGGCCGTTTGATTAATTGTTCAGCAGTCTTATGGCTTGGGGGTAGAAGCTGTTCAGCAGTCTTATGGCTTGGGGGTAGAAGCTGTTCAGCAGTCTTATGGCTTGGGGGTAGAAGCTGTTCAGGAGTCTTATGGCTTGGGGGTAGAAGCTGTTCAGCAGTCTTATGGCTTGGGGGTAGAAGCTGTTCAGCAGTCTTATGGCTTGGGGGTAGAAGCTGTTCAGCAGTCGTATGGCTTGGGGGTAGAAGCTGTTCAGCAGTCTTATGGCTTGGGGGTAGAAGCTGTTCAGGAGTCTTATGGCTTGGGGTTAGAAGCTGTTCAGCAGTCTTATGGCTTGGGGGTAGAAGCTGTTCAGCAGTCTTATGGCTTGGGGGTAGCTGTTCAGCAGTCTTATGGCTTGGGGCTAGAAGCTGTTCAGCAGTCTTATGGGTTGGGGGTAGAAGCTGTTCAGCAGTCTTATGGCTTGGGGGTAGAAGCTGTTCAGCAGTCTTATGGCTTGGGGGTAGAAGCTGTTCAGCAGTCTTTTGGCTTGGGGGTAGAAGCTGTTCAGGAGTCTTATGGCTTGGGGTTAGAAGCTGTTCAGCAGTCTTATGGCTTGGGGGTAGAAGCTGTTCAGCAGTCTTATGGCTTGGGGGTAGAAGCTGTTCAGCAGTCTTATGGCTTGGGGGTAGAAGCTGTTCAGCAGTCTTATGGCTTGGGGGTAGAAGCTGTTCAGCAGTCTTATGGCTTGGGGGTAGAAGCTGTTCAGCAGTCTTATGGCTTGGGGGTAGAAGCTGTTCAGCAGTCTTATGGCTTGGGGTTAGAAGCTGTTCAGCAGTCTTATGGCTTGGGGGTAGAAGCTGTTCAGCAGTCTTATGGCTTGGGGCTAGAAGCTGTTCAGCAGTCTTATGGCTTGGGGGTAGAAGCTGTTCAGCAGTCTTATGGCTTGGGGGTAGAAGCTGTTCAGCAGTCTTATGGCTTGGGGGTAGAAGCTGTTCAGCAGTCTTATGGCTTGGGGTTAGAAGCTGTTCAGCAGTCTTATGGCTTGGGGGGTAGAAGCTGTTCAGCAGTCTTATGGCTTGGGGCTAGAAGCTGTTCAGCAGTCTTATGGCTTGGGGGTAGAAGCTGTTCAGCAGTCTTATGGCTTGGGGGGTAGAAGCTGTTCAGCAGTCTTATGGCTTGGGGTTAGAAGCTGTTAAGGAGTCTTATGGCTTGGGGGTAGAAGCTGTTCAGGAGTCTTATGGCTTGGGGGTAGAAGCTGTTAAGGAGTCTTATGGCTTGGGGTTAGAAGCTGTTCAGGAGTCTTATGGCTTGGGGTTAGAAGCTGTTCAGGAGTCTTATGGCTTGGGGGGTAGAAGCTGTTCAGCAGTCTTATGGCTTGGGGTTAGAAGCTGTTCAGCAGTCTTATGGCTTGGGGTTAGAAGCTGTTCAGCAGTCTTATGGCTTGGGGTTAGAAGCTGTTCAGCAGTATTATGGCTTGGGGTTAGAAGCTGTTCAGCAGTATTATGGCTTGGGGTTAGAAGCTGTTCAGCAGTCTTATGGCTTAGGGGTAGAAGCTGTTCAGCAGTCTTATGGCTTGGGGTTAGAAGCTGTTCAGCAGTCGTATGGCTTGGGGTTAGAAGCTGTTCAGCAGTCTTATGGCTTGGGGGGTAGAAGCTGTTCAGCAGTCTTATGGCTTGGGGTTAGAAGCTGTTCAGCAGTCTTATGGCTTGGGGTTAGAAGCTGTTCAGCAGTCTTATGGCTTGGGGTAGAAGCTGTTCAGCAGTCTTATGGCTTGGGGTTAGAAGCTGTTCAGCAGTCTTATGGCTTGGGGGTAGAAGCTGTTCAGCAGTCTTATGGCTTGGGGGTAGAAGCTGTTCAGCAGTCTTATGGCTTGGGGGTAGAAGCTGTTCAGCAGTCTTATGGCTTGGGGTTAGAAGCTGTTCAGCAGTCTTATGGCTTGGGGGTAGAAGCTGTTCAGCAGTCTTATGGCTTGGGGGTAGAAGCTGTTCAGCAGTCTTATGGCTTGGGGGTAGAAGCTGTTCAGCAGTCTTATGGCTTGGGGTTAGAAGCTGTTCAGGAGTCTGATGGCTTGGGGTTAGAAGCTGTTCAGCAGTCTTATGGCTTGGGGTTAGAAGCTGTTCAGCAGTTTTATGGCTTGGGGGTAGAAGCTGTTCAGCAGTCTTATGGCTTGGGGTTAGAAGCTGTTCAGCAGTCTTATGGCTTGGGGTTAGAAGCTGTTCAGGAGTCTTATGGCTTGGGGTTAGAAGCTGTTCAGGAGTCTTATGGCTTGGGGTTAGAAGCTGTTCAGCAGTCTTATGGCTTGGGGTTAGAAGCTGTTCAGGAGTCTTATGGCTTGGGGTTAGAAGCTGTTCAGCAGTCTTATGGCTTGGGGGTAGAAGCTGTTCAGCAGTCTTATGGCTTGGGGGGTAGAAGCTGTTCAGCAGTCTTATGGCTTGGGGTTAGAAGCTGTTCAGCAGTCTTATGGCTTAGGGGTAGAAGCTGTTCAGGAGCCTTTTGGACCTAGACTTGTCGCTCCGGTACCGCTTGCCGTGCGGTAGCAGAGAGAACAGTCTTGGGTGACTGGATTCTTTGAAGATTTTTTGGGGACTTCCTCTGACACCGCCTGGTATATAGGTCCTGGATGGCAGGAAGCTTGGCCCCAGTGATGTACTGGGCCGTTCACACTACCCTCTGTAGCGCCTTACGGTCAGATGCCGAGCCGTTGCCATACCAGGCGGTGATGCAACCGGTCAGGGTGCTCTCGATGGTGCAGCTGTAGAACATTTTGAGGATCTGGGGACCTATGCCAAATCTTTTCAGTCTCCTGAGGGGGAAAAAGTGTTGTTGTGCCCTCTTCACGACTGTCTTGGTGTATCCAATAAGGAGGGGACTTGCACCGCATGGAGTGTCTCAAATAGAAAAAAAGTTATATTTTGGCTATACAGACGCTCGTTCGAGCGGTGTGGGTGAATCGTAGCCAATGAGGTTTGCATGTAATGGCCGTGGGACCAGCTGCTCCAGACACTCAATCACATGACCTTTCTCCAATGCCATTGGCCACAGCAGCTGCATCGCCACTGAGCCTAGCCCGACTTTTGACCCTGTCCCCAGTGTGTGTGTGTGTGACCGGAGGCCTGTCAGCGTAATAGATGCCTTCTGACCAAGGGGGGGCTCAGTGATAAACAGCACAGAGGTCAGAGGTTCATCTGAAACAATACAGACACCCACCACAGACTCTCCCGCAGACACACACACAGACACACACACACACACACACACACACACACACACACACACACACACACACACACACACACACACACACACACACACACACACACACACACACACACACACAGTAACCATACACAGGCCTATCATTTCCACAGACACAGCATGACGTGTAAATGAATGTCATCATGCAGACAAACTGAAATCATAAACCTTTCCATTGCCATCTAACAGGAGGAATAGGAGTCGGAGAGAGGGTCTTCTAACAAGGGCCAGCCTGTCACTAACAAGGGCCAGCCTGTCACTAACAGATGGTGTCTGTCTATGGCTGAGTTTACACAGACAGCCCAATTCTGATCTTTTGCCACTAATAGGTATTTTGATCAATCAGATCAGATCATTTGCCATTCGGGGCAAAATATCAGAATTGGGTTACCTGTGCAAACGCAAAGAATCTACTGCAGGGGTGCAAACCCCCATTTATAGAAGGCTGGCAGCATCCTTCCTGGTTTTCATTGCTCCCTGACACATAATTGTGTTGCTCAGTCTGTTTCTTAAACCAGGATACTGCAGCCCTCAGGGACTGGTGCAGGTTTAGAACCAGGATACTGCAGCCCTCAGGGACTGGTGCAGGTTTAGAACCAGGATACTGCAGCCCTCAGAAACTGGACTGGTGCAGGTTTAGAACCAGGATACTGCAGCCCTCAGGGACTGGTGCAGGTTTAGAACCAGGATACTGCAGCCCTCAGAAACTGGACTGGTGCAGATTTAGAACCAGGATACTGCAGCCCTCAGAAACTGGACTGGTGCAGATTTAGAACCAGGATACTGCAGCCCTCAGGGACTGGTGTAGATTTAGAACCAGGATACTGCAGCCCTCAGAAACTGGACTGGTGCAGATTTAGAACCAGGATACTGCAGCCCTCAGAAACTGGACTGGTGTAGATTTAGAACCAGGATACTGCAGCCCTCAGGGACTGGTGCAGATTTAGAACCAGGATACTGCAGCCCTCAGAAACTGGACTGGTGTAGATTTAGAACCAGGATACTGCAGCCCTCAGGGACTGGTGCAGATTTAGAACCAGGATACTGCAGCCCTCAGAAACTGGACTGGTGCAGATTTAGAACCAGGGTACTGCAGCCCTCAGAAACTGGACTGGTGTAGATTTAGAACCAGGATACTGCAGCCCTCAGGGACTGGACTGGTGTAGATTTAGAACCAGGGTACTGCAGCCCTCAGGGATTGGTGCAGATTTAGAACCAGGATTGATAAAGGACTAATGGTTTCCTCTGCAGGTATATCAACCCAAATCACTGGTTTCTCTGTCCTGACATCAGACGTATTAGCGGCTCATGCATTGTGTTGTTATAAGTGGAGATTTACAGGTTGAGTGGAAGCCCAGTGTTAGATTTACAGCTCCCGAGTCACGACACACTCACTCAGGGTGTAAGGTTTACACACACACACACACACACACACTCACAAACACACACATAAACACGTAGGCAGACTTGCTATGGGGAAAGATAGACTGAGAAAGAGAGAGCTGGAGCTCTCTTGGAATTAACGTGAATTGAAATAGTATTTTCAAAGCAGCTGTAATACGGGCAGGTCTACAGCTGTAATGAGGGCTGGTCTACAGCTGTAATAAAGGGCAGGTCTACAGCTGTAATGAGGGCAGGTCTACAGCTGTAATGAGGACAGGTCTACAGCTGTAATAAGGGCAGGTCTACAGCTGTAATGAGGGCAGGTCTACAGCTGTAATGATGGCAGGTCTACAGCTGTAATGAGGGCAGGTCTACAGCTGTAATGAGGGCAGGTCTACAGCTGTAATGAGGACAGGTCTACAGCTGTAATAAGGGCAGGTCTACAGCTGTAATAAGGGCAGGTCTACAGCTGTAATGAGGGCAGGTCTACAGCTGTAATAAGGGCAGGTCTACAGCTGTAATAAGGGCAGGTCTACAGCTGGAATAAGGGCAGGTCTACAGCTGGAATAAGGGCAGGTCTACAGCTGTAATGAGGGCAGGTCTACAGCTGTAATGAGGGTAGGTCTCCCCCTGACCTTGGGCCATTCCGAATCTCTCTAACAGAGCAGTTAGGATCATGGTTTAGGCTTAGGCTGACTTGGGATCATTGATGTAGGGCCACTGTCGTGATTGACGCATGTGTCTTTTAAAACGCTGCCAGCAAGGGAATCACTGGATACATAAAACAATGTGTGATAATGTCAGAACAGCCTCTGTCAACCAAGACCACCCGTAACAGTCAACATGCCCCCTCCCACACACACACTCCCAATGCATCAAAGACAATCTCCTTAGATTGGAAGGGACATTTAAACCCCATCCAAGCACTTTGCATTAAGTGTTACCAAGTGTGTTGTTTCAAAAGGAGTCTTGTAGCACAAGGGCGTGGTCCCTACTGAGTGTGCTGCTGTCGACTGTTTCTTAATGGGTCGACTGAAGCGGTACTGTTGCCGTCACTCTGACAGTTAAGACTATGAGAAGACAGAGCTATTCATAGATCTTTACTAGAGAGAGAGAGAGAGAGAGAGAGAGAGAGAGAGAGAGAGAGAGAGAGAGAGAGAGAGAGAGAGAGAGAGAGAGAGAGAGAGAGAGAGAGAGAGAGAGTTACCTATAGGGACAACATGGTACTTCTCTCATCTCTCAGCCTGGCCTTCACCTGTTTATCCCTCATAATCCTAGTGTCCTCGTCCAAGTTGAACTGTAGAGCAGCTCTAGTAGTCTGATGCATTCACCCTGCATGTGTTTAGTGGGTCCGTGTTCTACCCATTATAGCAGGTTCTCTCACCATGCAGTTATTCCTCAAGATCCACAACAGTCATTCTGCTTTCCATGAAAAACAGCCTTTTGAGCAACTAAAACATCACCCATAAATATGTTTTCCTGATAAAAAATGCTCAACGTTTGCACAAAATAAATGTTTCTCTCATTTTAAATTGGACGGGGAGCTAGTAGGCTGAGTGGACGGGGAGCTAGTAGGCTCTGGGCGGGGAGATAGTAGGCTGAGTGGGCGGGGAGCTAGTAGGCTGAGTGGGCGGGGAGCTAGTAGGCTGAGTGGACGGGGAGCTAGTAGGCTCTGGGCGGGGAGCTAGTAGGCTGAGTGGGCGGGGAGCTAGTAGGCTGAGTGGGCGGGGAGCTAGTAGGCTGAGTGGGCGGGGAGCTAGTAGGCTGAGTGGGCGGGGAGCTAGTAGGCTGAGTGGGCGGGGAGATAGTAGGCTGAGTGGGCGGGGAGCTAGTAGGCTGAGTGGGCGGGGAGATAGTAGGCTGAGTGGGCAGGGACCTAGTAGGCTGAGTGGGCGGAGAGCTCACCTTGACTGGCAGTTCTTTGAAAAGCACGCATGTCAAGCCTTATAGATGCAGTAGGGGTCCCGTGTGGCTTGGTTGTTATAGCATAGCATGGCACTTGCAATGCTAGGGTTGAGGGTTCAATTCCCACTGGGGACCAGTATGAAACATGTATCTCACTACTGTAGGTGAGATTATCTCAAGTAACTTTGCTGACATCCAATACTGTCATACACCACAGTACGGTTCCACAAATGACTTGTTTATCCAGCTGTTTGGTTATTGTAACAGCGTCACTACAGACAGAATGTTGGCTGTAGAATTTAGTTAGCTAGCTCCAATGGAATTGTCAGCAGTGTTTATCTAGCTAGCTAGTTCATCTTGGACAATTTCAGTTTACACTTTACAGGTTGCGCTCTGCGTACTTTTCGTTAAATATATTCAGGTAACTGCCAGAATAAAGGAAACGCACAGAAAATGATGGATACAAAGTATATTAAATGCAGGCGCTTTCAAACAGTTGTCGTTCCTGAGCAAATTTTTTATTTAACCTTTATTTAACTAGGCAAGTCAGTTAAGAACAAATTCTTATTTTCAATGACAGCCTAAGGAGCAGTCGTTTAACTGCTTTGTTCAGGGCCCGAACAACAGATTTTTACCTTGTCAGCTCGGGGATTCGATCTTGCAACCTTTCGATTACTAGTCCAACGCTCTAACCACTAGGCTACCTGCCGCCCCAATTCTAAGCAATAACATCCCATCATGCTTAGGGCCATGTATAAAAATGCTGGGCAGGCCATTATTTTGGCTACCATGGATACGCCCCCATAGGATGACAATGCCCCCATCCACAGGGCACGAGGGGTCACTGAATGTTGCGTGAAAACGATGTGAAACCGTGTGCCATATGCCGTCTCAGTCACCAGATCTCAGCACAATGGAACACTGACGGGAGATTCTGGAGCGGGCGCCTGAGACAGTGCTTTTCCACCACCGGATTTCTTTTACTTGTCATGTCTCTTGATGTAATGACAACTGCGTCAGAGTTTTGGGAAACCCCTCCTTTCGTCCATGTAGGCCTGATCATCCCTCGCTTCCTATTGGCTCATTCACCCCCCACCTCCCCTGCTCTCCCCTGTAACTATTCCCCATGTTGTTGCTGTAAATGAGAATGTGTTCTCAGTCAACTGACCTGGTAAAACATAAGGGTTAAATAAAATAAATAAACACCTTAGCTAGCCAGTAACTAGCTAACACCAGACCGATTACAAAGCAGAAACCTCTAACTATCTTTGTCTTAGATGAATAGGGGGAAACCTATTAATAATTACTATTAATAATGAATTATATCCTACTATTAATGATATTTTTTTTCGGCATGCTGCAGTCAGATGTTGACGCCAGTAGGCGAGCTATGTAAACCACGGCCCGCTCTGCGAACACACCTTCTGCCATGTTGGTTGCAAGCTGGTTCGTTTATTTAAAATGAGTTAAGAGAATAAAGATGTTACCGTTGATGTAGTAAAATGTGGCTTTTTTGTTGTTGTTGTTGTTGTGTGTGATGTGTTTGACACGGGACCAGTATCTTTATAATCAAACCTTTATCAATGTAGAAGCAACAGTAACTAGCCCGTCCAGCTACCTACCTCATCTCCATATTTGTTTTTATTTACTTTTTTACCACAGCAGTATTTCTACTCGCACATCATCGTCTGTTCATCTATCACTCCGGTGTTCATTTAGTTAAATTGTAATTACTTCGCTACTACTTATTGCCTTACCTCCTTACGCCATTTGCACACACTGTACATAGATTTTTCTACTGTATTATTGACTGTATGTTTGTTTATTCCATGTGTAACTCTGTGTTGTTGTTATGTGTCGCACTGCTTTGCTTTTATCTTTGGCCAGGTCGCAGTTGTAAATGAGAACTTGTTCTCAACTGACCTACCTGTATTATGACATCATATAGAACTACCTGGTTAAATAAAGGTGTATTATGACATCATATAGAACTACCTGGTTAAATAAAGGTGTATTATGACATCATATAGAACTACCTGGTTAAATAAAGGTGTATTATGACATCATATAGAACTACCTGGTTAAATAAAGGTGTATTATGACATCATATAGAACTACCTGGTTAAATAAAGGTGTATTATGACATCATATAGAACTACCTGGTTAAATAAAGGTGAAATTAAAAAAAAACTACTTTGATCTGGTTTAATCCAAAATATCGTCGAAACATGATTTTGACTGTTCAGCACCTATTCAACCAAACCGTTAACGTGTATTTTACAGCAGTGGGCATCAGTTATAGTGACGTATCAGTGTTGGAACATGCTAGAAGGGGCCCCCCAATCTTGAGTTTCCTCCCTCAGTTGTTTTTCCAGGGCAGTCAGCCGGACAGATCTCCCCTGATGCACCACACACACGCACACGCACACGCACGCACGCACACACTCACACACATGCACACACGCACGCACACACACACACACACTCTCACACACACACGCATGCACACACCGGCCCTAGTCTAATTAACAGTGCTAATCACTGTCATCTGTGTAAAGTCAAATGTGACTATTAATTGTTTTGTCTCACGTTATCATCGGTTTGTGTGGAGGCTATGAGGCGCTAATGTCTGCTCACATGTGTTGCTGGTTAAATGTAGAGAAGACGAGACTGTGTGTGTGTGTCTTGAGTGTGTATATAGGGAGGGGAGGGGCAAGGGTGTAGGCTATGAGAAAGCATGTGTTTGTGACTCAGAATGACTGGCAGTCTCTGTTCAGGTACAGTATGTTTGTTAGTTTGAATCAGAACATGAGCACAGTGACAGAGCTACATCGGGTTGGCAGGTAGCCAGACGGTTGATTCTTGGGTCTGTAACCGAAAGGTCACTGGTTCAAATCCCCAAGCCGACTTGGTGAAAAATCCATAGATGTTCCCTTGAGCAAGGCACTCTAAATGCTCCTGTATTTATTTTACTAGGCAAGTCAGTTAAGAACAAATTCTTATTTTACAATGACAGCCTAGGAACAGCAGGTTAACTGCCTTGTTCAGGGGCAGAACAGCATATTTTTTTTTACCTTGTCAGCTCAGGGATTTGATCTTGGTAACCTTTTCAGTTACTAGTCCAACGCTCTAACCACTAGGCTACCTGCCACCCCAATGTATGTGACTCTGGGCGAGAGCCTCTGCTGAATGTAATAGTGTTGTGAGCTGTGAGAGCAGATTAAGGGTTTAGTGTCACACTAGTGACTACAGAGCTTTATAACACCCTGCTCTTGTCTCCAGCAGGACAGGAGCAGCTCTCCCTCCCTTGGCTTAGTTAAACTGGAATTAATTAGTCTCAAAGCTGGAGGGGGAGGGGGGCAGAGGTTAAAACACTGAGGCTAATAAGAGCAGCTGAGAGAGAGAGAGAGAGAGAGAGAGAGAGAGAGAGAGAGAGAGAGAGAGAGAGAGAGAGAGAGAGGTTACAGATTGAGGCTAATCAGAGCAGGCAACTGATGAACTGTGTGTTCTTCCCTATATGTCTCTCTGTGCTCTATCCAGCCTGGTGTCTCTGTGCTCTATCCAGCCTCGTGTCTCTGTGCTTTGACCCAGCCTCGTGTCTCTGGGCTCTATCCAGCCTGGTGTCTTTGGGCTCTATCCAACCTGCTGTCTCTGTGCTTTGACCCAGCCTGGTGTCTCTGGGCTCTATCCAGCCTGGTGTCTCTGGGCTCTATCCAGCCTGGTGTCTCTGGGCTCTATCCAACCTGGTGTTTCTGGGCTCTATCCAGCCTGGTGTCTCTGGGCTCTATCCAGCCTGGTGTCTCTGGGCTCTATCCAACCTGGTGTTTCTGGGCTCTATCCAGCCTGGTGTCTCTGGGCTCTATCCAGCCTGTTGTCTCTGGGCTCTATCCAGCCTGGTGTCTCTGTGCTCTATCCAGCCTGGTGTCTCTGGGCTCTATCCAGCCTGGTGTCTCTGGGCTCTATCCAGCCTGGTGTCTCTGGGCTCTATCCAGCCTGGTGTCTCTGGGCTCTATCCAGCCTGGTGTCTCTGGGCTCTATCCAGCCTGGTGTCTCTGTGCTCTATCCAGCCTGGTGTCTCTGTGCTCTATCCAACCTGGTGTCTCTGTGCTCTATCCAGCCTGGTGTCTCTGTGCTCTATCCAGCCTGGTGTCTCTGGGCTCTATCCAGCCTGGTGTCTCTGGGCTCTATCCAGCCTGGTGTCTCTGTGCTTTGACCCAGCCTGGTGTCTCTGGGCTCTATCCAACCTGGTGTCTCTGTGCTCTATCCAGCCTGGTGTCTCTGTGCTCTATCCAGCCTGGTGTCTCTGGGCTCTATCCAGCCTGGTGTCTCTGGGCTCTATCCAGCCTGGTGTCTCTGGGCTCTATCCAACCTGCTGTCTCCGTGATTTGACCCAGCCTGGTGTGTTAGTCATTCAAGCAGGATCTGTACTTTCTGAGAGGGCATACAGTGTAGGACTGGCGCCGACAGAGATGGCAGCCTCGCTTCACGTTCTCAGGAAACCATGCAGTATTTTGTTTTTTTACAAGCATTTCGCTACACTCGCATTAACATCTGCTAACCATGTGTATGTGACAAATAAAATTTGATTTGAAATTTGATTTGGCAATGCCCAAACACCTGCGTGTGCCAACTTACACACACACACACACCCACTCTCTTTTTCCGACATCCGTACGCACTCACGCACACAGGCACACACACACCCACATATACACACACAAACAGTCTTCTCTCTGGTTTGATGTGATAAGGGCAGGGAAAATCCTGTGAGCCGGTTCCCTCGGCCCGAGTGCCCTCAACCTTACCGGACAAATAAACTGGGACGAGCCCCCCGAGGCAGAGAGAGAGATGGAGGGAGAGGGAGAGAGGAAGAGAGAGAGGGATAGAGGAAGACAGAGAAGCTTAACATTACCATTATTTGGTGAATATGGGCCTCTTTCTTTATAACATTCATTGTCTGAGCATTGGAGGGAACCTTTTAAAACATTGAACAGGAACGTTAAACGAAACATTGAACAGGAACGTTAAACGAAACATTGAACAGGAACGTTAAACGAAACATTGAACAGGAACGTTAAACAAAACATTGAACAGGAACGTTAAACACAACATTGAACAGGACCGTTAAACGAAACATTGAACAGGAACGTTAAACGAAACATTGAACAGGAACGTTAAACGAAACATTGAACAGGAACGTTAAACAAAACATTGAACAGGAACGTTAAACGAAACATTGAACAGGAACGTTAAACAAAACATTGAACAGGAACGTTAAACAAAACATTGAACAGGAGCGTTAAGCGAAACATTGAACAGGAACGTTAAACAAAACATTGAACAGGAGCGTTAAACACAACATTGAACAGGAGCGTTAAGCGAAACATTGAACAGGAGCGTTAAACAAAACATTGAACAGGAATGTTAAAGAAAACATTGAACAGGAGCGTTAAACACAACATTGAACAGGAGCGTTAAACACAACATTGAACAGGAGCGTTAAGCGAAACATTGAACAGGAGCGTTAAATGAAACATTGAACAGGAACGTTAAGCGAAACATTGAACAGGAACGTTAAACACAACATTGAACAGGAACGTTAAACGAAACATTGAACAGGAACGTTAAACGAAACATTGAACAGGAACGTTAAACAAAACATTGAACAGGAACGTTAAACAAAACATTGAACAGGAACGTTAACCTCTTCCAGCTAGGGTCCCATTTTCCAAATTTTCGCCTGTCTGACGTGCCCAAAGTTAAATGCCTACCACTCATGGCCAGAAACTAGGATATTTACATATTTAGTACTATTGGATAGGAAACACTCTGAAGTTTATAAAACCATTAAGATATAGTCTGTGGCTATTCCAGAACAGATTTAGCAGGCAAAAACCAGAGAGATTTCTGTCCGAATTTATTTTTGTTGCTCTCCTCTCATTTTGAAGCCCATGTAATATTTTTCTATGGGGAATAGGACCGAGGTTGCAGTACTTATGGCTTCCACTAGATGTCAACAGTCTCTGGAAAGGGTATGGAGGAAAAAGCTCTGACCAGATCCTTAGAGAGAGAGAATTACTACGGGTAGGGAAAAAGGTAAACAGGCGTGCGTTCACGAGAGCGTGAACGCCCAGCGCGACCAACTTTCTTTTCGTCTTTTAACGTTTCACTTACCGTTCTTGTAAAATATGATCGCTATTATTCATAAAAAGAATACATAAGGATGCATTATTAATGATATTTGATTTGTTTGTGAAAAGATGAGAGGTATAATTTGAACGCGATCCCTTCACTGTAAAAGCGGGCGAGTAGACTGACAATGCTTGGTGGAGTAGCTGAACGTAACGTGCCAAAAACAACGGATATTTATGGATATAATTATTTACTTTTTCTAACAAAAGAACCATGGATTATCTTGTTTGGACACTTGGGAAGACCTCAGAAGAAGTTATTTGAAAGGTAAGCGATTTATATTAGCTGTGATATGGATATTTTGAGAACCGAGCTGGATATGAATTTATGCTAATGTGGAAAATATGTGAGGTACTAGCCTCAAACAATCAAATGTAGTGCTTTCGCCGTAAAGCCTTTTTAAAATCTGACAACGCAGTGATATTGCCAAGAAGCAGAGCTTTTGATGGCTATGCAACACTATGCAACACTTGTATATCGAAGTTAAATATTACGAATATGTATTACGAATATGTATTTTGAATTTGGCGCGTTATGTTTGCTCTGAAAACGATCCCGCTAAAGGGATCGGCGCGCTAAGAGGTTAAACAAAACATTGAACAGGAACGTTAAACGAAACATTGAACAGGAACGTTAAACAAAACATTGAACAGGAACGTTAAACACAACATTGAACAGGAACGTTAAACGAAACATTGAACAGGAACGTTAAACAAAACATTGAACAGGAACGTTAAAGAAAACATTGAACAGGAACGTTAAACACAACATTGAACAGGAACGTTAAACACAACATTGAACAGGAACGTTAAACGAAACATTGAACAGGAACGTTAAATGAAACATTGAACAGGAGCGTTAAAGCGAAACATTGAACAGGAGCGTTAAACACAACATTGAACAGGAGCGTTAAGCGAAACATTGAACAGGAGCGTTAAGCGAAACATTGAACAGGAACGTTAAACGAAACATTGAACAGGAACGTTAAACGAAACATTGAACAGGAACGTTAACCTCTTAGCGCGCCGATCCCTTTAGCGGGATCGTTTTCAGAGCAAACATAACGCGCCAAATTCAAAATACATATTCGTAATACATATTCGTAATATTTAACTTCGATATACAAGTGTTGCATAGTGTTGCATAGCCATCAAAAGCTCTGCTTCTTGGCAATATCACTGCGTTGTCAGATTTTAAAAAGGCTTTACGGCAAAGCACTACATTTGATTGTTTGAGGCTAGTACCTCACATATTTTCCACATTAGCATAAATTCATATCCAGCTCGGTTCTCAAAATATCCATATCACAGCTAATATAAATCGCTTACCTTTCAAATAACTTCTTCTGAGGTCTTCCCAAGTGTCCAAACAAGATAATCCATGGTTCTTTTGTTAGAAAAAGTAAATAATTATATCCATAAATATCCGTTGTTTTTGGCACGTTACGTTCAGCTACTCCACCAAGCATTGTCAGTCTACTCGCCCGTTTACAGTGAAGGGATCGCGTTCAAATTATACCTCTCATCTTTTCACAAACAAATCAAATATCATTAATAATGCATCCTTATGTATTCTTTTATGAATAATAGCGATCATATTTTACAAGAACGGTAAGTGAAACGTTAAAAGACGAAAAGAAAGTTGGTCGCGCTGCGCGTTCACGTCTCGTGAACGCACGCCTGTTTACCTATTTTCCCTACCCGTAGTAATTCTCTCTCTCTAAGGATCTGGTCAGAGCTTTTTCCTCCATACCCTTTCCAGAGACTGTTGACATCTAGTGGAAGCCATAAGTACTGCAACCTCGGTCCTATTCCCCATAGAAAAATATTACATGGGCTTCAAAATGAGAGGAGAGCCAAAGAAAAATAAATTCCGGACAGAAATTTCTCTGGTTTTTGCCTGCTAAATCTGTTCTGGAATAGCCACAGACTATATCTTAATGGTTTTATAAACTTCAGAGTGTTTCCTATCCAATAGTACTAAATATGTAAATATCCTAGTTTCTGGCCATGAGTGGTAGGCATTTAACTTTGGGCACGTCAGACAGGCGAAAATTCGGAAAATGGGACCCTAGCTGGAAGAGGTTAAACGAAACATTGAACAGGAACGTTAAACACAACATTGAACAGGAACGTTAAACGAAACATTGAACAGGAACGTTAAACGAAACATTGAACAGGAACGTTAAACACAACATTGAACAGGAACGTTAAACAAAACATTGAACAGGAACGTTAAACACAACATTGAACAGGAACGTTAAACACAACATTGAACAGGAACGTTAAACGAAACATTGAACAGGAACGTTAAACGAAACATTGAACAGGAACGTTAAACAAAACATTGAACAGGAACGTTAAACGAAACGTTGAACAGGAACGTTAAACGAAACGTTGAACAGGAACGTTAAACGAAACGTTGAACAGGAACGTTAAACGAAACGTTGAACAGGAACGTTAAACGAAACATTGAACAGGAGCGTTGCCTGGACCTCCTGTTCTGTGGTGGATTTACCATTAGGCAGAAGAGGCAATTACCTCAGGCATCCTGTCATATAGGGGCCTCGTGAAAAATAATGTATATATATACAAATCATTTATCTGATTGAGGCCCGCCCATACTCCGCTCGAGGCATAATAAAACATTAAATGTAATCCCCCATCAACATCTGTCAGTTTAAGAGATATCTATTTTGCATGGGTTGCGTCTCAATATACCGAATCCGCCGATGTCGGCTTTCCGCATGTTTGTCGACCAGGCCAGGCCAGACCAGACCAGACCAGACTAGACCAGGCCAGACCAGGAGACGTCTCTGACATGTTCACTGGACGTGGTTCCTTGTCCCGGACCTGCTGTTTTCGACCCTCTCTCTCTCTCTCTCTCTCTCTCTCTCTGTCTCTCGATCTCTCTCTCTCTCTCACACTCTACAACACCTGCTGTCTCAACCTCTGAATGCTTGGCTATCAAAAAGCCAACTGACATTTACCCCTTGAAGTGCTGACCTGTTGCACCCTCTACAACCACTGTGATTATTATTTGACCCTGCTGATCATCTATGATGAACATCTTGAAGAACGATCTGGCCTTATACAATACACATTTCTCTAGTTAAAAGACAGGTGCTGCTGATAAAATCCGGAGTCTTCGTCGAGGCAGAGGACAGAGGACATGTATGTGTAGCCTATGTATCTGATGGCATGTCAGACTCTTTTTTTTTTAAAGCCACACATCATCAGATATCACAGGCTTCATACACAGCCTCAATTCTTCGGAGCCATGGACTCTACAATGTGTCGAAAGTGTTCCACAGTGTTCCATGTTGACTCCAATGATTCCCACAGTTGTGGCAAGTTGGCTGGATGTCCTTTGGGTGGTGAACCATTCTTGATACACACAGGATCACTGTTGAGAGTGAAAAACCCAGCAGCGTTGCAGTTCTTGACTCAAACCGGTGCGCCTGGCACCTACTACCATACCCTGTTCAGAGGCCCATTCCCCCTCTGAATGGCACACAAACACAATCTATGTCTCTATTGTCTTAAAGCTTAAAAATCCTTCTTTAACCCGTCTCCTCCCCTTCATCAACACCGATTTGAAGTGGATTTAACAAGTGACATCAATAAGGGATCATCGCTTTCACCTGGATTTCACCTGGTCAGTCTATGTCATGGAAAGAGCCTAATGTTCCTAATGTTTTGTACACTCAGTCTATTATAAGACAGAGGGGTGGTGTTTCACTCGTTAGGATGCTTCCTCCGGTGAGATAGTTTCAGACACTTGCGAATTGAAGGAAAGTTGGCGGCTGCACTGAGCACTAATCGGATTATTAATGGGATTATTTCGGATGAACGTTGCTCAGGCAACCTACTTTTTATGGGATTTATTTGACAATCAGATGAAAACATCATGACTGGTTGTGTTCATGGCACATTAAAAGATAATACATTTTTACAGTTCAATTACATCTCTATAAAACCCATTTAAACCCACATAGGGGTTCAGACTGGCCCCTGCCTGGGGCATCTAAATCACTCAGTCCGCCCCTGCCTGTGGGGGTTCAGACTGGCCCCTGCCTGGGGCCTCCAAATCACTCAGTCCGCCCCTGCCTGTGGGGGTTCAGACTGGCCCCTGCCTGGGGCCTCCAAATCACTCAGTCCGCCCCTGCCTGTGGGGGTTCAGACTGGCCCCTGCCTGGGGCCTCCAAATCACTCAGTCCGCCCCTGCCTGTGGGGGTTCAGACTGGCCCCTGCCTGGGGCCTCCAAATCACTCAGTCCGCCCCTGCCTGTGGGGGTTCAGACAGGCCCCTGCCTGGGGCCTCCAAATCACTCAGTCCGCCCCTGCCTGTGGGGGTTTGAGTTCTGTCTCAGTTGGTCTTGGTCAGGGGGTCAGGATGGGGGCACACCTTGTTTGAGTTTCCTGCCGGGCTCTGGAGCATTCCTCTGTGTATGTGTGTGTGTGTATGTGTGTGTGTGTGTGTGTGTGTGTGTGTGTGTGTTTCTGGGCCTCACTAACGAGCTGCTAATGAGACAACAGAACCATGCTCTGCATGGCCTATTAGAGAGGGAGAGAGGGAGGGAGGAGACGAGGGTGAGAGAGAAAGAGGGGAGGGAGAGAAGGGTGAGAGATTTAGTATTTTGGTAAATAAATGTTTTCAGATTCACAATATCATTTCTAATGGCTTCTTCTTCTGTTTCTTGTTCTCTCTTCCTACTCCTCCTCTTCCTCCTCCTCCTCATCCTCTTCTCTCTCTGTCTGTTGGAGGTGAATTATCCATGGCGGAGCTGCAGGATCCCTTCCTGGTCAGTGTCCACCTCATTACTGACCCGGGGAAGGCCAAGTCCCTGCAGCATGCTGCCGACACTGTCCTGGCCTGGGTCCACCCTGAACTGCAGCTTTTCCGCATCTCCGAGAGAGCCGCCTGGCAACAGAAGCCCAAACGCCAATCCTGTTATGTTTCGGCATCTTTTTCAGCCAGTCACGGCCCTCCGCAGTGCCAGCCGGCGCTGGCCGTCATCCTCTTCCTGCAGGAGCAGTACGGGGGCGAGGAGCAGATCGTGACATTGCACCGTGCTCTCCAGCGTCCCCCCTGGCACTTCCACCACACCGAGAGGGTTAACACTGGCCGTCGGATGCTCCCGCTGACTCCCTGCAGCCAAGACTTCTTCACCCTGGCCCCGGGGACTCCTCTGTGGGCGGTTCGTCAGGTCCACTACGGTAAAGAGATTGTACGCTTCACAATCTACTGCCGTTACGAGAGCTTCCGGGACATGGTACGCATGTACCGGATGATCCTTCAGAGGAAGCTGGCCCAGAAGAAAGAAGACTTTTGTTTTTTCGTGGTGTACTCCAACCCGGATACCGAGATCCAGCTGTCATTCAAGCGGTTGCCGAGGGGCCAGAGCCCCGCTCCTACGGAGTCGGCAGTGATGGAGGTGAGGGTGAGGGACGTTGGAGCGTTGGTGGCCCTCTTGCCGTACCCCTGTACCCCCATCAGTGAGGTACGCTGGCAGACTGAAGACTACGATGGGAATAAGATACTGCTGCAGGTGAGATACTGCTGTGTGGTTTGTGTGTGTGTGTGTGTGTGTGTGTGTGTTGTACACTTTTGTGTTGCCTAGGCCATAGATGAACAACATGCTGCACAGTATATCCCAGCAGCAGTCAGACTATGAACTAAGAACAACCCTTAAATAATGACGACAGGCAGACCACACCTATCAACATACATGAGCTCTGGATGTCACTGGAGGTATAGTGTATCGTTGCTAAGCAACAGCAGAAGTGAAATATCTGTGTGTGTGTGTGTTGGATGTTCCAGGTGGGCTTCATACAGTTTTCCTTCAGACACATAGTTAGGGTGACACCACGACCACAGCCTCTCTTACTGGAGAGGGGAGGGGGGGGGGGGCAGAGAGGGAGAGAGGAAGAGAGAGAGGGGAGGGGGAGACAGAGAGGGAGAGAGGGAGAGACAGAGAGAGAGAGAGAGAGAGAGAGAGAGAGAGAGAGAGAGAGAGAGAGAGAGAGAGAGAGAGAGAGAGAGGGAGGGAGAGAGAGAGAGACATAGAGAGAGAGAGACAGAGGGAGAGAGAGAGAGAGACAGAGAGGGAGAGAGAGACATAGAGAGAGAGAGAGAGAGAGAGAGAGAGAGAGAGAGAGAGACAGAGAGGGAGAGAGAAAGGGAGAGAGACATAGAGAGAGAGAGACAGAGGGAGAGAGAAAGGGAGAGAGAGACAGAGGGAGAGAGAGACAGAGGGAGAGAGAGACATAGAGAGAGAGAGAGAGAGAGAGAGAGGGAGAGAGAAGGCTCCAGCATACAGACCATACAGACTGCAGGTTCTAAGTGGGAACGGGACTGCAGCCAAAAATAACAGTCCCACTCAGCAGACAAAGGAACATTGAGCCTTTCCAAGTTGCACTCATCCCTCCACCCCTCATCCCTCCATCCCAACACAGGCTGGGATAGGTGTATAAGTCCTACTGCTACGACCACCCTGAAGGAGATTCACAGATTTCACAGACACACACACACGTTCACTCTGAGGGAATAAGATTATTAACCAGTAATTTACCAAAGTTACCGGAATCTTCAGTAATTTTGGTAATTAACAGATAATCTATGGTAACTTCTTTAATTTTTTTTTTTTAAATGTATATGTATATCAGTTTCTAGTGGATCATAAAGACCATAAAGTTAGTGATCACTGAATTTAACTCTTCATCTCGTCCAACTATTGACGTTTTTTCACAACTGCCACCAATTTGGTTTACCAAAACGTTGACAACAAAGACATAGTCAAATGACTGTGTGTAAAAATATATATAAAGGAGATTTCCTGCTGAAACCGTATATAAAGATGGTGTCTTACAGGCTCCTGACCAATGCTGCCGTTTTGTGTGTTTTCTACGCTGATCGTAACTTTTTTTTTTGTACATAATATCTCCGCCATCATCACCTAAAAAACAGCTTCTGGACATCATAACAGTAGCCAATCACTAACCTCGATTTGGATGACGATTTCTACTTCAACGAGCCGGCAGCTGTGGATGTACTGCTCATTCCGGACCAGGCCCTGGACTCGAGAGGAAGAGACGACGCAAGAGAGGCACACGAGCCGGCTCCCTGACGAGACTACGAGTAAATAAACTGCCTTTACCGTCCGTTCTATTGGCAGACGTACAATCACTAGAGAATAAACCGGATGAGCTCTGTTAGAGACTATCCTAGAAAAAGGTGATCTGAAGAACTGTAATATTCTATGTGTTTTCAGTGGCTGAACAAAGAGATGGATAATATACATCTATCTGGTTTTTCTATGCATCGTCATCACTGAACGGCAGCTTCGGGTAAGGGGAAAGGTATCACGTTTCAGGAGAAGACCCAGATGCAGACGGTGTCGAAGTAACACAAGTTTATTACTAGAACAGGGGGCAGGCAAAACGACAGGTCAAGGGCAGGCAGAGGTCAGTCATCCACATCAGAGTCCATAAGGTACAGAACGGCAGGCAGGTTCAGGGTCAGGGCAGGCAGAATTGTCAAAACCGGGAAAACTAGAAAACAGGAACCAGAGAAAGACAGGAGCAAGGGGAAAACTGCTGTTAGGCTTGACGAACAAAACGAACTGGAAACAGACAAACAGAGAACACAGGTATAAATACACTGGGGATAATGGGGAAGATGGGCGACACCTGGAGGGGGGTGGAGACAATCACAAAGACAGGTGAAACAGATCAGGGTGTTACACCAATAAGAGACATTCTGGATTGTAACTTCTCAGTAAAGAGAAAGAGGGTGTGACAATGTGTGTGTCTACAGCAATCAGGCTCGCACATCTCTAACGTTAAGGAAGTCTAGAGGTTTTACTCGTCTGAGTTAGAATACCTCATGATAAGCTGTAGACCATACTGTTTACCTAGATAATGTTCATCTATATTTTTCGTAGCTGTCTATATACCACCACAAACCTATGCTGGCGCTAGGACCGCACTCAACAATCTGAATAGGGCCAAAATACTCATCCAGAGACAGTTTTTAATGCAGGGAAACCTAATTTCTACCAGCATGTCACCTGGGGAAAAAAACTCTAGATCAACTTTACTCCACACACAGAAATGTATACAAAGGTCTGCCTAGCCCTCCCTTTGGCAAAACTGACCATTACTCTATCATCCTGATTCCTGCTTACAAGCAAAAACTCAAACAGGAAGTACCAGTGACACGCTCAATACTGAAGTGGTCCGACGAAGCGGATGCTATGCTACAGGACTGTTTCGCTAGGACAGACTGGAATATGTTCCGCGATACATCCAATAACATTGAGGAGTTTGCCACATCAGTCACCGGCTTCATTAATTAGTGCATCGACGACGACGTCCCCAACCAGAAGCCAGTTGATTACTGTCAACATCCGCACTGAGCTAAAGGCTAGAGCTGCCACATTCAAGGAGCGGTACACTAATCTGGACGCTTATAAGAAATCTCTGATGAGCCATCAAACAGTCAAAGTGTCAATACAAGACTAAGATACGAGACTAAGATCGAATCCTACTACACCGGCTTTGACGCTCGCCGGATGTGGCAGGGCTTGCAAACTATCACGAATTACAAAAGGGAAACCGAGCCGCGAGCTGCCCAGTGAAGCGAACCTACCAGACACGCTAAATTCATTCTATGCTCGCTTCGAGGCAAGCAAAACTTAACCATGCGTGAGAGCACCAGCTGTTCCGGACAACTGTGTGATCTTGCTCTCCGTAGAACTTTAAACGAGTTAACATTGACAAGGCCACAAGGCCAGACGGATTACTCAGAGCCTGCACTGTCCAGCTTGCAAGTGTCTTCACTGACATTTTCAACCTCTCCCTGACCCAGTCTGTAATACCTACATTTTTCAAGCAGACCACCATAGTCCCTGTGTCCTAGAAAGTCACGGTAACCTGTCTAAATTACTATCGCCCTTTAGCACTCACATCATGGCTCACATCAACACCATCATCCCATATACCCTGGATCCACTCAAATTCGAATTCAGCCCCAACTGATCCACAGATGATGCAATCTCTATTGTACTCCACAATGCCCTCTCCCACCTGGACAAGAGAAATACCTACTTGAGGATGCTGTTCGTTGATTATAGCTCAGCGTTCAACACCATAGTGCCCTGCAAGATCATCAATAAGCTAAGGACCCTGGGACTAAACACCTCCCTCTGCAACTGGATCCTGGACTTCCTGATGGGCCGCCCCCCTGGTAGTGAGGGTAGGTAACAACATCTGCCACGCTGACCCTCAACAAAGGGGCCCCTCGGGGGTGCGTGCTTAGTCCCCTCCTGTACTCCCTTATCAGAGCACAACTCCAACACCATCATTCATTATTTATATATTTTTCTACCCCCTTTTTCTCACACAAATTTTGTGATATCCGATTGGTAGTTACGATCTTGTCTCAACGCTGCAACTCCCCAATGGGCTCGGGAGAGGCGAAGGTCGAGTCATTCTCCCTCCGAAACATGACCCGCCAAGCTGCACTACTTCTTAACACACTTCTCGCTTTAACCCGGAGCACCAATGTGTCAGAGGAACACTGTACAACTGATGACCGTGGTCAGCTTGCAGGTGCCCGGCCCAACACAAGGTGTCGCTAGAGCGCAATGAGCCAAGGCCAGCTGTGACACAGCCTGGGATCGAACCAAAGGCTGTAGTGGTGCCTTAGACCGCAGCGCCACTTTGGAGGCCTCCCCATCATTAAGTTTGCGCAACGGTGGTTGGCCTGATCACCAACGACAATGAGTCAGCCTATAGGGAGGAGGTTAGTGGCCTGGCAGTGTGGTGCCAGGATAACAACCTCTCCCTCAACGTGATCAAGACAAAGGAGATGATTGTGGACTACAGGAAATGGAGGACCGGTCGAGAGATTCAAGTTCCTTGGTGTCCACAACACTAAGGGATTATCATGGTCCAAACACACCAGCACAGTCATGACAATGTCTCTTCCCCCTTATAAGGCTGAAAAGCTTTGGCATGGGCCCTCAGATCCTTACAAAGTTCAACTGCTGCACCATTGAGAGCATCTTGACTGGCTGCATCACCTGTTTGTATGTTTGTATGGCACCTGCTTGGCATCCGACCACAAGGTGCAACAGAGGGTAGTGCATACGGCCCAGTACATCACTGGGGCCGCACTTCCTGCCATCCAATACCTCTATACCAGGCGGTGTCAGAGGAAGTCCCCCTAAAAATTGTCAAAGACTCCAGCCACCGAAGTAGACTGTTCTCTCTGATACCTCACGGCAAGCGGTACCAACAGGACCATGAACAGCTTCGACCCACAACCATAAGACTGCTAAATAGTTAGTCCAGGTTAGTTAATTACAGTGAGGGAAAAAAGTATTTGATCCCCTGCAGATTTTGTACGTTTGCCCACTGACAAAGAAATGATCAGTCTATAATTTTAATGGTAGGTTTATTTGAACAGTGAGAGACAGAATAACAACAAAAAAATCCAGAAAAACGCATGTGAAAAATGTTATAAATTGATTTGCATTTTAATGAGGGAAATAACTACTGTAACTATTTTATTTTATTTACTATTTTATTTTACTATTCTATTTTTGCTCTTTTGACTCATCATGCTGCTACATTTTATTATCTATCCTGTTGCCTAGTTACTTCATCCCTACCTATATGTATATACACTACATAGACCAACAGTGTGTGGACACCTGCCCGTCAAACATCTCATTCCAAAATCATTCATATGGAGTCGGTTCCCCTCTTTTCCTGCTATAAGAGCCTCCACTCTTCTGGGAAGGCTTTTCACTAGACATTGGAACATTGCTGCAGGGGACTTGCATCTATTCAGCCACAAGAGCATTAGTGAGGTCGGGTACTGATGTTGAGCGATTGGGCCTGGCTCACAGTCGGCGTTCCAATTCATCCCAAAGGTGTTCGATGGGGTTGAGGTCAGGGCTTTGTGCAGGCCAGTCAAGTTCTTCCACACCAATCTCGACAAACCCTTTCTGTATGGACCTCTCTGTGTGAACGTGGGCATTATCATGCTGAAACAGGAAAAGGCCTTCCCCAAACTGTTGCCATAAAGTTGGAAGCACAGAATTGTCTAGAATGTCATTGTATGCTGTAGCGTTAATATTTCCCTTCACTGGAACTAAGGGGCCTAGCCCGAACCATGAAAAACAGCCTCAGACCATTATTCCTCTTCCACCAAACTTTACAGTTGGCACTATGCATTGGGGCAAGTAGCGTTCTCCTGGCATCCGCCAAACCCAGATTTGTCAGTTGGACTGTAAGATGGTGAAGTGGGATTCATCACTCCAGAGAACGTGTTTCCACTGCTCCAGAGTCCAATGGTGGCGAGCTTTACACCAGCCGACGCTTGGCATTGCGCATGGTGATCTTATGCTTGTGTGCAGCTGCTCGGCCATGGAAACCCATTTCATGAAGCTCCCGACGAACAGTTATTGTGCTGACATTGCTTCCAGAGGCAGTTTGAAACTCGGTAGTGAATGTTGTAACCGAGAACAGACAAATTGACACGTGCAACGCGCTTCTGCACTCGGCGGTCCCGTTCTGTGAGCTTGTGTAGCCTACCACTTTGCGGCTGAGCCGTTGTTGTTCCTAGACGTTTCCACTTCACAAAAACAATACTTACAGTTGACCAGAGCAGCTGTAGCAGGGCAGAAATGTTATGAACTGACTTGTTGAAAGGTGCCATCCTATGACGGTGCCACATTGAAAGTTACTGAATTCTTCAGTAAGGCCATTCTACTGCCAATGTTTCTCAATGCCGATTGCATGGCTGTGTGCTCAATGTTATACACATCAGCAATAGGTGTGGCAGAAGTAGCCAAATCCACTCATTTGAAGGGGTGTACAGTGCATTCGGAAGGTTTTCAGACCCCTTCTCTTTTTCCACATTTTGTTTTGTTACAGCCTTATTCTAGAATGGAATACATTTAAAAAAATGTATCAATCTACACACAATACCCCATAATGACATCACAATACCCCATAATGAAAAAGCAAAAACTGGTTTTTAGAAATGTTTGCAAAAATATAAAAAATTAAAAACAGAAATACCTTATTTACCTAAGTATTCAGACGCTTTGCTATGATACTCAAAATTGAGCTCAGGTGCATCCTTTTTCCATTGATCATCCTTGAGATGTTTCTACAACATGATTGGAGTCCACCTGTAGTAAATTCATTTGATTGGACATGATTTGGAAAGGCACAGACCTGTCTATATAAGGTCCCACAGTTTACAGTGCATTTAAGAGCAAAAACCAAGCCATGTGGTCGAAGGAATAGAGCTCCTAGACAGGATTGTGTCGAGGCACAGATCTGGGGAAGGGTACCAAAAAATGTCTGCAGCATTAAAGGTCCCCAAGAACACAATGCCCTCCATCATTCTTAAATGGAAGAAGTTTGGAACCACCAAGACTCTTCCTAGAGCTGGCCACCCGGCTAAACTGAGCAATTGGGGGAGAATGGCCTTGGTCAGGGAGGGGACCAAGAACCCGATGGTCACTCTGACTAGCTCCAGAGTTCCTCTGTGGAGATGGGAGAAACTTCTAGAAGGACAACCATCTCTGCAGCAATCCACCAATCAGGCTTTTATGGTGGAGTGGCCAGACGGAAGCCACTCCTCAGTAAAAGGTATGACAGCCTGCTTGGAGTTTGCCAAAAGGCACCTAAAGGACTCGTAGACCATGACAAACAATATTCTCTGGTCTAAAAAAAACAATATTGATTTCTTTGGCCTGAATGCCAAGCGTCACGTCTGTAGGAAACCTGGCACCATCCTTACGGTGAAGCATGGTGGTGGCAGCATCATGCTGTGGGGATGTTTTTCATCGGCAGGGACTAGTCAGGATCGAGAGAAAGATGAACGAAGCAGAGTACAGAGAGATCTGGGATGAAAACCTGCTCCAGAGCGTCCCAGGACCTCAGACTGGGGCAAAGGTTCACCTTCCAACAGGACAACGACCCTGAGCACCCAGCCAAGACAACGCAGGAGTTGCTAAGAGACAAGTCTCTGAATGTCCTTGAGTGGCCCAGCCAGAGCCCGGACTTGAACCCGATCTACCATTTCTGGAGACACCTGAAAATAGCTGTGCAGCGATGCTCCCCATCCAGCCTGACAGAGCTTGAGAGGATCTGCAGAGAATATTGGAGAAATTCCCCAAAAACAGGTGTGCCAAACTTGTAGTGCCATATCCAAGAAGATTTGAGGCTGTAATCATTGCCAAAGGTGCTTCAACAAAGTACTGAATAAAGGGTCTGAATATTATGTAAATGAGTTATTTCATTTTTCATTTTTTTTTTTACAAATATTTTTTTTTGCTTTGTCGTTATAGGGTATTATGATGTCGTTATGGGGTATTGTGATGTCGTTATGGGGTATTGTGATGTCGTTATGGGGTATTGTGATGTCGTTATGGGGTATTGTGTGTAGATTGATGAGGGGAAAATGATTTAATCAATTTTAGAATAAGACAGTAACGTAACAACATGTGGAAACAGTCAAGGGGTCTGAATACTTTCCTAGCGCGCTGTATAGTGTAGCTGTGACAGACCAGAGCAGAATACTCTATAAAGAGGCATAGCCAGTTTATGAGTCGCACCAGCAGCTGGAGAAGTCATCTGTCTGTCTGTGTCCAGGGGGACAGCAGATCTGTACCACAGCCTCTAGCTATACAGCCTAACCCCTAGTCTGGTCCCAACCCTGTCATCACAGAGAGGAAACAACCCCTAACACCGGCCTACCACCGAGGCACTCCGTGTACACAAAATAGTTCCGTGTTGAATCAACACCTATAGTATTACATTTAACAATGGGGCAGTGTGTACTGTATATGGGTCCATACTTTTCAGTGTTATATTAACACTGTGCTTAGTACTGACGCTTTTACACTTTGTCAATGTTAGGGAATTAACACTTTTAGTGTTATGCTATAACACCTCATATACCATTTTTTACCTTTACGCCAAGAGGTCCGTTTCCCTCACTGTTGAGTTAAGGACACCACAATATTATTTACCACTCTTTATTGTCACATACTCTTATGTAAGAAATGACAAAGACATCAGAACTGGCAGCAGACATGCTCAAACTTTAATTAAGATAACCATAGACCACTTAAAGTGGTATAACTCTTCCACTCACAGGTGGCCAAAAATAACTAACTGAAAGCTCCGCCCCACTAAGCCACGTCTCCAGTATAATTTCTTAGTTTACCTTGCCTTTTTGAGTGAATTGTAGAATTACCACACATGACTGTATGTATTAGTGACAGAGACATGGTTGTTGAATTCATACATTTTCAGTCCTGTGACCTTTTTATGACATTACATTACATATCTCATAAGGCCTTATTTTAAGCTCTAGTTTTGCCCTAATACAGTGGTCTGAAACTCATTGTTTACAGGCCACATCAAGCATGCAAGTCACATTTGCAAAATGATGTGTGATTCCTATTAGAATCCAGCCAGAGTGGGAAGCTCCAACAGTTGGCATTTTGTTTTCATTCAGTGTTCTAAACTTTGTTAAAGGAGACTACGTGAGCCATTTAAACTGGAACAACCATTTCAGTATTGGGTGAAATAAATCTAACTAACTGATCGGATTAGTTTAGAAAGTTATTTATCTTTGTGTAGCATAAGATTAACCAATCAATCAATGTATGTGCAAAAACATAGTTTATAAAAATCAATCTACCTGCAGTAGAGCATGCTGGGAAATACAATAATGATGGGCGTGGTTTTGATGGGAACGTTTTACTCTCCACAAAGTAAAACTGATACAGTCACACTCAACTCAGTTTTTTTTTTTTAACCCCTGGGGTTCCTTTTTACACCAAGGAGTGTAAAATCAACACTAGAACTGTTACACTGAAACAATTCAACACCAGGTAACCCTGGCCAATTTGCTGTGTGGCTGCATTCATACAGGCAGTCACACATGCTGATCCTTTGCCACTAATTCGTCATTTGACAATCAGATCAGATCTTTTGCCAATAATTGGGGCAAAAGTTTAAATCAATCGTCTTCACCTGTAAACAACTTTCTTACGGGTCCTTTTCCAACAATGCAGAGTTATGATAAAGATTTAACAAATATATATAAACAGTGACGTGAGGAATAAATAGTGAATAACAAAGAAATAACGTGACTATATAAAGGAAGTACCAGTACTAAGTCGATGTGCAGGGGAACCAGGTAATTGAGGTACAGTAGCTATGCACATGTAGGTGGGGGTAAAGTGACTAGACAACAGGATAGATAGACAGTAACAGCAGTATACTGTAGGTAGGGGTAAAGGATAGATAATAGACAGTAACAGCAGTATACTGTAGGTAGGGGTAAAGGATAGATAACAGACAGTAACAGCAGTATACTGTAGATAGGGGTAAAGTGACTAGACAACAGGATAGATAATAGACAGTAACAGCAGTATACTGTAGGTAGGGGTAAAGGATAGAAAATAGACAGTAACAGCAGTATACTGTAGATAGGGGTAAAGTGACTAGACAACAGGATAGATAATAGACAGTAGCAGCAGTATACTGTAGGTAGGGGTAAAGGATAGATAATAGACAGTAGCAGCAGTATACTGTAGGTAGGGGTAAAGGATAGATAATAGACAGTAACAGCAGTATACTGTAGGTAGGGAGTAAAGGATAGATAATAGACAGTAGCAGCAGTATACTGTAGGTAGGGGTAAAGGATAGATAATAGACAGTAACAGCAGTATACTGTAGGTAGGGGTACAGGATAGATAATAGACAGTAACAGCAGTATACTGTAGGTAGGGTAAAGGATAGATAATAGACAGTAACAGCAGTATACTGTAGGTAGGGTAAAGGATAGATAACAGACAGTAACAGCAGTATACTGTAGGTAGGGGTAAAGGATAGATAATAGACAGTAACAGCAGTATACTGTAGGTAGGGGTAAAGGATAGATAATAGACAGTAGCAGCAGTATACTGTAGGTAGGGGTAAAGGATAGATAATAGACAGTAGCAGCAGTATACTGTAGGTAGGGGTAAAGTGACTTAGACAACAGGATAGATAATAGACAGTAGCAGCAGTATACTGTAGGTAGGGGTAAAGGATAGATAATAGACAGTAGCAGCAGTATACTGTAGGTAGGGGTAAAGGATAGATAATAGACAGTAGCAGCAGTATACTGTAGGTAGGGGTAAAGTGACTAGACAACAGGATAGATAATAGACAGTAGCAGCAGTGTGTGTGTGTGTGTGTGTGTGTGTGTGTGTGTGTGTGTGTGTGTGTGTGTGTGTGTGTGTGTGTGTGTGTGTGTGTGTGGGTAGAGTTAGAAAGTTAGTGCAGGTAGTCCGGGTAGCCATTTGATTAGCTATTTAGCAGTCCTGTTTAGCAGTCTCATGACTCTGGGGTAGACTCTGTTCAGGGTCCTGTTGGTTCCAGACTTGGTGCTCCGGTACCGCTTGCCGTGCGGTAGCAGAGAGAACAGTCTATGGCTAGGGTGGCTGGAGTCTTTGACAAGGCCTTCCGGAGTCTCTTTTAAGGCCTTCCTCTGACACCGGGTGTAGAGGTCCTGGATAGCAGGCGGCTCAGCCCCAGTGATGTAGCGCCTTGATGCCTTGCAGTTGCCGTACCAAGCAGTGGTGCAGCTGTAGAACTTCTTGAGGATCTGAGGACCCAATGCCAAATCTTTTCAGCCTCCTGAGGGGGAAGAGGCGCTGTCGTGCCCCCTTCACAACTGTGTGGGTGTGATGTGGACTCCGAGGAACTTTCAGCTCTCGCCCCTCCATTTCCTGTTGTCCACGATCAGATCTTTTGTCTTGCTGACGTTGATGGAGAGGCTGTTGTCCTGGCACATCACTGCCAGGTCTCTGACCTCCTCCCTATAGGCTGCCTCGTCATCGTCGTCATCCAAATCGCTGGTTAGTGATAGGCTGTTCTGACGTCCAGCAGCTGTTTTCGGGTCGTAGGAAACGATGGTGGTAACATTACGGACAAAAAGAGTTACGATCAAGCGCAAAAACACCACACAAAATAGCCGAACTGTTCCGGAGCCCGTAAGACAGCAGCTATCGACTTAACGTCAGAAAATGGGCTGCCTGTGTAAACTCCACTTAAGGTCAGAAAATGGGCTGCCTGTGTGAACTCCGCTTAACATCAGAAAATGGTCTGCCTGTGTAAACTCCACTTAAGGTCAGAAAATGGGCTGCCTGTGTGAACTCCGCTTAACACCAGAAAATGGTCTGCCTGTGTAAACTCCACTTAAGGTCAGAAAATGGGCTGCCTGTGTAAACTCCACTTAACATCAGAAAATGGTCTGCCTGTGTAAACTCCACTTAAGGTCAGAAATGTAAACTCAGCCCGTGTACAGTAGATCTGAAAGGATTGTAAAGATATCAACAAAATAGACATATCAATAGTATAGTAGAATCCATCTCCACCTTTTCCACCTCCATCTATCCAATCCAGATCTGCGGTATCTCCTAGTGGACAGCACTACAGTTTCTTTCTGGACAGAGTGAGTGATGTGATTGACAGCATGTAACTCTAGCCTCCCCGCCTGTATTCTTCTGAAATCTGATTGACAGACTGTATCCAATCCCCACTGCTCTCCCCCTCCTCCTACCGTGTCTCCCGCCACATCTCCGCCTCTCTCTCTTGTCTGATGGCTTCTCCATGTTGCTTTTCTCATGCCTGCCGTCCCGTTCCGTCCCACCCCATCCTGCTTTCCACCCCAAACAACCCAGGCAGGGAACGGAGCAGCGTGGACTTTTCCACAGGCATGTTCTGCGTCTGAAATGGCACCCTATTCACTATGCAGTGCACTACTTTTGACCAGGGGCCCTATAGAGAATAGGGTGCACTATATAGAGAATAGGGTGCCATTTCAGATGCTGCCACAGTTTTCCATGAGACCACCATGGGATATCTGGACGGAGCAGCATGACAAAGTTAATTTTCACAGATAATTCAAATGTAAAAACGTTGCTTCTTTCTATTGTCATGACTTTTCTTTGTGATTTTCAGGGTTTAGAGTTTACTGTAACAGACTTAGGGCCAATTAAAAAGCATGCCTCGTTAAGCAAATGGCTTGTTAAGAGGATGCTTTGTTGTGGCTTGTTAAAGGTCCAGTGCAGCCGTTTTGATCTCAATATCAATTTCTTTCTGGGTAACAGTTAAGTACCTTACTGTGATTGTGTTCAATTAAAAGGGTAAAAAATATATATATATATATATGTTAAGTAAAAAATGTTGCTAGGACTGTCTGGGAGTGGTCTGAGTGGGGACGGATAAAATGGTAAAGTAGCTGTTATTGGCTGAGAGGTTTGGAACTGTCTTATTGGTTTGTTAACTAATTTACCACCTAGTGATGTCACCAGGCAGGCCAATAGTCCATCCCACCAAAATAGGCAGAAATTTCAGGCAGTCTTTACAAACAGCTCTAACACTGAAAGGGCCTTATCATCATGTTCACCATTTCACAGTATTATTCTAACCTCATAGTGTGGAAAAATCACGTTATTGGCTGCACTGGGCCTTTAAGCGGATGCCTCGTTAAGCTAGCTGCCCATACAGTACCGTGTTGCCTGTTTCCTCTCGTTGTGATATCGCCTGGTACTAGATGTGTGTGTGTGTGTGTGTGTGTGTGTGAGAGAGAGTGACAAAGCCCCAGTGTTTCCTCCCTCCACACCTCACTGAACACTCTCTCTCTCTCTCTCTCTCTCTCTCTCTCTCTCTCTCTCTCTCTCTCTCTCTCTCTCTCTCTCTCTCTCTCTCTCTCTCCCCTCTCTCCCCAGTGTTTTAGTCTTTCTCTCTCTCTCTCTCTCTCTCTCTCTCTCTCTCTCATCCTCTCACTCTCCCTTCATCCCTTCAACTCTTCTTCCTCTCTCTCTGTTTCTCTCTGTATCCTTTCAGTCTCTCATTCCATCGCTCTCTTCCTCTCTGTTATTTTTGGCTGCAGTCCCGTTCCCACTTAGAACCTGCAGTCTGTATGGTCTGTATGCTGGAGCCTTCTCTCTCCCTCTCTCTCTCTCTCTCTCTCTCTCTATGTCTCTCTCTCCCTCTGTCTCTCTCTCCCTCTGTCTCTCTCTCCCTTTCTCTCTCCCTCTGTCTCTCTCTCTCTATGTCTCTCTCTCCCTTTCTCTCTCCCTCTCTGTCTCTCTCTCTCTCTCTCTCTCTATGTCTCTCTCTCTCTCTCTCTCTCTCTCTCTCTCTCTCTCTCTCTCTCTCTCTCTCTCTCTCTCTCTCTCTCTCTCTCTCTCTCTCTCTCTCTCTCCCCAGTGTTTTAGTCTTTCTCTCTCTCTCTCTCTCTCTCTCTCTCTCTCTCTCTCTCTCTCTCTCTCTCTCTCTCTCATCCTCTCACTCTCCCTTCATCCCTTCAACTCTTCTTCCTCTCTCTCTGTTTCTCTCTGTATCCTTTCAGTCTCTCATTCCATCGCTCTCTTCCTCTCTCTCTCCGTTTCTCTCTCTCTCTCTCTCTGTCTTGTCTGTCTCTCCCTTTCCCCTCCTCTCTCGCTCTCTCCTTCTCTCTCTCTCCTGATTGAGTAGCAGAGAGCCATATTTCTAGTCATCTCTCCCACACATGAAACAGAAGCAGAGACGCAGAGGTACTATGTAACGTTGTCTACTGTGGAGGATGTGATTTACTGTGTAATGATACTTGAGGGGAACCAGAGGAAGAGACAGGGCTGTCTGGGTGTGTGTGTGTTGTGTTCCTGCGTGTGTATGTAAACTTTCACGAGTGTGTGTGTCTTGCAAAAGGGTGGCGAGTGAACACACAAGTCACGTGACCCAAAGAACGCTTAACTTTCTGAGTGGACGGCCCACAGCAGGGGGTGCTGGATAATGAGGCTGTTGTCGTGGAGATGATCAGAGCCTCTCTCTCGCTGTCTGATTTGATCTGGGCTAATCCGGGTCACGCACAACTGACCCTGTCTGTGTGTGTGTGTGTGTGTGTGTGTGTGTGTGTGTGTGTGTGCGCACACTTGATGCCGAAGTGATGCTGTGTACGTGCGAACACGCACACACAATCGCTGCACAATTGTAGCCTGTCATTACAGCCATAAACGGTGAGCCATTTTTCAAACGCAAGATACAGAAATAAGCTCTTTACACCTGAATTTTGAGCTGACAGTTATTCATGTTAGCAGTCAGTATCAACTTCTCTGATACAGAGATGCAGCAGGATCGTACGGCCTTCTTGTATGCAGCAGGATCATACGGCCTACCTGTCGGCAGCAGGATCGTACAACCTACCTGTCGGCAGCAGGATCGTACAACCTACCTGTATGCAGCAGGATCGTACGGCCTACCTGTATGCAGCAGGATCATACCGCCTACCTGAATGCATCAGGATCATACGGCTTACCTGTATGCAGCAGGATCGTACGGCTTACCTGTATGCAGCAGGATCGTACGGCCTACCTGTATGCATCAGGATCGTACCGCTTACCTGTATGCAGCAGGATCATACGGCCTACCTGTATGCAGCAAGACCATACGGCCTACCTGAATGCAGCAGCGTCATATGGCCTACCTGTATGCAGCAGAATCTTACGGCCTACCTGTACGCAGCGCAGGTTTCAGGATCGGATGGAAAGCATGATCTGTCTGTATCCTATTTCTTCTTCACAAATATCTGAATTCATTCGCCAGAATATGTTACAGGTGTAGGATCTTAATTTGAGCCAGATTGTAAGAGCAGGAAATTTATCCTGCAGCAAAAGGAAATGTGAATTGTTGTGTTGTAGGGGTTGATACATTTTATGTTAGCACAAATCAAGTCTGACATTTTAAAGTGGAAATTACAAACTTTAGAAGCCTTTTTTAAACCTTGTATACACTACAAGTTTGCATTTCCTGCTGTACGGGATCATTTTCAGCAAAAAAAGATTAATAAAATTAAGATCCTACATCTTTACATCTTTGTCCCATAAGGCAGTACAATGTTACAGCTATCTTTAGACATATAGCCAGTAGGCTTACCCTCCACTGAGGTATGCAATTAATCCACCCAAACTGGGCCTATCTGATACATGAACATGATCAATGTTAGCCTATTGTTTCGGCAAAGATGCGCTCGTCCGCAGCAGATTGTTAAACTATATTTTATATGGAAAATATGAACGTAAAAAAAACGTAGGCTACTCTGTTTTTTTGCGAGACAAAACAGGAGAAAAATTGAAACAAGTCCTTTCTGGTCACTAATCGGGATGTGTACACCTGCTTTTGCATACCAGTGGCGATGACTGGTGATTGGTCAACAGTCAAGACACACAACTTTTTTGGGGGGGTTCTGAAGCGCAGATTTGAGTTTTGTGCAATGGCGTAGGCCTATGTTATTGACCAGATTAAAGGTATAACTATGAAAAACGAATGGCAGGCCTATTAAAATATGTATGGAAAAAATATATATACAGTGCATTGGGAAAGTATTCAGAGCCATTCACTTTCACCACATGGTGTTACGTTACAGCCTTATTCTAAAATGGATTAAATACATGTTCCTCATCAATCTACACACAACACCACATAATGACAAAGTGAAAAAAGGTTTTTAGAATTTTTTGCAAATGTATTAAAAAATTAAAAACAGAAATACCTTATTTACATTAGTATTCAGATCTATGAGACTCGAAATTGAGCTCAGGTGCATCTTGTTTCCATTGATCATCCTTCAAGTGTTTCTACAACTTGATTGGAGTCCACCTGTGGTAAATTCAACTGATTGGACATGATTTGGAAAGGCACACACCTGTCTATATAAGGTCCCACAGTTGATAGTGCATGTCAGAGCAACACCAAGCCAAGAGGTCGAAGGAAGTTTGAAACTACCAAGACTCTTCCTAGAGCTGGCCGCCCGGCCAAACTGAATAATCGGAGGAGAAGGGCCTTGGTCAGGGAGGTGACCAAGAACCCGATGGTCACTCTGTCAGAGCTCCAGAGTTCCTCTGTGGAGATGGGAGAACCTTCCAGAAGGACAGCCATCTCTGCAGCATTCCACCAATCAGGCCTTTATGGTAGAGTGGCGAGACAGAAGCCAATCCTCAGTAAAAGGCACATGACAGCCCGCTTGGAGTTTGCCAAAAGGCACCTAAAGATTCTCAGACCATGAGACACAAGATTCTCTGGTTTGATGAAACAAAGATGGCCTGAATGCCAAGCGTCACGTCTGTAGGAAACCTGGCACCATCCCTACGGTGAAGCATGGTGGTGGCAGCATCATGCTGTGGGGATGTTTTTCAGTGGCAGGGACTGGGAGACTAGTCAGGATCGAGGGAAAGATGAACGGAGCAAAGTACAGAGAGATCCTTGATGAAAACCTGCTCCAGAGCACTCCGGGCCTCAGACTGGGGCAAAGGTTCACCTTCCAACAGGACAACGACCCTAAGCACACAGCCAAGACAATGCAGGAGTGACTTCAGGACAAGTCTCTGAATGTCCTTGAGTGGCCCAACCAGAGCCCGGACTTGAACCCGATCGAACATCTCTGGAGAGACCTGAAAATAGCTGTGCAGCGACGCTCCTCATCCAGCCTGACAGAGCTTGATAGGATCTGCAGAGAAGAATGGGAGAAACTCCCCAAATACAGGTGTGCCAGGCTTGTAGCATCATACCCAAGAAGACTCAAGGCTGTAATCACTGACAAAGGTGCTTTAACCAAGTACTGAGTAAAGGTTCTGAATACTTACGTACATTTTGATATTTCAGTTTTTGTATGTTTTTATACATTTGCAAAAAAAATACAATTTAATCAATTTTAGAAAAAAAGGCTTTAACGTAACAAATTGTGGAAAAAGTCAAGAAAACTTTCTGAATGCACTGTATAGATAATTGTTTTTGTATTAATTTTTTTAAATTCAGTTTCACACTCACAACCCCCAAAGCCTTCTCGTGACCACAACTTGGAGAACTACTGCCATAGATGAACAACAGATTACTGTTCACACAACAACATTAACCATGCTCTCTGACCTGACCACTAGTGGACACTTCCTACTGCAGAGATGGGCTGTATATTGCTGTATATTGGCAAGAAACTGAAGAAACAGACGGAAAGAGCGACTACACAAAGGTACCATCTGTCCTGAACATGACCAATGAGAAACGCTTGTTTTTTTTCCCGTAGCTAAATCTTTCATGCGCTAATGAACACAACCCTGGTCTGAACGCTACTGAATGCTATGCTACCAAGTTACAACACAGCCACTACCAGAAGTGGATAAACAAATCATCTGCTAGGCATGGCAACAATATATATCTGATGCGTATACCTCCCTACACCTGGGGATTATTGAGGGCAGACCTGGGTCAAACAGATGTCTTTATCTTACAGGCTGAGACCTTAATGAGTATTATCATTAATGAGTATGTGAGTGTGTCTGTGATCTGAGAACAGGTGATTGTCATGTTCGATTAACCCCTTCCTGGCCGTGCCTTTCTGAGTGGATAGGAGCAAACATGCAAGCACACACACACACACACACAGTGGATGAGAGCCCATGGGTCTCAGTAATGGTACAATGTTAATCCGCCTGTGAGTTTCAGCAGCACTTATCTAATACCCCTCTGACAGAAATCCCTTCCAAAACGGATACCCCGGAACAAGGAGGGCACTGTGAGACAACGTGCGTGTGTGTGTGTGTGTGCGTGTGTGTGTGCGTGTGTGCGTGCGTGTGCGCGTGCGTGTGCGTGCGTGTGTGTGTGTGCGTGTGTGTGTGTGCGCGTGCGTGCGTGTGTGTGTGCGCGTGTGTGCGAGCGTGCGTGTGTGTGCGTGTGTGTGTGTGTGTGTGCGTGCGTGTGTGTGTGCGTGCGTGTGTGTGTGTGTGTGCGTGCGTGTGTGTGTGTGAGCTGACAGAGAGAATGTGTGTGTAAATGCAAAGTGAGGACGTTTTTTTTCTCGTTTTTTTTCCCGAAAGCACAATCCCACACACTGATACAGATACATGTTGTAGGTGAGGCGAGGCTTGCAACGGGAGGGTATAATACTGGAAACTTTCTGAGTACCAGTTAACGACCGGACATTTTTCCGGAAAGTTTATCAGATGACATCTACTGGCCTTTTTGAGTACTGCAGATTATCACAGGTGTCTAATGATCCCTGGCCTTATATCACATTGAAAATTATATAAAATAAACTAATACATTTATTTTTTTATTTTATTTGTTTTAAACAAACACCTTTGTTTGTTTAAAACAAATAAAATAAAAAAATAAATGTATTAGTTTATTTTATATAATTTTCAATGTGATATAAGGCCAGGGATCATTAGACACCATTATCGTAAGTATAAACCATCAACTTATAGTGAATACCATTGGAGTTTAATATGAGGGTTTCAAATAAATCAACAAGGCAGAGAGAAATAAAAAAAAAGAAATAATAGAAACCTAGTGACACGAGGAATAAACGCTAACTTAGATACAGTGACTTCAGAAAATATTCAGACCCCTTCACTTTTTTCACATGTGCACGCTGCACATCTATTTTCAGGTCCCTCCAGAGATGTTAGATCGGGTTCAAGTCCGGGCTCTGGGTGGGCATTCAGAGACCTGTCCTCCTGCATTGTCTTGGCTGTGTGCTTAGGGTCGTTGTCCTGTTGGAAGGTGAACCTTTGCCCCAGTCTGAGATCCTGAGCGCTCTGGAGCAGGTTTTCGTCAAGAATCTCTCTGTACTTTGCTCCGTTCATCTTTCCCTCGATCCTGACTAGTCTCCCAGTCCCTGCCGCTGAAAAACATCCCCATAGCATGATGCTGCCACCACCATGCTTCACCGTAGGGATGGTGCCAGGTTTTCTCCAGGCGTGATGCTTGGCATTCAGGCCAAAGAGTTCAATCTTTGTTTCATCAGACCAGAGAACCTTGTTTCTCATGGTCTGAGAGTCCTTTAGGTGCCTTTTTGGCAAACTCCAAGCGGGCTGTCATGTGCCTTTTACTGAGGAGTGGCTTCAGTCTACATCTGATTGGCGGAATGCTGCAGAGATGGTTGTCCTTCTGCAAGGTTCTCCCATCTCCACAGAGGAACTCTGGAGCTCTGTCAGAGTGACCATCGGGTTCTTGGTCACCTCCCTGACCAATGCCTTTCTCCCCCAATTACTCAGTTTGGCCGGGCGGCCAGCTCTGGGAAGAGTCTACTTCCATTTAAGAAGGATGGAGGCCACTGTGTTTCTTGGGGACCTTCATTGATGCAGACATGTTTTGGTACCCTTCCCCAGATCTGTACCTCGACACAATTCTGTCTCGGAGCTCTACGGACAATTCCTTCGACCTCATGGCTTGGTATTTGCTTTGACGTGCCCTGTCGCCAGGTCGCAGTTGTAAATGAGAACTTGTTCTCAACTAGCCTACCTGCATTATGACATCATATAGAACTACCTGGTTAAATAAAGGTGTATTATGACATCATATAGAACTACCTGGTTAAATAAAGGTGTATTATGACATCATATAGAACTACCTGGTTAAATAAAGGTGTATTATGACATCATATAGAACTACCTGGTTAAATAAAGGTGAAGTAAAATAAAATAAAACTGTGGGACCTTTATATAGACAGGTGTGTGAACTTTCCAAATCATGTGCATTCAATTGAATTTACCACAGGTGGACTCCAATCAAGTGGTAGAAACAGCTCAAGGATGATCAATGGAAACCTGAATGCACCTGAGCTCAATTTCGAGTCTCAACGCAAAGGGACTGAATACTTAACAGTTAAGGAAAGGGGATGGGATGGGGGGTTAACGGTAAAGCATCTCCTGTTCTTCCTGTTCTGTTGGGATGTAGCCAGGCTATAGCTTGGGTTGTAATTCTGTGCTCACTGAATCTACAAACATACATCAACGTCCTGAGGTCTGGACACAACTTGTTGTCTTTTTCAAATAGGCCTCAATGTATGCAAATGTACAAATGGTTTTTGTGACCTGTTTTTTTTGTATTATTATAATTTTTTATAAAAGATAACAGGAACATAGAAATGTTCTAGCAGAAGCATTACATCAGGATATCCTTGCAATAGATATTTAAATATTAAAATGATATATAAAAAATTTATTATAATAAATACATATTTAAACATCTGACCAACTTGTGTGGAGTGTGTAACACTCCTGTCTTCACTGTTATGCTCTCTCTCTCTCTCTCTCTCTCTCTCTCTCTCTCTCTCTCTCTCTCTCTCTCTCTCTCTCTCTCTCTCTCTCTCTCTCTCTCTCTCTCTCTCTCCCTTGCAGGTCCTGTGTACACGCTACAAGCGTAGACATACTATCGACCAGTCGGGAGACTCCTCCACTGCCCCTTCGCCCCTGCCCACTGACCCAGCCATGACTCTGCCCTCAGCGGGCACATATGGCCGGGGGCCTGCCTCCTACAGGAACCGGCGCTACCACCGTAACTCGTCCCGCTCCCGGACCCAAACCCTGCCCCTGCCACAGACCCAGAACCAGACCCAAAGCAGGTCCAGCCAGGCCTCACAAACCTCCCTTCCTCTGGCCTGTGAAGAGGAGGAAATGGAGATGGGGGCTCGCTCTAAATCCTGGAGGACTGGTCGAACCCGCTCTCTGTTCTCCCTGCCCAGCCTGGCAGGGTTCGCCGGCTCTCGCTCCCGCTCTGCCGGCTCCTCTCCCGGAACCTCGCCCAGCCCTGTCCACCACAGAAGCCACTCCCACTCCCGCAGCTCCTCCCTGGTCCCGCCTTTCCGCCTCAACGTGGATGCTCTGATTGGTGCGGAGGAGACGGACGTGGACACAGGGATAAAGGTGGATGCGGGCAGCATTGTTGACCTGTCGGTAGTGTCTGCGTACTCTAGGAGCCACAGACCCACGCCACCACGCCCTCTCTCTGCGCCTCCGCGGGACCCAACCCCCTCCCCATCCCCCGCCAACGTCAAGCCCAAGGCGTCAACGCTAGGCCGGCCTCCTGTTCCCATAAGAACCAGCAGCCTGGCATCCTCCAATAGCATACCTTCCACCCTGCAGCGGCCACGCCCCAACAGCGCTTTCCTACCCCTGAGTGGCCAGCCGTCCCTGAGGGATCCCATCGCGCGCAGCCAATTGGACAGCTCTAACAGCGTTATTGGGGTGGTGTCTCAGAACAGGTATTTCAAGGAGGTCGGGGCAGAGGACGACGACCAGGAGTTCTATATCTGACCAGCTAGTGGCGCTAGAGAGACACGCCGGCCAGCAGGAAGGGACAGGGACACTGAGTGACAACACAGCTCTGCTCTGCCACCTGGGGGCTGGTTTAAGTCAGTGCAGAGGACAGTACAGTGGCGGTAGACAGACGCTTAATTCAACTTCTTCATTAAATCTTTCTCACTTTGTGTTTCTATATAGTTTCTAACTAGATGTTAGTGCTATTTGTTATTTAATCAAGTTGTGGTATAAATGCGTAGCGCTTACTGAGATGGCTTAAAAACACATTGCAGACTACTCAAATATCTCATAGTAGAATATTTCAAACAAGCCAGACCTATTGGACATAAATTAGATTTAAAACAGAGATGTTATTATGAAACCAGACCTATGTGACATAAATTAGATTTAAAACAGAGATGTTATGAAACCAGACCTATTGGACATAAATTAGATTTAAAACAGAGATGTTATGAAGCCAGACCTATTGGACATAAATTAGATTTAAAACAGAGATGTTATGAAGCCAGACCTATTGGACATAAATTAGATTTAAAACAGAGATGTTATGAAGCCAGACCTATTGGACATAAATTAGATTTAAAACAGAGATGTTATGAAGCCAGACCTATTGGACATAAATTAGATTTAAAACAGAGATGTTATGAAGCCAGACCTATTGGACATAAATTAGATTTAAAACAGAGATGTTATGAAGCCAGACCTATTGGACATAAATTAGATTTAAAACAGAGATGTTATGAAGCCAGACCTATTGGACATAAATTAGATGTTAAAACAGAGATGTTAAAACAGAGATGTTATGAAGCCAGACCTATTGGACATAAATTAGATGTTAAAACAGAGATGTTATGAAGCCAGACCTATTGGACATAAATTAGATGTTAAAACAGAGATGTTAAAACAGAGATGTTATGAAGCCAGACCTATTGGACATAAATTAGATGTTAAAACAGAGATGTTATGAAGCCAGACCTATTGGACATAAATTAGATGTTAAAACAGAGATGTTATGAAGCCAGACCTATTGGACATAAATTAGATGTTAAAACAGAGATGTTAAAACAGAGATGTTATGAAGCCAGACCTATTGGACATAAATTAGATGTTAAAACAGAGATGTTATGAAGCCAGACCTATTGGACATAAATTAGATGTTAAAACAGAGATGTTAAAACAGAGATGTTATGAAGCCAGACCTATTGGACATAAATTAGATGTTAAAACAGAGATGTTAAAACAGAGATGTTATGAAGCCAGACCTATTGGACATAAATTAGATGTTAAAACAGAGATGTTAAAACAGAGATGTTATGAAGCCAGACCTATTGGACATAAATTAGATGTTAAAACAGAGATGTTAAAACAGAGATGTTATGAAGCCAGACCTATTGGACATAAATTAGATTTAAAACAGAGATGTTATGAAGCCAGACCTATTGGACATAAATTAGATTTAAAACAGAGATGTTATGAAGCCAGACCTATTGGACATAAATTAGATGTTAAAACAGAGATGTTAAAACAGAGATGTTATGAAGCCAGACCTATTGGACATAAATTAGATGTTAAAACAGAGATGTTATGAAGCCAGACCTATTGGACATAAATTAGATGTTAAAACAGAGATGTTAAAACAGAGATGTTATGAAGCCAGACCTATTGGACATAAATTAGATGTTAAAACAGAGATGTTATGAAGCCAGACCTATTGGACATAAATTAGATGTTAAAACAGAGATGTTATGAAGCCAGACCTATTGGACATAAATTAGATGTTAAAACAGAGATGTTAAAACAGAGATGTTATGAAGCCAGACCTATTGGACATAAATTAGATGTTAAAACAGAGATGTTATGAAGCCAGACCTATTGGACATAAATTAGATGTTAAAACAGAGATGTTAAAACAGAGATGTTATGAAGCCAGACCTATTGGACATAAATTAGATGTTAAAACAGAGATGTTAAAACAGAGATGTTATGAAGCCAGACCTATTGGACATAAATTAGATGTTAAAACAGAGATGTTAAAACAGAGATGTTATGAAGCCAGACCTATTGGACATAAATTAGATGTTAAAACAGAGATGTTAAAACAGAGATGTTATGAAGCCAGACCTATTGGACATAAATTAGATGTTAAAACAGAGATGTTAAAACAGAGATGTTATGAAGCCAGACCTATTGGACATAAATTAGATGTTAAAACAGAGATGTTAAAACAGAGATGTTATGAAGCCAGACCTATTGGACATAAATTAGATGTTAAAACAGAGATGTTAAAACAGAGATGTTATGAAGCCAGACCTATTGGACATAAATTAGATGTTAAAACAGAGATGTTAAAACAGAGATGTTATGAAGCCAGACCTATTGGACATAAATTAGATGTTAAAACAGAGATGTTAAAACAGAGATGTTATGAAGCCAGACCTATTGGACATAAATTAGATGTTAAAACAGAGATGTTATGAAGCCAGACCTATTGGACATAAATTAGATGTTAAAACAGAGATGTTAAAACAGAGATGTTATGAAGCCAGACCTATTGGACATAAATTAGATGTTAAAACAGAGATGTTATGAAGCCAGACCTATTGGACATAAATTAGATGTTAAAACAGAGATGTTATGAAGCCAGACCTATTGGACATAAATTAGATGTTAAAACAGAGATGTTATGAAGCCAGACCTATTGGACATAAATTAGATGTTAAAACAGAGATGTTATGAAGCCAGACCTATTGGACATAAATTAGATGTTAAAACAGAGATGTTATGAAGCCAGACCTATTGGACATAGTTCTAACCGTATGTATCCACTTCCCGCTACTCATGTTACCACTCAGGACAAGGCAGCTATACGACAGTGGAGTTTCTGGTTCTATTTCAATTAATCTATCCTTGATTCCTCTCTCCTCACCTCCTTCTCAACAGTCACTCCCCTTTTGACCATCTTCTCCAATCCGTTTTGCGAAAAGGAGGTTGAGGAGAGAGGATGCAAGGAATCGAAGAAAGGCCAAATGAGAAAAGAAGCCCTGATTCTGACACTTTTGGCGCAGTGCCTCCCTCTGGTGGTGATTCTGTAATTGACGACGAAACAGAAATCTAGTTTAAAGTAGTAGTCTGTAATATGGAATGTTTTTGATTTTAACTGATTATTTCTATGTTCACGAAACTTTTTAATATTGATTAAAACATCAGATTATGTATGAATTAATTCAAAACATGAATGATTGATAAATGAATGATTGAATGTGAACAGGGTCCCTTTAAGGTGATACAACAGTGAGGCTGTGTTAACAACACACACCTGGCCTGTACTGTATTAAGGTAAGGGATGGTTTTAACACGCACTCAGTATGACTTAAAGACAAAGGCTTGTTTTAGCTGAAATTACACTGCAACATGTTGGCTCTCAGTGTTGGCTGTTCTCTGTGTGGCTCTCTTGTCTTCCCTGTGAGGACTATACCAGGTGTGATTCTCCTTAAGCGGCCGAAGAGCCTGAACAGAGGAAATCCCATAATGCCTTTCTTCGTGTGGACGTCATGGCGAGGTCTCCGTGAGCTCTGCAGAGGTGATGTCATCACTGGCCAATCAGAAAAGAGAGTTGTGTAATCCATTGTTCCACAGTTTAGGTTATACATAGTGTCTCAGGTTTTGTTGTGTGTGTGTGTTTGTGTGTGTGTTTGTGTGTGGTTCTGTGTGTGGTTGTTTCTTTCGGTGTATTTTTTTATTGTGTGTGTGTTTGTTTCTCTGTGTGTGTGTGTGTGTGTGTGTGTGTGTGTGTGTGTGTGTGTGTGTGTGTGTGTGTGTGTGTGTCAATTCAAATCAAATACACATGGTTAGCAGATGTTATTGCGAGTGTAGTGAAATGCTTCTGCTTCTAGATCCGACAGTGCAGCAGTATCTAACAGGTAATATCTAACAATTCCACAACAAAACCTAATACACACAACCTAGTAAAGGACTGGGATGAGAATATATAAGTATAAATATATGGATGAGCAGTGACAGAGTGGCTAAGATGCAATAGATAGTAAAGAATAGATAGTGAAGGATACAGTATACAGTATATACATGTGAGATGAGTAATGCGAGATATGTAAACATTCTTAAGGTGGCATTATTAAAGTTACTAGTGTTCCATTTATTAAAGTGGCCAATGATATCAAGTCTGTAGGTAGGCAGCTGCCTCTCTGTGTTAGTGGTGGCTGTTTAACAGTCTGATGGCCTTGAGATAGAAGCTGTTTTTCAATCTCTCTGTCCCAGCTCTGATGCACCTGTACTGACCTCGCCTTCTGGATGATAGCGGGGTGAACAGGCAGTGGCTCAGGTGGTTGTTGTCCTTGATGATCTTTTTGGCCTTCCTGTGACATCGGGTGTTGTAGGTGTCCTGGAGGGCAGTTAGTTTGCCCCCGGTGATGCGTTGTGCAGTCCTCACTACCCTCTGGAGAGCCTTACGGTTGTGGGCGGAGCAGTTGCCGTACCAGGCAGTGATACAGCCCGACAGGATGCTCTCGATTGTGCATCTGTAAAAGTTTGTGAAGGTTTTCGGTGACAAGCCAAAGTTTTTGGTGACAAGCCTCCTGAGGTTAAAGAGGCGCTGTTGCGCCTTCTTCACCACACCGTCTGTGTGGGTGGACCATTTCAGTTTGTCCGTGATGTGTACGCCGAGGAACTTAACTTTCCACCTCCTTCCACTGCTGTCCCGTCGATGTTGATAGGGGGGGGGCTCCCTCTGCTGTTTCCTGACGTCCACGATCATCTCTTTTGTTTTGTTGACATTGGGTGAGAGGTTATTTTCCTGACACCACACTCCGAGGGCCCTCACCTCCTCCCTGTAGGCCGTCTCGTCGTTGTTGGTAATCAAGCCTACCACTGTAGTGTCGTCTGCAAACTTGATGATTGAGTTGGAGGCGTTCGTGGCCACGCGGTCATGGGTGGACATGGAATACAGGAGAGGGCTGAGAACGCACCCTTGTGGGGCCCCAGTGTTGAGGATCAGCGGAGTGGAGATGTTGTTTCCTACCTTCACCACCTGGTGGAGGCCCGTCAGGAAGTCCAGAACCCAGTTGCACAGGGTCTCAAGCTTAATGATGAGTATGGAGGGTACTATGGTGTTGAAGGCTGAGCTGTAGTCAATGAACAGCATTCTTACATAGGTATTCCTCTTGTCCAGATGGGTTAGGGCAGTGTGCAGTGTGATGGCGATTGCATCGTCATTGGACCTATTGGGGTGGTAAGCAAGTTGAAGTGGGTCTAGGGTGTCAGGTAGGATGGGGGTGATATGATCCTTGACTAGTCTCTCAAAGCACTTCATGATGACAGAAGTGAGTGCTACGGGGCGATAGTCATTTATTTCAGTTACCTTAGCTTTCTTGGGAACAGGAACAATGGTGGCTATCTTGAAGCATGTGGGGACAGCAGACTGGGATAGGGATTGATTGAATATGTCCGTAAACACACCAGCCAGCTGGTCTGCGCATGCCCTGAGGGCGCGGCTAGGGATGCCGTCTGGGCGGCAGCCCTGCGAGGGTTAACACGTTAAAATGTTTTACTCATGTCGCCACGGAGAAGGAGAGCCCACAGTCTTTGGTAGCGGGCCATTTCGGTGGCACTGTATTGTCCCTTAAAGCGAGCAAGAAGTTGTTTAATTTGTCTGGGAGCAAGACATCGATGTCCGCGACAGGGCTTTGTCTCTCCTTGTCCCAGTCTGTAATCCCCACATCTCAAGATGACCATCATCATTCCTCTTCCCAAGAACTCTGAGGCTTCATGCCACAATGACTACCTCCCTATAGCACTCACTTCTGTAATCATGAAGTGCTTGGAGAGGCTGGATATTAACTCCATCATCCCAGACACCCTTGAGACCCACTCTAATTTGAATACCGTCCCAACAGATCCATAGATGATGCAATCTCAACTGCACTCCACACTGAGCTCACCCACCTAGATAAGAGGAATACCTATGTGAGAAAGCTGTTCATCGACTACAGCTCAGCGTTCAACACCATAGTCTCCTCCAAGCTAAGGACCCTGGGACTGAACACCTCCCTCTGCAACTGGATCCTGGACTTCCTGACGGGCCGCCCCCAGGCGGTAAGGGTAGGCAATGTCACCTCCACCACGCTGCCCCACGACTGTGTGGTTACGCATGATTCCAACATCAAGTTTGCTGACGATACGGCGGTGGAAAGCCTGATCACCGGGATGATGAGACAGCCTATAGGGAGGAGGTCAGAGATCTCCCTCAAGTGGAGAGATTGTTGTAAGACCAAGGAGCTGATCGTGGACTACAGGAAATGTGGGGGCCCCACATCCACAGGGCTGCAATGAAGCGGGTCGAGAGCTTCAAGTTCCTCTCTGTCCAAATCATTAAAGAAATTACATGGTCCACACACACGCAAACAGTCGTGAAGATGGCGCGACAGCGCCTCTACCCCCTCAGAAGGTTGAAAAGCGTTGGCATGGACCCTCAAATCCTCAGAAATGTTGTTGAACATCTCATTCCAAAATCATGGGCATTAATATGGAGTTGGTCCCCCCTTTGCTGCTATAACAGCCTCCACTCTTCTGGGAAGGCTTTCCACTGGATGTTGGAACATTGTTGCTGGGACTTGCTTCCATTCAGCCACAACAGCATCAGTGAGATCGGACACTGATGTTTGGAGATTAGGCCTGGCTCGCAGTCTGCGTTCCAATTCATCCCAAAGTTGTTTGGTGGGGTTGAGGTCAGGACTCTGTGCAGGCCAGTCAAGTTCTTCCACACCGATCTCGACAAACCATTTCTGTATTGACTTCGCTTTGTGCACGGGGCATTGTCATGCTGAAACAAGAAAAGGTCTTTCCAAAACAGTTGCCATACAGTTGGAAGCACAGAATTGTCTAGAATGTCATTGTATGCTGTAGCGTTAAGATAACACTTCACTTGAACTAAGGGGCCTAACCCGAACCATGAAAAACAGCCCCAGAACATTATTCCTCCTCCACCAAACTTTACAGTTGGCACTATGCATTGGGGCAGGTAGCGTTCTCCTGGCATCTGCAAACCAAGATTCACCCAGATGGTGAAGCGTAATTCATAACTACAGAGAACGCGTTTCCACTGCTCCAGAGTCCAATGGCGATGAGCTTTACACCACTCCAGTCGAGATTGCACATGGTGATCTTAGTCTTGTGTGTGGCTACTTGGCCATGAAAACCCATTTCATGAAGCTCACGAGGAACAGTTGTTGTGCTGACGTTGCTTCCAGAGGCAGTTTGGAACTCGATAGTGAGTGTTGCAACCGAGGACAGACAATTTTTATGCGCTACACGCTTCAGCCTACCACTTTTCAGCTGAGCCGTTGTTGCTCCTAGATGTTTCTACTTCACAATAACAGCACTTACAGTTGACCGGGGGCAGCTCCAGCAAGGCAGAAATTTGACAAACTGACTTGTTGGAAAAGGTGGAATCCTATGACGGTGCCACGTTGAACGTCACTGAGCTCTTCAGTAAGGCCGTTCTACTGCCAATGTTTGTCTATGGAGATTGCATGGCGGTGTGCTAAATTTTATGTCATCTACGGGTTTGGCTGAAATAGCCGAATCCACTAATTTGAATGGGTGTCCACATACTTTTGTATATATAGTGTAGCTATTGTGTATCCGGTCAAAATCTATTACATGCTTGATGCCCTCTTACCTCGCTGGCCTGTGTCCCTTCCTGTGTCAGGGCTCGGCTGACCGGGTGTGCGGGATGCGTCCCCCTCACGTCCCCCCTCTCTCAGTGCCAGCGCCTCTGGGCTCTAATCTCGCCGGCGTGCCTGGCAGATCACTACGGCGACACCGGCTCACAGCGCTGCCGCACTCCGGGCCCACCGCGCACCGCTCCACCATGCAGCTAATCCGGCCCAAAGGCCCCTGAAGCCCTGGAAATAAGCCCCAGGAGGTGAGGCACTGTGAGCTGCTCTCCTCTCCGCCTTCAGGGTTTTGTCTTCACGCTGTGTATGATGTACGTTTTGTTTGGTAACGCGTGTAGCTTTTGTGTTTTGCACAGTTTCTTTGATTTGTTTTGATACAAGTGTGTTTATTTGAAACATTGTAGATTCATGTTCATTCCAATGGCCAAGCACATAGCAGGTAGCCAAGTAGTTAGAGCGTTGGGCCAGTAATTGAAAGGTTGCTGGATCAAGTCCCCAAGCTGACAAGTAAAAAATCTGTCGTTCTGCCGCTGAACAAGGCAGTTAACCCACTGTTCCCCGGGCGCTGAAGACATGGATGTCAATTATGGCAGCCCCCCGCACCTCTCTGATTCAGAGGGGTTGGGTTAAATGCAGAAGACACATTTCAGTTGAATGCATTCAGTTGTACAACTGACTAGATATCCCCCCCTGGTAGCCCAGGACTGTTGAATGCATTCAGTCATAGATGTGTTTCTGTTACTACTCTCTCTGTCTGTCTTACCTCACCGAAAATTACAATGAATCATTTTACCAGATGTCCTTTCTGGAGAGTGGCCTGAGAACAACTCAGGAAGAGCGAGAGGAACACAGGCGTGAAACACCAAGGAGAGGAAATCACATGTAGTCTTGTGGTTTCTCGCTGGTGGGAACCATCCTTCTCCTCTTCCTCTTTTCTCCTCCTCCTCCACTTCCTCCTCTTTTCCCTGTCGCCCATTGGCTCAATGAGGCTAGAGGCAGGGGTGGGCGGAGGGGTGGGCAGAGGGTGGTGGGCGGAGGTCTGAATGGAGACCGTGGGGACTGACCTCGCTAGTAGGGATTAAATTACTGGGGAGAGGAGGAGGCATCGCAGAGTTACACAGACACACACTGTCATGGACTCAAACCTCATTCCTAACAACACTCACACAAACAAACACACACACACGTAACCAAGGGTCTTAGAGTAGAGAGTGAGGTGAAAGGTTACTGGCTGTACCCTCAGATACACTCTGTCGTCGTGTGGACTGTTACTACCCAGCTACCAACAAAACGTTCCCACAACTTTAGAAAATCGTTCCCTTAAGAGTCTCATTTAGTCATTAAGTAACGGTTTTCATAGGATTGTTCCCGTGATGTGCAAGGAATATTCTCAAGAGACCATTCCCTTAATGTCCAATATAACTTACCCAGAACGTGGTCGCCATGTTCTCAGACCCTAAGATATTTAATGTTCTAGACATGTTTCATCAGAACGTTACAAGAACATTCACGTGTCCAGTTTTCTGTGGTTTAGGAAAATATTCCATCAACGTCCCACAACAAACATACACAGATTAAAGGGATACAGCCCTTTGTCCTACTTCCCCAGAGTCAGAACAACTGCTGGGTACTAATTGCCTATGTCTATCACAGGAGGATGGTGGCACCTTCATTGGGGAGGACGGGGCTCATGGTAATGACTGGAGAGGAATCAGTGGAATGGTATCAAATACATCAAACACATTGGATTTCCAGCTGTTTGATGCTATTCCATTTCGTCCTTTCTGGACATTATCATGAGCCATTCTCCACCTCAGCACAGCAACCTCCACTGATGTCTGCGTGTCCAGAATGAAGGAAGTTAGAGGTCGTTTCGCGAGCCAATGCTAACTAGCGCAAGGACTAGCAAGAACAATTACGCGTCCGAATAAAAATGCATTACATCATGTCTTGTAACTGTTGCCAAGCCCATCAAGGCCCTGATTTGGTCAACTGCTGATCCATTCACAGCTCTTTGCCTGTCGGCGAGGTTAACTCACACGGTGCTTTTAAAAAATAGTTTTTTTTTCAACTTACAACTTACAAATGATTACATTGTGGAAGTTCAATGAAACTTATCATTATTATTCAACGTGTCCCTCACCGAGATTCACAGTACTCCGATCTTCCTGCCAGAGTCGACCATGTTCATGTCAGATATCAGTTAATGTGATTCAGGACTGGCTTTATTTACTTATTTCAGCCATGTAAGAGCTTTCTGTATAGTTGTATAATGTTGATGGAGCATGTTAACCTGTTTTAATGATACTCCTGAATCACTAGGATCAGTAAAAGTTTGTCTTGAGCGTACTTTTAACAGAGCTGAGATTTACTTCAAAGTGCTGTATATAATACAGTGTATTAACCCCCAGCACTGGGTCCCTGATGATTCTGTTGCAATTTGTCTGTTTTTCCACATTAAAACTTGGATATGAAACTTTGTGTTGTGTATTGTTTTGGTATAACTGGCATCATAATTTCTTAGATGGCAAATGTAAGAAAGGACAGAAAATGCTACTGTAAATATATACAATGTCTGATATTCTGAGAATATACAACCATGTTCTGGGTATGTTTCTATTAGAAGCAACACTACCACCTAGGTTATGTTTTGGCATGGTCCTGTATGGAGAGTTACTATGGCCCGCTAGTTGGCATGGTCCTGTACGGAGAGTTACTATGGCCTGCTAGTTGGCATGGTCCTGTATGGAGAGTTACTATGGCCTGCTAGTTGGCATGGTCCTGTATGGAGAGTTACTATGGCCTGCTAGTTGGCATGGTCCTGTACGGAGAGTTACTATGGCCTGCTAGTTGGCATGGTCCTGTATGGAGAGTTACTATGGCCTGCTAGTTGGCATGGTCCTGTACGGAGAGTTACTATGGCCTGCTAGTTGGCATGGTCCTGTATGGAGAGTTACTATGGCCTGCTAGTTGGCATGGTCCTGTACGGAGAGTTACTATGGCCTGCTAGTTGGCATGGTCCTGTATGGAGAGTTACTATGGCCTGCTAGTTGGCATGGTCCTTAAAATTCTAAATTCCTACCATCGGCTGGAGTTGTAACATTGGTATTAAAGAATGTGAGACCAAAAAATATATAATCTAGGGTCTTTAAAAAGTCTGTCTGTTAGGGTTGCTATGGTCTGTTAGGGTTGCTAGGGTCTGTTAGGGTTGCTTGGGTCTGTTAGGGTTGCTAGGGTCTGTTAGGTTTGCTAGGGTCTGTTAGATTTGCACTTCACAAAATAGATGGCATCATGAGGAAGGGAAATTATGTGGATATATTGACGCAACATCTCAAGACATCAGTCAGTTAGTAAAAGCTTGGTCGCAAATGGGTCTTCCAAATGGACAATGACCCCAAGCATACTTCCAAAGTTGTGGCAAAATGGCTTAAGGACAACAAAGTCAAGGTATTGGAGTGGCCATTACAAAGCCCTGACCTCAATCCTATAGAAAATTTGTGGCCAGAACTGAAAAAGTGTGTGTGAGCAAGGAGGCCTACAAACCTGACTCAGTTACACCAGCTCTGTCAGGAGGAATGGGCCAAAATGAACCCAACATATTGTGGGGCACTTGTGGAAGGCTACCCGAAACGTTTGACCCAAGTTAAACAATTTAAAGGCAATGCTACCAAATACTAATTGAGTGTATGTAAACTTCTGACCCACTGGGAATATGATGAAAGAAATAAAAGCTGAAATAAATCATTCTCTCTACTATTATTCTGACATTTCACATTCTTAAAATAAAGTGGCGATCCTAACTGACCTCAAACAGGGAATTTTTACTGGGATTAATTGTGAAAACTGAGTTTAAATGTATTTGGCTAAGGTGTATGTAAACTTCCGACTTAAACTGTATATGGTAGGAGACCCAGGAGGACCCCACTGCTGAGAGAAAGACATAAGAAGCCTGACTGCAATTTGCCAAAAAACACCTGAACACGCCAAAATCCTTCTTGGAGAATGTCCTATGGACAGATGAGACCAAATTATAGTTATTTTTTTTGGTAAAGCACACCATCTCTATGTTTACAGAAAACAAAATGAAGCTTTCAAAGAAAGGAACACCTTCCCTACAGTCAAACATGGAGGAGGTTCAGTGATGTTTTGTGGTTTGCTTTGCTGCCTTGAACATATGCACGGCATCATGAAATCAGGTGAATACCAAGACACCCTTCTAATCTGGGAGAACTGGTATTTTGGAGAGCAATGTCGGACCCAATGTCAGAAAGCTGGGTCTCCGTCGAAGGTCCTGGGTCTTCCAGCAGGACAATGAACACCAAACACACTTCAAAAAGCACCCTGGAAGGGTTCAAGACAAACCGCTGGACTGTTCTGAAGTGGCCCGCAAGGAGTCCAGATCTAAACCCCATTGAAAACTTATGGAGAGATCTGAAAACAGCAGTTGGGAGAAGGCACCTTTCGAATCTGGGAGAAGTGGAGCAGTTTCCACAAGAGGAGTGGGGGGCCAAACTGCCAGTACAGAGGTGCAGGAAGCTCATCGGTGGTTACAGGAAGCGCTTGGTTGCAGTTATTTAGACCAAAGGCTGTGCTAACAAATTTGAAGTCTAGGGTGTCAATGCCATTTCTGTTTATTTTCTGATTTAAATGGATAAATTAACTTCTGAATCAAAAACAAAAAGGTTCTGTAATATTAACAGTGAAATAACGAATTGTGGAGACCAAATACTTTGATCAATTTCAACTAATTTTTAGGGAAAATTGTGAGTTACTTGAAAAAAGTGTAAGGTTTCCAATATTTTAAGCTATGACTGTAATGATACATTCCATAGCGTTTTCCCATTAGAAGCCTAATGCAGTACTGTGATGGTCAGTGTGTTGTTATCCTCTTTTTATGGATGCCGTTTGATCACCACAACAAACAATTAGGGGACCGACTGTCTTCTGGTAAGTGTGTGTGTGTATGTCTTTTTTTCTCCTTTCGTGTTGGGATTTGCTGGTCGGTGACATGCCTCCCTCCGCCTGGCTCCTTCTAGTGCCGGTTCGGGGAAGTGGGAATTCTAGCCGAATGGTACGGACATCGCCGACAGAGACCGCAAACACGGAGCACTCCCTTTAAACACAGTCTTATGACTGAGAACCCGCTCACCGCTCAAGCAGCTGGCTACGCAAGGCGCAGACACAACAAACACCGGGACAGGAGAGGTGAGAAGGACATATGCGCACACAAGCTCTCCAGTGACCGTGATAGAGGACTTTTGTAGACACCAGATCTTTGGAGATAACTGTCAGAAATTGGGACAGATAGGCGACACAATTGTAACTTTCCTATGCACCTGGCTTGCAGGTAAGTTTCTGGAATGTGTATTTGCCATGTTTAAGGCCATGCGCAATAATAACAGACTTACAACTGTGATGAGTCTTAACTTTAAATTATTGCAGATAATTTAAGTTCCCTATTTGTTGGCTTGTATGCTTTCCATTAGCTTTGGCTCTTTAAAATACAGTACCAGTCAAAAGTTATACATTGTAGAATAATAGTAAAGACTCAAAACTATGAAATGACACATATGGAATCATGTAGTAACCAAAGAAGGGTTAACAAATCAACAAATATTTTATATTTGAGATTCTTCAAAGTAACCACCTTTTGCCTTGATGACAGCTTTGGACACTCTTGGCATTCTCTCAACCTGCTTCATGAGGTAGTCACCTGGAATGCATTTCAATTAACAGGTGTGCCTTCTTAAAAGTTAATTTGTGGAATTTCTTTCCTTCTTAATACGTTTGAGCTAATCAGTTGTGTTGTGATAAGGTAGGGGTGGTATACAGAAGAGCCCTATTAGGTAAAATACCAAGTCCATATTGTGGCAAGAACAGCTCAAATAAGTAAAGAGAAATGACAGTCCATCATTACTTTAAGACATGAAGGTCAGTCAATACGGAGAATTTTGTGCAGTCACAAAAACCATGAAGCGCTATGATAAAACTGGTTCTCATGAGGACCGCCACAGGAAAGGGAGACCCAGAGAAACCTCTGCTGCAGAGGATAAGTTCATTAGAGTTACCAGCCTCAGAAATTGCAACCCAAATAAATGCTTCACAGAGTTCAAGTAACACATATCTCATCAACTGTTCGTAGGAGAGGATGAGTTTAGGATGAGTTGGACCGCAGAGTGAAGGAAAAGCAGCCAACAAGTGCTCAGCATATGTGGCAACTCCTTCAAAACTGTTGGAAAAGCATTCCTCGTGAAGCTGGTTGAGAGAATGCCAAGAGTGTGAAAAGCTGTCATCAAGGCAAAGGGTGGCTACTTTGAAGAATCTAAATATGTTTTGATTTGTTTAACACGTTTTTGGTTACTACATAATTCTATATGTGTTATTTCATAGTTTAGATGTCTTCAGTATTATTCTACAATGTAGAAAATAGTACAATTAAAGAACAATCCTTGAATGAGTAACTGTGTCCAAACTTTTGACTGGTACTGTTTGTATGGAATGTATAACATTTAAAAAGATTATGTCTACTGGGTAAGGAACATTTGCTTAGACAGTATATCAGTCATGATCCTTATAGGCATAGGCTGCATGTATTTGCAACCTGGAATCAGGGGTAGACTTAACATATATAGTAAATGTAAATACGGGACACTCCAAAGAGTTGTTACGTTTCGTATGGTATGTATTAATTTGTGGATGTCCATCATCAATTTCATATGATATATTATAAATTGCAATTCGTACAAAATGTTACGAATTTGCGAAACGTATGATACGTTATGAATTCCAATTTATTGTGGCTAAAGCTAACATAAGCAAGGTGGCTAACATTATCTAGGCTAGTGGTTAAGGATAGGGGAATGGTTATCTAACATGCTAAGTAGACGCAAAGTAGATAAAAAGTGCAGTCGTGGCCAAAAGTTTTGAGAATGACACAAATATAAATTTTCAGTCTGCTGCCTCAGTTTGTATAATGGCAATTTGCATATACTCCAGAATGTCATGAAGAGTGATCAGATGAATTGCAATTAATTGCAAAGTCCCTCTTTGCCATGCAAATTAACTGAATCCCCAAAGAAACATTTGGACTACATTTCAGCCCTGCCACAAAAGGACCAGCTGACATCATGTCAGTGATTCTCTCGTTAACACAGGTGTTAGTGTTGACGAGGACAAGGCTGGAGATCACTCTGTCATGCTGTTTAAGTTCGAATAACAGACTGGAAGCTTCAAATGGAGGGTGGTGCTTGGAATCATTGTTCTTCCTCTGTCAACCCTGGTTACCTGCAAGGAAACATGTGCCGTCATCATTGCTTTGCACAAAAAGGGCTTCACAGGCAAGGATATTGCTGCCAGTAAGATTGCACCATTTATCGAATCATCAAGAACTTCAAGGAGAGCAGTTCAATTGTTGTGAAGGCGGCTTCAGGTCGCCCAAGAAAGTCCAGCAAGCGCCAGGACCGTCTCCTAAATTTGATTCAGCTGCAGGATCGGGACACCACCAGTACAGAGCTTGCTCAGGAATGGCAGCAGGCAGGTGTGAAAGCATCCTGAGACCATTCATGTGTGGGGTTGCTTCTCAGCCAAGGGAGTGGGCTCACTCACAATTTTGCCTAAGAACACAGCCATGAATAAAGAATGGTACCAACACATCCTCCGAGAGCAACTTCTCCCAACCATCCAGGAACAGTTTGGTGACGAACAATGCCTTTTCCAGCATGATGGAGCACCTTACCATAAGGCAAAAGTGATAACTAAGTGGCTCGGGGAACAAAACATTGATATTTTGGGTCCACTCCCCAGACCTTAATCCCATTGAGAACTTGTGGTCAATCCTCAAGAGGCGGGTGGACAAACAAAACCCCACAAATTCTGACAAACTCCAAGCATTGATTATGCAAGAATGGGCTGCCATCACTCAGGATGTGGCCCAGAAGTTAATTGACAACATGCCAGGGCGGATTGCAGAGGTCTTGAAAAAGAACGTTCAACACTGCAAATATTGACTCTTTGCATCAACTTCATGTAATTGTCAATAAAAGCCTTTGACGCTTATGAAATGCTTGAAATTATACTTCAGTATTCCATAGTAACATATGACAAAAAATATCTAAAGACACTGAAGCAGCAAACTTTGTGGAAATTAATATTTGTGTCATTCTCAGAACTTTTGGCCACGACTGTAGTTGAAAATATGCTAATTAGCTTTGGGTTGCTAGACGTTTGCGTTATACGCCTACCAATTCCCAATGATCAAGCCCCCTTCTTTTGTTTTTGCCTTAAAGAGATACTTGTCTTCAAGATTTTGTCAATGAAGGCGTTTATCTACTTCCCCAGAGTCCGATGAAATCATGGATAAAATGTTTATGTCTCTGCATGCAGTTTGAAGGTAACTAATGTTAGCGTAATTGCTAACTAGCGGTAGCACAATGACTGGAAGTCTACGGTAACTGTTTGCATCCCAAACTATCCCTTTAACTTCTTACGGAACAGTGTCCCACTAGCATGCCACCTCGGCAACATCCAGTGAAATTGCAGAGCGCGAAATTCAAAATACAAAAATCGTAATATTAAACATTCATGAAAATACAAGTGTCATACACCATTCTTTAGCTTAGAATCTTGGTAATCGAACCGCTTTGTCCGATTTACAATAGGCCTCACGGCGAAAGCATAGCATTTGATTATCTGAGGACAGCGCCTCGCATACTTCCTGCATATAAATATATTTCAAACCAGCACAGGCGTCATTAAAAAAAAAAATGTGATAAAACAAATCACTTACCTTTGAAGATCTTCCTCTGTTTGCAATCCCAAGGGTCCCAGCTACACAATAAATGGTTGTTTTGTTCGATAAAGTCCCTCTTTATACCTCAAAAACTCAGTTTGGTTGGCGCGTTTTGTTCAGTAATCCACCCGTTCAACTCGTTCAACATACAGACAAAAGAATCCAAAAAGTTACCAATAAACTTTGTCCAAACAAGTCAAACAACGTTTCTAATCAATCCTCAGGTACCCTAATATGTAAATAAACAATACAATTTAAGACGGAATGTAATGTGTTCAATACCGGAGGTAAATAACAAAGTGCGCGCCCTCCTGATCACCAACGATGAGACAGCCTATAGGGAGGAGGTCAGAGACCTGGCCGTGTGGTGCCAGACAACAACCTCTCCCTCAACGTGATCAAGGCAAAGGAAATGATTGTGGACTACAGGAAAAGGAAGACCGAGCACGCCCCCATTGTCATCGACAGGGCTGTAGTGGAGCAGGTTGAGAGCTTCAAGTTCCTTGGTGTCCACATCACCAACAAACTGTCATGGTCCAAACACACTATGACAGTCGTGAAGAGGGCACGACAAAGCATATTCCTCCTTAGGAAACTGAAAAGATTTGGCATGGGCACCCAGATCCTCAAAAGGTTCTACAGCTGCACCATCGAGAGCATCCTGACTGGTTGCATTACCGCCTGGTATGGCAACTGCTCGCCCTCCGACCGCAAGACACTACATCACTGGGGCCAAGCTTCCTGCCATCCAGGACCTCTATACCAGGCGGTGTCAGAGGAAGGCCCTAAAAATTGTCAAAGACTCCAGCCACCCTAGTCATAGACTGTTCTCTCTGCTACCGCATGGCAAGCGGTACCGGAGCGCCAAGTCTAGGTCCAAAAGGCTTATTAACAGCTTCTACCCCCAAGCTACAAAACTCCTGAACAGTTAATTTACAATGACTGCCTACTCCGGCCAAACCCGGAAGACGCTGGGCCAATTGTGCGCCGCCCTATGGGACACCCGATCGCGGCCGGTTTTGACACAGCTTGGATTCAAACCAGGTACTGTAGTGACGCCTCTAGCACTGAGATGCAGTGCCTTAGACTGCTGCACCACTCGGCAGCACAACTACTACTACTATAGCCAATAGAAATACATTGAATAACTCATTCATAAATGGCAAGAAATGACAGTCAAAAAATAAATAAGTAATAAGGTTTTGAAGTGTCTGTCCTATATCTAAGAGATATAAGAAAGCTCAGGGAAATTATTTTTTAATTTTTTACACATATTAAACCCCTTATTTTTGTTGCCTCTAAACTACCTCCATACTTCCATTTGTTACCTTCAGATGAGTCCTGTGACACTTGTGAGTCTACCCTTTTCACAAAGTGGTCATAAAAGTGTATACGTCAAACCGTTCAGACGCTACAGACGTTTTCGTGAAAATACAACATTTTCGGATGTCTCATAGTCTGACAAACACCGGTCCTAGCTCGCCCAACTTCTAACGCAGATAAGGAAGGCGGATGTGGTGGATTGAGACGCATCCCAATGCAAATCCCTGATATCTCTAGTTTAAACTGACCGATTTTGACTAGGATTTTGTTATTATGTTCAAGATCACAAGATAATCGAAGTTCCATCGTCATCCATTAATTTGTTCAGATGCATGATAGTAACCACCTCATCAAGGTGACCTCTGGATGCGTTGATCGCAATGCGTTTGCGGGGCATTTAAGCCCTGAACAATGCCTGACAGGCAGTCTTCCGCCCACAAGACCACAGGCAATCGCATGCAAGGTACAACGCAGCTAACTTGGCTAGTCTTGTGAGCTAGCTAGTTAGCCAGGTAGTCTTGTTAGCTAGCTATCAAACTAGCTTGTTATCTATGCTGGTTGTTAGCTTGCATTACTGATGTGTATAATTATAATTATCATGTTTTGTGGATAATATTTACATTTACAGTAGGTGAGCTCCATTCCTGACAGGCTAATCAGATAAAATTTCAGTCTCAGAGAATGATAAGTCATGATGCTGCCTTGTAGGCTGTTTTATAGGTAAGGCTCCTTGCAGGCAGATTAACTGTCAAATTGCTTTAAAGGCAGATACATATCTGATCCAGGGTTTGAGCTATATTCCTGGCAGGCTGATCAGATTTCATAGCAGCCTCAGAAGCTGATAAATCAGGATGCTGCCTCATATGTAAGGCTCCTTGCAAACCTACAAGGCAGCTTCCTGACTTATCAGCATCCAAGTCTGCTATTAAGTCTGATCAGCATGCCAGGATTTATAGCGCACTCACTCTTGATCATGTACATAATGCACTGAATTCTGCTAGGTTCTAAATATCAGAGTAAGAACTCGAAGGACACTATGGAAGCTTAAAACCTCTTAAGGATCTCTTAGGGCTAGTTATCTAGCTAACAAGACTACCTAGCTAAATAGCTAGCTAGCTCACAAGACTAGCCAAATTCGCTGCTTGCATTCGATTGGCTGTGGTCTTGGGGGCGGCACAGCCTGGGAGACAGGGGTGCCTGTCAGGAATTGTTCAGGGCTTAAATGCCCCACGAGGGCTTAGCTCCCCCACAAGCTCTATAGCTCAAGGTAAGGGACATTTAGCTTGCTAACATTCTAACTTATAAACTGATAAGGAGTTCTAAACACAAATGAAAGCATGATGTCAGCATGAAATGTATCATCCCTTAGTGTAGCAATCAATAAAAACGTATATGCTGATCCACCGTGGGCTCCGATCCACCGTGGGCTCCGATCCACCGTGGGCTCCGATACACCGTGGGCTCCGATCCACCGTGGGCTCCGATCCACCGTGGGCTCCGATACACCGTGGGGTCCGATCCACCGTGGGCTCCGATCCACCGTGGGCTCCGATCCACCGTGGGCGCTGATCCACCTTGGGCTCTGATCCACCGTGGGCCCCGATCCACCGTGGGTGCTGATCCACCGTGGCCTCTGATACACCGTGGCCTCTGATACACCGTGGCCTCTGATACACCGTGGGTGCTGATCCACCGTGGGCTCTGATACACCGTGGCCTCTGATACACCGTGGCCTCTGATCCACCGTGGGTGCTGATCCACCGTGGGCTCTGATCCACCGTGGGTGCTGATCCACCGTGGGCTCTGATCCACCGTGGGCTCTGATACACCGTGGGCTCTGATACACCGTGGGCTCTGATACACCGTGGGCTCTGATACACCGTGGGCTGTGATACAATGTGGGCTCTGATACACCGTGGCCTCTGATCCACCGTGGGCTGTGATACACCGTGGGCTCTGATACACCGTGGGCTCTGATACAATGTGGGCTGTGCCGCCTCAGTCATACTGTCAATCTAACATCAATACGTCCACTCCTATTTATACGGTTTATCTTGTGATCTCGAACCCCCCAAAAAAAGTTTGTTATGTCATGATCATGAGATAAATAAGTTGTGATCTCGACATGACAAGGGAATCCCTTTTTTTATTCATATGTCCTCTCTGGATTTCCGTACGTAACTAAGTCTGGAGTTACCATGAAAATGTATTCCATCAAGAGCTATTCATGAATGTATCTAAGGCAACACTTGATATCATCAGGGATCACAAGTCATTGACTTTGTGTTATCCTTGTCAAGTTACGTATGTCCCCCCATTTCTTTTACCTGCTAAATAAAATCAATCTATGTAGTGACACGGAACAATAATCCTGTGCCTTATAAAGACGTTATAACATGTCCAACCCTCCTGTTCTTTGCAGTGACCCGATCTCTGTGGACCCCATCTCTGTGGGCCCCATCTCTGTGGACCCCATCTGCTATCAACATCTTCATTTGTCCTTTGACCCTTCACCTCCAAGGTCATGTGTCGCCTGTCGATGACCTCGCTGTTCGTCTACTTCTGGTTGGTGGAGAGGGGTCAGTGTGATGCCTTCAGCCTTCAAGACACCATGGGAGAGTTGCACACAGAGTTCGCCATCAGCCTCTACCAAACGCTCACCGAGACAGAGAACAACTCCAACTTGATCGTGTCGCCGGCAAGCGTCTCGCTGTCCTTGGGTCTTCTGCAGCTGGGCGCCCGCGGCAACACGCTGGCGCAACTGGTGGCGGCACTGGGATATGACATCAACGGTAAGAAGCCCCCACCAAGCAGAGCCCCATGGGTAAGAACCCCACCACCAAGCAGAGCCCCATGGGTAAGAACCCCACCACCAAGCAGAGCCCCATAGGTAAGAAACCCACAACCAAGCAGAGCCCCATGGGTAAGAACCCACCACCAAGTAGAGCCCCATGGGTAAGAACCCCACCACCAAGCAGAGCCCCATGGGTAAGAACCCCACCACCAAGCAGAGCCCCATGGGTAAGAACCCCACCACCAAGTAGAGCCCCATGGGTAAGAACCCCACCGCCAGGCAGAGCCCCATGGGTAAGAACCCCACCACCAAGTAGAGCCCCATGGGTAAGAACCCACCACCAAGCAGAGCCCCATGGGTAAGAACCTCCCACCAAGCAGAGCCCCATGGGTAAGAACCCACCACCAAGCAGAGCCCTATGGGCTAAGAGGTCAAAAGGCATCCAGAGGATGGCTGAGCACTTTAACTAGCATCTTTACCAGTGTGTGTTTATTTTGGTCTCCATTACGGTTTGTTTCAATCAGTCACCTGAGCCTAGCGTTTCTGGGTGTGTGCATACCATTTCCTTAAACTGGTGCTGGGCTGCACCGCTGATACGGGGTCCTGTGGGCCAGTCGGTCTGGGGGGTCCTGTGGGCCGGTAGAGTGGTGTCTGGAGCCTTAATACCTGCCTCTGCTTTATAATCAGATTATTCCGAGGGTAATACTGAGACTCTGGGGTTGAAAGGTCACAATGTTAGACAGAGGTCACTAAACCAGTAGAGTTTTAAAAGGTACTCAAGTCATGTAGAGAAGGGCGTACTTCAGGCAGAGAGAGAAGGAGCATATTTTTTGGGGGGGATTTATCAGCATACTTGATTGATAAAAAGGTGAAAGGTGCCAAAGTGAAGAAAAGGTTTTGACTCTAAGCCACGGGGTGGCTGTGTACATACACATGTGGTATGGACCTGGGCGCGATGTCACATGCGTTTCTCAAAACACCGCGTGGATTTAACCGTCATTGGAGAATGTGTCGATACGATACTGATATGATGGACAAGGAAGGCAGAGTTGTTCTGATCAGCTTTCACCGTTCAAATCTCACCTTTAACGTTAGTCCACAATACCGACGACGGATCAGCTCCTACAGCAATATTGTCACCTATGGCTGAAAATATTGAGGCTTATTCTTGTTACACATCATTAAATATTGAAGGAAAAAATCACAGACGGTAGCCGACAATTAGCAAAATAGAACTCAATCGAGCATTACATTTTACTTTAATATGATTGAAATAAACTCAGCAAAAAAAAATAAACGTCCTCTCACTGTCAACTTCGTATATTTTCAGCAAACTTAACATGTGTAAATATTTGTATGAACATAACAAGATTCAACAACTGAGACAGCGTTGAGATTGCCTGCAATGACAACAAGCTCAGTCCGATGATGCTGTGACCACGACGGATACTCAACCTCCAAATCGATCCTGCTCCAGAGTACAGGCCTGCTGTCCGTCCTGTCTCCCTGTAGCACTGTCTTAGGCGTCTCACAGTACGAACATTGCAATTTATTGCCCTGGCCCAATCCTCAAGCCTCCTTACAGCATGCCTAATGCACGTTCACGCAGATGAGCAGGAACCCTGGGCATCTTTCTTTTTGTGTTTTTCTGAGTCAGTAGAAAGGCCTCTTTAGTGTCCTAAGTTTTCATAACTGTGACCTTAATTGCCTACCGTCTGTAAGCTGTTAGTGTCTTAATGACCGTTCCACAGGTGCATGTTCATTAATTGTTTATGGTTCATTGAGCAAACATGGGAAACAGTGTTTAAACCTTTTACAATGAAGATCTGCTAACCCTAACCACACTGCTAACCATAACCACACTGCTAACCCTAACCACACTGCTAACCATAACCACACTGCTAACCTTAACCACACTGCTAACCTTAACCACACTGCTAACCATAACCACACTGCTAACCCTAACCACACTGCTAACCTTAACCACACTGCTAACCCTAACCACACTGCTAACCCTAACCACACTGCTAACCCTAACCACACTGCTAACCATAACCACACTCCTAACCTTAACCACACTCCTAACCTTAACCACACTGCTAACCCTAACCACACTGCTAACCCTAACCACACTGCTAACCATAACCACACTGCTAACCATAACCACACTGCTAACCTTAACCACACTGCTAACCTTAACCACACTGCTAACCATAACCACACTGCTAACCTTAACCACACTGCTAACCTTAACCACACTGCTAACCCTAACCACACTGCTAACCATTACCACACTGCTAACCATAACCACACTGCTAACCATAACCACACTGCTAACCATAACCACACTGCTAACCTTAACCACACTGCTAACCCTAACCACACTGCTAACCCTAACCACACTGCTAACCTTAACCACACTGCTAACCATAACCACACTGCTAACCCTAACCACACTGCTAACCTTAACCACACTGCTAACCATAACCACACTGCTAACCTTAACCACACTGCTAACCCTAACCACACTGCTAACCCTAACCACACTGCTAACCATAACCACACTGCTAACCCTAACCACACTGCTAACCTTAACCACACTCCTAACCTTAACCACACTGCTAACCCTAACCACACTGCTAACCTTAACCTTAAATGAAAACCAAAAAGATAATTTAGTGGGAACCTAGCCACTGATCCCATATCCGGTCTCTCCAGATATGCAGGTGCAGGCCTTCCTGTTGCGGTCGCAGGGGGATGTGGGTAACTCCAGTCACGGGGTGCGACTCCGGCAGGCCTGCGTCCTATTCGTCCAGAGCGGCGTCCAGCTGCTTCCTGTTTTTACCCATCTTGCAGCAGCCTTGGGCAACAGCAGTCTGGTGCGAGCCAACTTCAGCCAGCCCAACCACAGCCGAAGCCAGCTGCAACAGTGGGGACTCAACCACGGCACCGGTGAGCCCCTCCAGTCCGGTGGCAGCGGGGAGCTGTTTGGGTCTGGCGAGGCCCAGGGAGAGGCCTTGTGGTGGGGCCAACGGCTGCAGATGGCCCTGGTTAACACTGTGAACTTCCGGGGGGTGTGGCAGAAACAGTTCCTCTTCACAGACACCCAGAACCTTCCCTTCACCCTGTCGGACGGCAGCACCATCAAGGTGCCCATGATGCACCAGGCCACAGAGGTCAACTTTGGTAAGTGAGAAGAGACAACGGCAATATCTTTCTGTAAAACACTGACACCTGCTGATTTGTAAAAAAAAAAACAAATCCATATGATTGATTATCCTGTGCCCTTATTTAAGCGGTCCCTCCTTTTGTTTCCCCTCTATGTGCAGGTCAGTTCCGCACCTCGTCAGACCTGCGCTACACAGTCCTGGAGCTGCCGTACCTGGGCCGCTCCCTCAGTCTGCTGGTGGCTCTGCCCAGTGACAGGAAGACACCTCTGTCCTCGCTGGAATCTCAGCTAACCCCCCGCGCTGTGGCCACCTGGGACGCTGGCCTCCGTAGAACCAAGATGGATGTCTTTCTCCCGAGGTAGCCTACACATAATAAATATGTTTTCATTTGAAATATTTATTATACCAGGTTAGTGTCACTGCATTTCCTAGCCCAAAGTAGCTTCCTTTCCCTGTATGCTAACGGTGTTTGCTAAGAGGGATACCTGGGACAACCCAACTCTGACGTCACGCCATTGAAGTTGAAGTTTAAAACGGTTAGGGTTAGGTAAGGATTATGGTTTAGGCTATTTAGTATTTGTATTTATTATGGATCCCCATTAGTTCCTGCCACGGCAGCAGCTACTCTTCCTGTGGTTTATTATGGATCTCCATTAGTTCCTGCCAAGGCAGCAGCTACTCTTCCTGGGGTTTATTAAGGATCCCCATTAGTTCCTGCCAAGGCAGCAGCTACTCTTCCTGGGGTTTATTATGGATCTCCATTAGTTCCTGCCAAGGCAGCAGCTACTCTTCCTGGGGTTTATTATGGATCTCCATTAGTTCCTGCCAAGGCAGCAGCTACTCTTCCTGGGGTTTATTATGGATCCCCATTAGTTCCTGCCAAGGCAGCAGCAACTCTTCCTGGGGTTTATTATGGATCTCCATTAGTTCCTGCCAAGGCAGCAGCTACTCTTCCTGGGGTTTATTAAGGATCCCCATTAGTTCCTGCCAAAGCATCAGTTACTCTTCCGGGGTCCAGCAAAACTAAGGCAGTTTATACAATTTTAAAAACATTACAATACATTCACAGATTTCACAATACACTGTGTGCCCTCAGGCCCCTACTCCACCACTACCACATATCTACAGTACTAAATCCTTGTGTATGTATAGTGTGTATGTTATTGTGTGGCTGTGCCTGTGTTTGTGCTGCTTCACAGTCCCCGCTGTTCCATAAGGTGTATTTTTATCTGTTTTTTAAATCTAACTCTACTGCTTGCATCAGTTACCTGATGTGGAATAGAGTTCCATGTAGTCATGGCTCTATGTAGTACTGTGTTGCCTCCCATAGTCTGTTCTAGACTTGGGGACTGTGAAGAGACCTCTTGTGGCATGTCTTGTGGGGTAGGGTCATCCCAAGGATCCCATAGCATTTACCATGTCCTAACCTCCATGATGACTGATCTAGCGAGGCCAAACAGGATAATGGTAGTGTAATTCACTGTCATTTAACAGGTTTAAAATGCAGAACAGGTTCAACCTGAGGGTGGTTCTGCCGTCAATGGGGGTCAGCGACGCCTTCAACCCAATGGCAGCAGACTTCACTGGACTCTCAGGTACAGAACACTCAACTGCCTTATCCTGGTTGAATACGAGATCAGGGTTGGGGTAAAATTCCATTTCAATCAATTCAGGAAGTACACTGAAATTCTAAATTCTCTTCAATGCTTTTCAACGAGGAACATTTCAAAATTGCAATTTGGTTTACTCTCTGAGTTGACCACAAAACCCCTGTATGAGATCCATGTCATCCTCAGTACTCTGCAGATGACTGTCCAGTACTTAAAACATTGTGTTTTCTCTCCACAGCGGAGGACGACCTGTACGTGTCAGATGCCTTTCATGAGGCCAGGATAGAGGTAACAGAGGACGGGACCAAGGCAGCTGCAGCCACAGCTATGGTGCTACTCAAACGATCCCGAGCTCCTGTCTTCAAAGCAGACCGACCTTTCTTCTTCCTCCTGCGACAAGTCAACACAGGTAGGCCTACAATACAAAAACGAACAGATGGCTTACATTTGCAATAAGGCCCGAGGGGGTGTGGTATATGGCCAATATACCACGGCTAAGGGCTGTTCTTATGTACGACGCAATGCAGAGTGCCTGGATACAGCCATTAGCCATTGTATATTGGCCATATACCACAAACCCCCCCCCCGAGGTGCCTTATTGCTATTATAAACTGGTTACCAACGCAATTAAAACAGTAAAATGTATTTTTTTTGTGTCATACCTGTGGTATACGGTCTGATATACCACGGCTTTCAGCCAATCAGCATTCAGGACTCAAACCACAGTTTATAAATATGCCTAATCACTAATAGTCAACACAGTAAAAGGAGCACGCTATAGCTGCGTTTACACAGGCAGCCCAATTCTTATCTTTTGCCACCAATAGTTTTTTGGACCAATCAGATCAGTGGCAGATCAGATTTGGGCTGCCTCTGTAAACACAGCCTTAGTCAGCGTGTTGTATTGTCATTACAGCATCACCTTGTTAGCTTGGGTCTTCTATTAATCATTCCATTTGTCATCCCTCTCTCTCCATCTCTCCAGGATCTGTTCTATTCATGGGGCGTGTGGTGAATCCAGCTGATCAGGCACCCAAGGACCCCCTTACCTCCACCCTAGGACCCCCTTACCTCCACCCTAGGACCCCTATACCCCCACCACAGGACCACCACCCTAGGACCCCCTTACCTCCACCCCAGGACCACCACCCTACGACCCCCTTACCTCCACCCTAGGACCACCACCCTAGGACCCCCTTACCTCCACTCTAGGACCCCCCACCCTACGACCCCCTTACCTCCACCCCAGGACCACCACCCTAGGACCCCCTTACCTCCACTCTAGGACCCCCCACCCTAGGACCCCCTTACCTCCACCCCAGGACCTCCACTCTAGGACCCCCTTACCTCCACCCTAGGACCTCCACTCTAGGACCCCCTTACCTCCACCACAGGACCACCACCCTAGGACCCCTTTACCTCCACACCCTACCCCAGCTCATATTCAACCAACACACTACCCATATTTATTGGGGACCAACAAGAGGTTTCCAGACATCAGGAAGAGGGACACTATTTGTTGTACATATCTGTAAATAAATCTGTGTTTTGCACCCAAAGTTTTTTGGTCATTTACTTCTGTAGCGTAAGACTAGCGCTTTCATGGCTGATCCGTGGTCGCAGAGAGGATTCAGAAACTCTCACATCCACCAAATTAATAAAACTCATGTGAACACTAACTTCCCACGTTTGGGGGGAAAAAAAATAAAAATAAATCACCTTCCGGAGAGATTTCTGATCGTCATATGTCTTCATCTCCAACGGGGAATCTTTCACCCACTTCAATATCAAAGTCTCAAATTTTCTTGAAAAGGAAGTGACATAACAATAATGATGATTGTGTTTTGACTTTATTTACATGGCCAGTCACAGGTTAAAATAGAAACTTTATTCATGGAAATACAAAGAAAAGGCCTACCTCTGAACATTCTCTTTTAAATAATTCTCTAAAGGTATTTACATCTATACAGCGTATTCAAAAATACTCTCTTTTGGTAGCGTCCTCTTTATAAACAAAAGACAAGTTTGGCAACTATTTGGTCCCTGTATAGGAGGGGAGGGGGTATAGGGCAAGGAGGATTGCAAACATTGTGCTGTAGACTGCACACCACAGTCAGCCAGACATCTAGGGCCTCAATTCTACCTCCAACAACACTTAACTGTTACACTACAGAGAGATTTCGTTTAGGATTGCAGTAAAGGGTAACCAAGTGGTTGTATGAGGGGGCATTACTGGTGGCACTGATGCTATTGCTAACCATTATATTATTGTCCATTTCCTGAGGCCTGTCTACTACCCATCATAGAGGGTTCTTGTCTGTGGCATTTTGATAACAGCATTCAGATGGTACATTATTACTGGAGTTTGGTTTATCCTTCTGGCTAAAATCCAGACCTGCGAAGACGGCTGACTTGGTGACGCTCCTCTTGCCTTTTCAGGCAACATACAAATCTAGAAGTGTTTTTTTTTCCATTTTTTTCTTCCCCAGACTGGCATCTAAACTGTGAAGCACAACAACAACAACAACTAAAAACTATTGCCTACAAATATGGAGTTCCATGAGAGTGAAATGTGGGCTTCAGTTTGGTTGTACAGATGTAGGCTAGTTTAGATTAACCTTCCATGGCAAGATTAGGAAGTCATGAGGGAGGGAAGTGGCCAACCCTTTCTGTTGGTGAATACAGTAAAGGAGTGTTTCTATTGGTGGAGTGGAGTGCCTATCAGGATTAAGTGCATAACCAAAATGGGGACAATCCCCATCCAACAAAAAATACACACAGAAAGAGAGGACGACGACGAGAGAGAGAGAGAGAGAGAGAGGCGATGACGAGAAAGAGAGAGAGACTGGAAAAAGACATGAAGCCACCTAAAGATTAATTTGAGACACCAAAACATCAGTGTTCCTCTTTTGGCCTTGAGGTTGTTGGAAACTTTTTACAAATCTAATTTGAACCCACCTTCTCTTAGCGATATCAGTTCACCATACCATCACTGATGAGACACGCATCACACGGCGTACACTGACAGACAGGCCAACAGCACCTCATTTCATTGCTTGGGTTAGTTAATACACTGTATATCCCCTCTTCTCAATAGGAATATTTCAGCCTGGGTAATGGCTGCAGGTTTAGGGGGCGGAGTGGGGAGGGATGGGTTAGGTCTGAGGGGCTGGGGAGTGTGAGGGACCAGGGAGCGGAGGGGTGAAGAGTTGTCCATTAGAACCCGTCCAGGTGGTTCATATTGTTGGCCCTGTTGTGGATCTCTTCTAGAAAGGTCTCCAGCTGTTCTATCAGCACCCGCTTCTTAAACCTGAATGGAATAGAACATGGTCACTGATACAGAATAGAAGAGAACATGGTCACTGATACAGAATAGAAGAGAACATGGTCACTGATACAGAATAGAAGAGAACATGGTCACTGATACAGAATAGAAGAGAACATGGTCACTGATACAGAATAGAAGAGAACATGGTCACTGATACAGAATAGAATACGGTCAAATAGAACATGGCCGCTGGTATGGAAATAGAAGACAGATATACAGGACGGAGAGTCGAACATCAAACCTGATCTTTCTTATATCTCTCAGATATATCTGTTGTTCCATGTAGTGAACCTGTTATTCAATGTGTTTCTATGGGCTAATAGCAGTAAGGACTATCTGTTATTCAATGTGTTTCTATGGGCTAATAGCAGTAAGGACTATCTGTTATTCAATGTGTTTCTATGGGCTAATAGCAGTAAGGACTATCTGTTATTCAATGTGTTTCTATGGGCTAATAGCAGTAAGGACTATCTGTTATTCAATGTGTTTCTATGGGCTAATAGCAGTAAGGACTATCTGTTATTCAATGTGTTTCTATGGGCTAATAGCAGTAAGGACTATCTGTTATTCAATGTGTTTCTATGGGCTAATAGCAGTAAGGACTATCTGTTATTCAATGTGTTTCTATGGGCTAATAGCAGTAAGGACTATCTGTTATTCAATGTGTTTCTATGGGCTAATAGCAGTAAGGACTATCTGTTATTCAATGTGTTTCTATGGGCTAATAGCAGTAAGGACTATCTGTTATTCAATGTGTTTCTATGGGCTAATAGCAGTAAGGACTATCTGTTATTCAATGTGTTTCTATGGGCTAATAGCAGTAAGGACTATCTGTTATTCAATGTGTTTCTATGGGCTAATAGCAGTAAGGACTATCTGTTATTCAATGTGTTTCTATGGGCTAATAGCAGTAAGGACTATCTGTTATTCAATGTGTTTCTATGGGCTAATAGCAGTAAGGACTATCTGTTATTCAATGTGTTTCTATGGGCTAATAGCAGTAAGGCCAAAAAATGTTTGTTTTTTCAAATACTTTTTTCAATATATATTTTTGATACTTCAAGGGGTCTTAAAACGTCAAATCAAATAGCTAAATGATCATTGGTATGACCTTCTTAAAACAATTCCATATAGCTAAGTAGACCCACCCCCAATTCCCCTGGTTTAGACACTAATGGGTTCAAAACTGGCAGCCACAGAGGAATTCCAAACTGATCATGTTCTAGTTTGACTCAGTCTGCGTAGAAGCTTGGCGTTGCTCACCTTGCAGCCTCTTTTATAATGTTCTGGAGGAATAGCAACCGTGTGTCAAAGCTCCCTTGGATCTGCTTCAGGAAATAGAAGATTTTTTCATAGTCTATATGAGAGAGAGAGAGAGAGAGAGAGAGAGAGAGAGAGAGAGAGAGAGAGAGAGAGAGAGAGAGAGAGGGGGAAGTGTCAAGCACAGTGAGAGCTGCTGATGAAACTAGAGAACTTTCCATTCAGGGATTTTCAGACCAGACATCAATGGTAGGCTCTGAGACTAGGTCTAAGGGGTAATGATTGGACACAGAGTCAGGGAAGTGAATGACTACCATCACACAGCCAGTCTCTAGACATACAGGCCACAGATTAATGACTACCATCACACAGCCAGTCTCTAGACATACAGGCCACAGATTAATGACTGCCATCACACAGCCCTCAAGACCAGTGTTTTACTGGAGGACTGGTCCTCCAGTCCCCCCGCCCCAACCAACCCTGGTCCTCCAGTCCCCCAACCAACCCTGGTCCTCCAGTCCCCCAAACCAACCCTGGTCCTCCCCTCAACAGTAACAATGTTTCGTTGTAGCCCTGAACAAACACGCCTCATTCAGCTCATTGAGGGCTTGATGATTAGTGGACAAGTTGAATCAGGTGTGCTTGTCCAGGATTACAATAAACATGTGTACAGTTGGGGGTACTGGAGGGCCAGGGTTGGAGTACTGGTCTAGACACACAGGCCACAGATTACACAGCCAGTCTATAGACATACAGGCCACAGATTACACAGCCAGTCTACAGACACACAGGCCACCGATTACACAGCCAGTCTATAGACACACAGGCCACAGATTACACAGCCAGTCTACAGACACACAGGCCACAGATTACACAGCCAGTCTATAGACATACAGGCCACAGATTACACAGCCAGTCTACAGACACACAGGCCACAGATTACACAGCCAGTCTACAGACACACAGGCCACCGATTACACAGCCAGTCTACAGACACACAGGCCACCGATTACACAGCCAGTCTATAACATACAGGCCACAGATTACACAGCCAGTCTATAGACACACAGGCCACAGATTACACAGCCAGTCTATAGACACACAGGCCACAGATTACACAGCCAGTCTCTGGAAACATCTGGATCTAGACCAGGATCAACATAATTTTCACCATAAAATAAACATTTAATTTAATTTAAAAGGGGAAAAGTCAGGCAACTTTGTCTGGTTGCCGTGGCAGAGTGTGGGCGTGTCGGCCTCTGGTTACGTACGTCTCCCGGGTTTCCGAATCTCCTTGGTGATGAGGGTTCGTAGCTCGGTGTTGACCTCCAGACTCTCGCTGTTCATCACCTTCTTCAGCTCCCCGGGGGAGGGGTACCGGGCCGGGCGCTCCTCCACCACACCCTCCGTCTCTCCTCCATCCTCTGAGGGCTCCACCTCCCTGGGAAGTCCGTTTTCCTCCTCAGTGTCCCCATCAGCATCATCCTCCATGCGGTTCCCTGGGCCGGGGCCGTCTAGAAGGGGTCCAGAGAGGATCTCTCCTGGTTGGACCGTTGTCCCGGTCTCACACGTCTCTGGGTTGTAGAGGTTCCCAAACACAGCCTCTGAGTCTGACTCACTGTGGTCGCTCTCTGTGAGGGGGGGACGACGACGACGACAGTCATAACTAACATGTATCAAACTAAAATACTGTCACTTTCTTTTACAGGCTCAGCGCTTCAAACACAGGTGCACTGACAACAATGGCACAGAGCATGTGTGAGTGAGTGTCTCACCAGTGAGGGGTGTTCTGAAGGGGCTGGCTGCGGGGCTGACGGGGGGCGAATAGGCTCTGCCGGGGCGCAGTAGAGGGGACATGCACCGGCGTCTCTTAGGACCCCCAACCCCGATCCCGTGCATGTTGGAGTCACTCCCCGGACGCTTGCCCTTGTTCTGGGGACCAGTCACAAACTCATCGGCCTCGTCAATCATCATCCCCTGGAGAAACAGCAAGAGAAGACAGGATGAACAAAGGGATTTGACTCATAACAGCAACCAAATTAGAGATGTTCTCAAATCAAATGAAGTGTTTTGACCAGCTGATTTCAGACACTCCTAAGTGGAAGAGAATGGTAGTGAGAGTGATTTCTGTAGAAAGCCAGGTCCTACCTTCTTGTCCAGTTTGAAGGGGTTTCCGAAGGTGTGCAGGCGTTTGGGGTGTTCAGGGTCTGCGTCTCTGAGGGGTTGGGGAAGGGCCTTGAGGAAGTCCTGGTAGTTCCCCATCTGGCCGATGGGCACACTGTGGAGCTGGTCTGGACAGACGGGAGGACATAGGAAGACTTGGGCTCAAATTCACTCTTAGACTCGTCCTTAAACAAAAAACTGGTAGCGAGACTAATTCAATGCAAATTACAGTTCATTCTGGAACTGAATCACGCACACACACCTGTGTCCTGTCCTCGGAGCAGACAGGTGGTGCTGAGCAGATTCCTCCTCATGCGGCTCAGCTGATCCAGGAGGTGCATTCTGGGAATGTCGTAGGCATTCCGGAAACCCTGAGGTTTCAGACTCTACACAGGGAACAGCGAGGAAGAGCTAGTATTGTCACAGTAGATCAGTGAAGCAACACAATGGGGTAGTATCATATGAAACGGTACTACGGTTAGTCGGGGGTGGTATCATATGAAACGGTACTACGGTTAGTCAGGGGGTAGTATCATATGAAACGGTACTACGGTTAGTCAGGGTAGTATCATATGAAACGGTACTACGGTTAGTCAGGGGTAGTATCATATGAAAGCGGTACTCACGGTTAGTCAGGGGTAGTATCATATGAAACGGTACTACGGTTAGTCAGGGGGTAGTATCATATGAAAGCGGTACTACGGTTAGTCAGGGGTGGTATCATATGAAACGGTACTCACGGTTAGTCAGGGTAGTATCATATGAAACGGTACTACGGTTAGTCAGGGGTAGTATCATATGAAACGGTACTACGGTTAGTCAGGGGTAGTATCATATGAAACGGTACTACGGTTAGTCAGGGGTAGTATCATATGAAACGGTACTCACGGTTAGTATCATATGAAACGGTACTACGGTTAGTCAATTAGGTAGTATCATATGAAACGGTACTCACGGTTAGTCAGGGGTAGTATCATATGAAACGGTACTACGGTTAGTCAGGGGTAGTATCATATGAAACGGTACTCACGGTTAGTCAGGGGTAGTATCATATGAAACGGTACTACGGTTAGTCAGGGTAGTATCATATGAAGCGGTACTACGGTTAGTATCATATGAAACGGTACTACGGTTAGTCAGGGGGTAGTATCATATGAAACGGTACTACGGTTAGTCAGGGGTAGTATCATATGAAACAGTACTACGGTTAGTCAGGGGTAGTATCATATGAAACGGTACTACGGTTAGTCAGGGGTAGTATCATATGAAACGGTACTCACGGTTAGTCAGGGGTAGTATCATATGAAACGGTACTCACGGTTAGTCAGGTGGTATCATATGAAACAGTACTACGGTTAGTCGGGGTAGTATCATATGAAACGGTACTACGGTTAGTCAGGGGTAGTATCATATGAAACGGTACTACGGTTAGTCAGGGGGTAGTATCATATGAAACAGTACTACGGTTAGTCAGGGGGTAGTATCATATGAAACGGTACTACGGTTAGTCAGGGTAGTATCATATGAAACGGTACTACGGTTAGTATCATATGAAACGGTACTACGGTTAGTCAGGGTAGTATCATATGAAACGGTACTACGGTTAGTCGGGGGTAGTATCATATGAAACGGTACTACGGTTAGTCAGGGGTAGTATCATATGAAACGGTACTACGGTTAGTATCATATGAAACGGTACTACGGTTAGTCAGGGGTAGTATCATATGAAACGGTACTCACGGTTAGTCGGGGGTAGTATCATATGAAACGGTACTACGGTTAGTCAGGGGTGGTATCATATGAAACAGTACTACGGTTAGTCAGGGGTGGTATCATATGAAACGGTACTACGGTTAGTCAGGGGGTAGTATCATATGAAACGGTACTACGGTTAGTCAGGGGTAGTATCATATGAAACAGTACTCACGGTTAGTCAGGGGGTAGTATCATATGAAACGGTACTACGGTTAGTCAGGGGTAGTATCATATGAAACGGTACTATGGTTAGTATCATATGAAACGGTACTCACGGTTAGTCAGGGGTAGTATCATATGAAACGGTACTACGGTTAGTCGGGGGTAGTATCATATGAAACGGTACTCACGGTTAGTCAGGGGTGGTATCATATGAAACAGTACTACGGTTAGTCAGGGGTGGTATCATATGAAACGGTACTACGGTTAGTCAGGGGGTAGTATCATATGAAACGGTACTACGGTTAGTCAGGGGTAGTATCATATGAAACGGTACTACGGTTAGTCAGAGGGTAGTATCATATGAAACGGTACTCACGGTTAGTCGGGGGTAGTATCATATGAAACGGTACTACGGTTAGTCAGGGGTAGTATCATATGAAACAGTACTACGGTTAGTCAGGGGTAGTATCATATGAAACGGTACTACGGTTAGTCAGGGGTAGTATCATATGAAACGGTACTACGGTTAGTCAGGGGGTAGTATCATATGAAACAGTACTACGGTTAGTCAGGGGTAGTATCATATGAAACGGTACTACGGTTAGTCAGGGGGTAGTATCATATGAAACGGTACTACGGTTAGTCAGGGGTGGTATCATATGAAACAGTACTACGGTTAGTCAGGGGTAGTATCATATGAAACGGTACTCACGGTTAGTCAGGGGTAGTATCATATGAAACGGTACTACGGTTAGTATCATATGAAACGGTACTACGGTTAGTCAGGGGTAGTATCATATGAAACGGTACTACGGTTAGTATCATATGAAACGGTACTACGGTTAGTCAGGGGTAGTATCATATGAAACGGTACTCACGGTTAGTCGGGTAGTATCATATGAAACGGTACTACGGTTAGTCAGGGGGTAGTATCATATGAAACGGTACTACGGTTAGTATCATATGAAACGGTACTCACGGTTAGTCAGGGGTAGTATCATATGAAACGGTACTACGGTTAGTCAGGGGTAGTATCATATGAAACGGTACTACGGTTAGTATCATATGAAACGGTACTACGGTTAGTCGGGGTAGTATCATATGAAACGGTACTACGGTTAGTATCATATGAAACGGTACTCACGGTTAGTCAGGGGTAGTATCATATGAAACGGTACTACGGTTAGTCAGAGGGTAGTATCATATGAAACGGTACTACGGTTAGTCAGGGGTAGTATCATATGAAACGGTACTACGGTTAGTCAGGGTAGTATCATATGAAACGGTACTACGGTTAGTCAGGGGTAGTATCATATGAAACGGTACTACGGTTAGTCAGGGGGTAGTATCATATGAAACGGTACTACGGTTAGTCAGGGGGGGTAGTATCATATGAAACGGTACTACGGTTAGTCAGGGGGGGTAGTATCATATGAAACGGTACTACGGTTAGTCGGGGGTAGTATCATATGAAACGGTACTCACGGTTAGTCAGGGGTAGTATCATATGAAACGGTACTACGGTTAGTCAGGGGGGGTAGTATCATATGAAACGGTACTACGGTTTTCTAAAATGTTGGTATCGTTTTGGTGCCGTCGTATTACCTTGGTACAGGTGTACAGCGCAACATTATTACACATATACATACAAATATATAACAGTAACGTACTCATCTGATCCACTTCATACTATACAGAGAATCATGGCTGATCTACACAGTATCTCTACGTGAACATCTCTAGAGATAACATGCCGTCTTCATCCTCAAGCATCAAGCATCACAGCTAAGGGCTGTTCAGTGCTGCTGACCTTGTTGACAGGAGCCAGCTGAAAGCCAGAGAACTCTTTAGAGTTGAGCTCCAGGGGCAGGGCGGCCGTCTCTCCTGTGATGCTGGCCAGAAGCTGAGTGAAGTCTCTGCGCTGGGCCAGGGAGATGTCCCCACCGCGGTCACGCACCTTGATGCCGCCCTCCGCTGCCACCTTCTTAGCTACAGATGCTATCAGCCGCTCGTATTCTACCTTGGTCTGAGGAGATGATACATGGATGGTTATGGAAGGAAGAGGGGATGGAAACCAAGACAGTATGCACTCACCAACCACACACACGGGACAGAGACGCACACAGACTGGACAGAGACGCACAGACTGGACAGAGACGCACAGACTGGACAGAGGCGCACACAGACGGGGCAGAGGCGCACACAGACGGGGCAGAGACGCACACAGACGGGGCAGAGACGCACACAGACTGGACAGAGACGCACACAGACTGGACAGAGACGCACAGACTGGACAGAGGCGCGCACAGACTGGACAGAGGCGCGCACAGACTGGACAGAGGCGCGCACAGACTGGACAGAGGCGCACAGACTGGACAGAGGCGCACACACAGACGGGACAGAGGCGCACACACAGACGGGACAGAGGCGCACACACAGACGGGACAGAGGCGCACACACAGACGGGACAGAGGCGCACACACAGACGGGACAGAGGCGCACACACAGACGGGACAGAGGCGCACACACAGACGGGACAGAGACGCACAGACAGACAGACACTACCTGCTGGCTGAGCTTCTTGAGGTAGGACACCACACTGTAACTCAGACCATACTCCATGTTGTCAGCCAGGAGGTTAGGAGCTCCCATGATCCTTAGCGCCTTCCGGAGGGACTACAGAAGAGTTGAGAAGGCATCATCAAGACCACACATTGCAAACAAAATACATAACAATGTCATCTGACTCCACCGCGGCAGCCACGTTAGCGCCTAGCGGTGGATAACACTATCGTTCTAAAGTTTGGGGTCACTTAGAAATGTCCTTGTTTTTTAAAGAAAAGCACATTTTTGTCCATTAAAATTGATCAGAAATATAGTGTAGACATTGTTATGTTGTAAATGACTATTGTAGCTGGAAACGGCAGAATTTTAATGGAATATCTACATAGGCGTACAGAGGTCCATTATCAGCAACCGTCACTCCTGTGTTCCAATGGCATATTGTTTTAGCTGATCCAAGTTTATCATTTTAAAAGGCTAATTTATCATTAGAAAACCATTTTGCAATTATGTTATCACAGCTGAAAACTGTTCTTCTGATTAAAGAAGCAATAAAACTGGCCTTCTTTAGACTAGTTGAGTATCTGGAGCATCAGCATTTGCGGGTTCGATTACAGGCTCAAAATGGCCAGAAACAAAGAACTTTCTTCTGAAACTCCTCAGTCTATTCTTGTTCTGAGAAATTAAGGCTATTCCATGCGAGAAATTGCCTATGTAGATATTCCATTAAAAAAATCAGCCGTTTCCAGCTACAATAGTAATTTACAACATTAACAATGTCTACACTGTATTTCTGATCAATTTGATGTCATTTTAATGAATTTGTTTTTGGGGGTTCTTTCAAAAACAAGGACATTTCTAAATGACCACAAACTTTTTAACGGTAGTGCATGGATACATTTATATTTTTTCTCAGGATTTTCAAAATTCTCTCGTGACCTTGTTTGGGAACCTCCGAATTAGCCCCTAGACCATCCATCATTTTTCCCTCCCTCAGCTTTGGGAGACTTGTGCATATGGCGTAGGCGAACGTGATCACCTAACTGGGAGTTGACTTACCCCAATGTAATACGGAGGCATGGTCTTCAGGTAGTTCTCAAACGACTGACGCCATTTAATGGTGGGCTTGAACTTGTGCACCCGTATCAAGTCATCTGTAACAAAATACAGAGCAGGCTTTAGAGAGGTAGAGTGTGACCACTACGGCCAGAGACATTCATTATCATATTACCAGTGTTTTCCATATTGAATGTATTACAGTGTATTGTTTGAGTATTTGTATGCTGGCTTCACAAAATGAATTTCCATGTAAATGGACAATAAAGTATATTGTATCATAACCACTACTGCCCTCTGCTGGCTTGGTGGGGCAACGTAGTGCACTACATTAGGGCTCATGGGGACAGGGATGCATTTCGAGACACAAGGGCAGGGGCCCAGTTTCCCTTAACCATCTAAAAAAAGACTGAGTTCATCGTTAGAACCTTCGTGGTAAGCATCGTTAAAATCTCGGAGCCGTTACCCAAAACCATTGTTAATAAAGTTGCACTTGAAAACACATCGTTATTTACCGATTGCCTCAGACCACTCGTAGAACAGCTAAGTGTGTCATTAGAGGTTTGTTGTTTTGACCGTCCGCGTGTCACTGTATAGGAATCAGATCTCCTCTAAAAACGGACGACAAAAGATGTTTAGTCTCTCTGTGACTATCGAAAACTTCAGAACGAACTTCAATAAAAATACAAAGTTAACGTTTTTTTTTTTTTGCAAATTGTTAAAAACAAGTGAAGGATTAAAAGATTATTAAAATGAAAACAGAGATGACTGCGTTAAAAAAAACACAGTATAGCCTACATAGAACTATATATTTAAATCACATTGAAATCAATTTCATGTTCATTAAATTGAGTTTTATTTAGCCAATTGTAGGCAACTGTCAGAAATGTTTGCCTCAAATATATTTAGTGTAAAAACGTGCAATAATGTGCCAAATCTTGATTCAATGCATTGTTATAGAGCATTAGAATAAGCCATATGTGACAATCTCTCTCTAGGAGCTGATCCGTCGTCTGTATCGTGGACTAATGTTAAGGTAATATTTGAACGGAGAAGGCGGATCCAACGAGCAGCGCTGCATTCCTGTCCATCCTATCAGTATCGACACATGCCTCAACGCCGCGCTTAGCGACTGCACTCTGTGCGTGAGGCGTTTTTGTGAAAATTCACGTCACATCTTCGGCTGTTGAAGGAACGATGCATTGTTAAAACCCGTCGTAACCCAAAGTTCCATCGCTTTCGGGAAACTGGGCCCTGGGCTCTCCAACCCTATTCCTGGAGATAACCTACAGGAGGGTGTTTCACTCCAACCCCAGTTGTAACTAACCTTATCCATCTTCATCAACCAGATATTGATTAGAATCAGGTGCTCTAGATTAGGGTTGGAGTAAGAAAAACTTACAGGACAGTATCTCTTCGGGAAGATCATTGGAGAACTCTTCTCTAAAGAATTTGGATGAGTCTTACCCAGTAGAGCAGAGGCAGCAGAACCGCGTAGTTAGAGCATTAGGACGAGGCCCAGCCCAGGTCTTACCCAGTAGAGGCAGTACAACAGGGTAGTTAGCGTATTAGGACAGGCCCCAGGTCTTACCCAGTAGAGGCAGTACAACAGGGTAGTTAGCGTACAGGACAGGCCCCAGGTCTTACCCAGTAGAGGCAGTACAACAGGGTAGTTAGCGTATTAGGACAGGCCCCAGGTCTTACCCAGTAGAGGCAGTACAACAGGGTAGTTAGCGTATTAGGACAGGCCCCAGGTCTTACCCAGTAGAGGCAGTACAACAGGGTAGTTAGCGTATCAGGACAGGCCCCAGGTCTTACCCAGTAGAGGCAGTACAACAGGGTAGTTAGCGTATTAGGACAGGCCCCAGGTCTTACCCAGTAGAGGCAGTACAACAGGGTAGTTAGCGACAGGACAGGCCCCAGGTCTTACCCAGTAGAGGCAGTACAACAGGGTAGTTAGCGTATTAGGACAGGCCCCAGGTCTTACCCAGTAGAGGCAGTACAACAGGGTAGTTGTAAGGCATGACGAAGAGGTTAACACAGTTGAGAGCCGTGCTGGCCTTCAGGTAGCCAAAGGGCTGGCCCAGGTCGCTGTACTTGGCACTGTTACTTACAAACACCTAGAGGATGAGGGAGGGAGAGGGAAACTGAGTGAGCGAGCAAACAAGTCCACCTCGTGTTGTATTGGCGTAGTGTAGTACTGTGTTGTGTAGTGCTGTGTTGTGTAGTACTGTGTTGTGTGTAGTGCTGTGTGTGGTACTGGGTGTGTCTAGTGTAGTGCTGGTTGTGTGTAGTGTAGTGTTGTACTGTGTAGTACTGTGTTGTGTAGTGTAGTACTGTGTTGTGTAGTGTAGTACTGGGTGTGTGTGTGTAGTGCTGGGTGTGTGTAGTGTAGTGTTGTGTAGTGTAGTACTGTGTGTGTGTAGTGTAGTGCTGGGTGTGTGTGTGTAGTGTAGTGCTGGGTGTGTGTAGTGTAGTGCTGGGTGTGTGTGTGTAGTGTAGTGCTGGGTGTGTGTGTGTAGTGTAGTGCTGTGTGTGTGTGTGTAGTGTAGTGTAGTGCTGGGTGTGTGTAGTGTAGTGCTGGGTGTGTGTAGTGTAGTGCTGGGTGTGTGTAGTGTAGTGCTGGGTGTGTGTAGTGTAGTGCTGGGTGTGTGTAGTGTAGTGCTGGGTGTGTGTAGAGTAGTGCTGGGGGTGTGTAGTGTAGTACGGCGGGTGTAGTGTAGTGTAGTACTGGGGGTGTAGTGTAGTGTAGTACTGGGGGTGTAGTGTAGTACTGGGGGTGTAGTGTAGTACTGGGGGTGTATTGTAGTGCAGTACTGGTTGTGTAGTGTTGCTGTGTGTAGTACTGGGGGTGTAGTGTAGTACTGGGGGTGTAGTACATCACATTGTGTACCTGCCAGCAGGTGTGAGGGGACTTCCTCTCCAGGATGTACTGTGTGAGAGGTGAAGGCTCCAGCTCGTACTTGTCAAAGGGAACCTTGTCAATCACCATGGGCTCTGAGTCCAGGCAGGAGAAACGAACGTGGGGGTGGGCCGAGCGGGGGGGCTGGGAGAAGGGGGGACAGGAACATCAGAGAAAAACACACCAGCATGCACAGACATGAGCCACGCGCGTGTCAGACAGCGACACCCTCTTACCAGTGTGGGAGAGTTCGTGTCGGGCCAGAAGGCTTCAGGGATGGGCCAGTGTCCGATGGGCACACCAGTCTTGGGGTTGGGTCGTACGTAGATCAGCTTGTGGCAGCACTGCCAGGACTGGGGGCCGGGCTTCAGGATCTCATCTGGACAGACAAAATAGTGTGAAATAGAGGGAGGGGCTAGAGGAAAGGGGAGGGGCTAGAGGGACATGCATAGGGAGGGGCTAGAGGAACTGCGGGGCTAGAGGGACGTGCATAGGGAGGGGCTAGAGGAAGGGAGGGGCTAGAGGAACGTGCATAGGGAGGGGCTAGAGGAAGGGATGGGCTAGAGGGACGGGCATAGGGAGGGGCTAGAGGAAGGGAGGGGCTAGAGGGACGGGCATAGGGAGGGGCTAGAGGAAGGGGGCATATCCAATCCGGCCCAAGAGACATTTACAAAATATATATATAGTTAGTCTGGCCCCATCGCAGCAACTGCAGTACGGACTTGGGAGAGGTGAAGGTCGAGAGCCGTGCGTCTTACGAAACACGACCCAACCAAGCCGCTCTGCTTCTTGACACAACGCCTGCTTAACCCGGAAGCACCGATGTGTCGGAGGAAACACTGTACACCTGGCGACCGTGTCAGCGTGCATGTGCCTGGCCCGCCACAGGAGTCGCAAGAGCCAAACCCTCCCCTAACCCGGAAGACGCTGGGCCAAACCCTTCCCTAACCCGGACGACGCTGGGCCAAACCCTCCCCTAACCCGGACGACGCTGGGCCAAACCCTCCCCTAACCCGGACGACGCTGGGCCAAACCCTCCCCTAACCCGGACGACGCTGGGCCAAACCCTCCCCTAACCCGGACGACGCTGGGCCAATTGTGCACCGCCTCATGGGTCTCCCAGTCACTGCCAGCTGTGACACAGTCTAGGATCGATCCCGGGACTGTAGTGACACCTCAAGCACTGTGATGCAGTGCCTTAAGAGCGTTGCACCACTCTGGAGGCCCCCGCGTAGGCGGCAGGCGGTAAAGGCTAGGGGGACGCGCGTAGGCAGGCGGTAAAGTCAAAGTCACCATTATTAGTCAGTTGTTACAACCAAATGCCTTCAACCGAAATGTGTCTTCCGCATTTAACCCAACCCCTCTGAATCAGAGAGGTGCGGGGGGCTGCCTTAATCGACATCCACGTCTTCGGCGCCCGGGGAACAGTGGGTTAACTGCCTTGTTCAGGGGCAGAACGACAGATTTTTTATTTTTTTTTCCTTGTCAGCTCGGGGATTCGAACTTGCAACCCTCCGGTTACAAGTCCAACGCTCTAACCGCTAGGCTACCTGCCGGTAGAGGCTAGGGGGACGCGCGTAGGCAGGCGGTAGAGGCTAACGGAACATTAAAGGACTGGGTGTCTCTCACCCTCTCCAGGAGGGGGGGGGGGTTCTCACCCTCTCCAGGAGGGGTTCTCACCCTCTCCAGGAGGGGGTTCTCACCCTCTCCAGGAGGGGGGTTCTCACCCTCTCCAGGAGGGGGTTCTCACCCTCTCCAGGAGGGGGTTCTTACCCTCTCCAGGAGGGGGTTCTTACCCTCTCCAGGAGGGGGTTCTTACCCTCTCCAGGAGGGGGTCCGGGCCAGTCTTCTCAAAGTTGATGACCACTCCACTCTGGATCTTCTGCAGTAGAGACTCCAGACACTGGTTCAACATGCGCTGGGAGAACACACTGTAGGAGCGACCTAGGAGACACACACTACATTAGATCACACTGACTGACTCATTGTTGCAGTTCACCAACACACACACACACACACACACCCCCCTCTCAATGGCCAGAGCCATTTTGTGTAGTCTCTAATCAGCAGTAGCAGCAGTATGTAGAGTCCCAGTAGTAGCAGCAGTATGTAGAGTCCCAGTAGTAGCAGCAGTATGTAGAGTCCCAGTATTAGCAGCAGTATGTAGAGTCCCAGCAGCAGTAGCAGCAGTATGTAGAGTCCCAGCAGTAGTAGCAGTATGTAGAGTCCCAGCAGTAGTAGCAGTATGTAGAGTCCCAGCAGTAGTAGCAGCAGTATGTAGAGTCCCAGTAGTAGCAGCAGTATGTAGAGTCCCAGTAGTAGCAGCAGTATGTAGAGTCCCAGTAGTAGCAGCAGTATGTAGAGTCCCAGTAGTAGCAGCAGTATGTAGAGTCCCAGCAGTAGCATGTAGAGTCCCAGCAGTAGCAGCAGTAGTATGTAGAGTCCCAGTAGTAGCAGCAGTATGTAGAGTCCCAGCAGCAGTAGCAGCAGTATGTAGAGTCCCAGCAGTAGCATGTAGAGTCCCAGCAGTAGCAGCAGTATGTAGAGTCCCAGCAGTATGTAGAGTCCCAGCAGTAGCAGCAGTATGTAGAGTCCCAGCAGTATGTAGAGTCCCAGCAGTAGTAGCAGTATGTAGAGTCCCAGTAGTAGCAGCAGTATGTAGAGTCCCAGCAGTAGCAGCAGTATGTAGAGTCCCAGCGGTAGCAGCAGTATGTAGAGTCCCAGCGGTAGCAGCAGTATGTAGAGTCCCAGCGGTAGCAGCAGTATGTAGAGTCCCAGCAGTAGCAGCAGTATGTAGAGTCCCAGCAGTAGCAGCAGTATGTAGAGTCCCAGCAGTAGCAGCAGTATGTAGAGTCCCAGCAGTAGCAGCAGTATGTAGAGTCCCAGCAGTAGCAGCAGTATGTAGAGTCCCAGCAGTAGCAGCAGTATGTAGAGTCCCAGCAGTAGCAGCAGTATGTAGAGTCCAAGCAGTATGTAGAGTCCCAGCAGTATGTAGAGTCCCAGCAGCAGCAGTAGTATGTAGAGTCCCAGCAGCAGCAGCAGTATGTAGAGTCCCAGCAGCAGCAGCAGTATGTAGAGTCCCAGCAGCAGCAGTATGTAGAGTCCCAGCAGCAGCATGTAGAGTCCCAGTAGCAGCAGTATGTAGAGTCCCAGTCTCAGCAGTATGTAGAGTCCCAGTAGCAGCAGTATGTAGAGTCCCAGTAGCAGCAGTATGTAGAGTCCCAGTAGCAGCAGTATGTAGAGTCCCAGTAGTAGCAGTATGTAGAGTCCCAGTAGTAGCAGTATGTAGAGTCCCAGTAGTAGCAGTATGTAGAGTCCCAGTAGTAGCAGTATGTAGAGTCCCAGTAGTAGCAGTATGTAGAGTCCCAGCAGCAGCAGTATGTAGAGTCTCAGTATGTAGAGTCTCAGTAGTAGCAGTATGTAGAGTCCCAGTAGTAGCAGTATGTAGAGTCCCAGTAGTAGCAGTATGTAGAGTCTCAGTTTGTAGAGTCCCAGTAGTAGCAGTATGTAGAGTCCCAGTAGTAGCAGTATGTAGAGTCCCAGTAGTAGCAGTATGTAGAGTCCCAGCAGCAGCAGTATGTAGAGTCTCAGTATGTAGAGTCCCAGTAGTAGCAGTATGTAGAGTCCCAGTCGTAGCAGTATGTAGAGTCTCAGTATGTAGAGTCCCAGTAGTAGCAGTATGTAGAGTCCCAGTAGTAGCAGTATGTAGAGTCCCAGCAGCAGCAGTATGTAGAGTCTCAGTAGTAGCAGTATGTAGAGTCCCAGTAGAAGTCATTGTCCATCTGACCCATGTGGCATTGAGCAGAAAGCCTGACTTGGTAATCTTGACCTCCATCAGCACTATTCACTCACTGTCCTATTCACCAGGCTGCTCTATCACCCGTATTCACATGCCCACACCACGCCTGGCTATTGGCCCATCACCGCTCCACTGTAGGTCACAGTAGGCTTAGATTAAGAGGTGCTGGCTCATTCTAGACAATACAGGCAGCTGGCTTAATTCTAGTATTATGCTTAGTTTGAGGCTTAAAACACACACACACAGTATGCTCATACTGTACTGTGTGTTGTGTTTGACACGCGCTCAGCTCGGCTACATCTGACGCGCTCTGCTACTCATCCTACTCCTTAGCTACTTATTGTTGTATATTGAAAAGGCATGGTTGAGGAAAGAGCTTGCGAGTAAGCATTTCAATGTGTCGTTTACACCCGCTGTATCATGTGCATGTGACATACTCCCACCGTCATACGACCGTACATAGACACCGAGGCAGTTTACATACCACACACACTCCCACACGAACAGCGCCTCACCTCCGGTGACCTCACACATGGGGGTGATGGCCGAGTCGTCGGGGGGGACCCCACCTAGTGGTTCAGGCTCTACAGTGGCGTGCCCAGGGATCCTCAGCACCAGGGAGAACAGGCGCTGGTCCCAGCGGAACGGCTCCTTGGTTAGCTCACTGCCCGGCAGAGGAGTGGTCAGGGGAAGGTGGAGCTGGAGGAGAAAGGAGAATTAGCCAATCCATTTAAAATGTATGAGAAATTTGTAAAAAAAAAAAAAAAAAAGTTTAGCTTTTATAAGTTAACTGGCCAACTTAGATGGTGAAGCTAGGCGTTCTTGGTGATGTTTGTGTCTGTGGGTGAGAAGTGAGGGTTAGCCTACTTCAAGTACTACTTTACTTGTAGCTACCCTAGCTAACTGTATTTGTGTGGTCTGGCTTTTTGAGAGGTTTCAGAGATGGACTGATTAGCACCCTCTCGAGTCAACAGTGCGTTTACTGCAGCGAAGGGTTTTAAATTCATTGGTATTCACACGTTTGTTTTTGGAGGTAGAATTACAAACCTTATTTGCACCTAGTTTTTTTTTTTTTGATTCCAGAACCAATGGGTGAGCCTGTGAGGAATGTGTGAACGGTTTTGTTCTAGACCAGCTCGAACACCGGACTTAAATAAATCAACATCGTGAATTACGGCGATAGGCTTTAAATTATAAATCAGATATGAGCTGGGCATGAAAAAAAGCTCACACAAACCATTCAGATCGGGAGCTATCCACCCTTTTAGGTCATTCTGTATTATGGGCACAATTGGGGGTTCATTGATGGAATGGATATAAACACATTCTCCACTCTCAAGCTGGAAGTTGAACTTGTTGACTGATGCCAAGGAGGCGGCTGAGAAAACTGCTATGGAAGAAAAAACTGCAGCAAAGGCAGCGCTGGTCACACTCACCTGTCTGTCAGGTGAGTAGTATTGGTTGGTACTGTTCCTCTACGTGTAGGCTATTGTACTGTTCTGTGTGGTACAGTATTTCATATGTGTAGGAGTTTGTTGCATTCCTTAGTTTATCATTTGTGTCAAATTTGAATTCGATCTAAGCCACATATTGTTAACTTCCTCCATTTTAAATTCAACCTTTATATTACGCAAACCCGAAGACATTCAAGCAGCTCTTTGTGAGCTAGTATCCCAAGTCTCCAATGGTCCCAGTACTGGTTGATGTGCAGACCTAGTATCCCAAGTCTCCAATGGTCCCAGTACTGGTTGATGTGCAGACCTAGTATCCCAAGTCTCCAATGGTCCCAGTACTGGTTGATGTGCAGACCTAGTATCCCAAGTCTCCAATGGTCCCAGTACTGGTTGATGTGCAGACCTAGTATCCCAAGTCTCCAATGGTCCCAGTACTGGTTGATGTGCAGACCTAGTATCCCAAGTCTCCAATGGTCCCAGTACTGGTTGATGTGCAGACCTAGTATCCCAAGTCTCCAATGGTCCCAGTACTGGTTGATGTGCAGACCTAGTATCCCAAGTCTCCAATGGTCCCAGTACTGGTTGATGTACAGACCTAAGTGACCACAGTCTCCAATGGTCCCAGTACTGGTTTATGTGCAGACCTAAGTGACCACAGTCTCCAATGGTCCCAGTACTGGTTGATGTGCAGACCTAGTATCCCAAGTCTCCAATAGTCCCAGTACAGGTTGATGTACAGACCTAGTATCCCAAGTCTCCAATGGTCCCAGTACTGGTTGATGTACAGACCTAGTATCCCAAGTCTCCAATGGTCCCAGTACTGGTTGATGTGCAGATCTAGTAACCCAAGTCTCCAATGGTCCCAGTACTGGTTGATGTGCAGACCTAAGTGACCAGTCTCCAATGGTCCCAGTACTGGTTTATATGCAGACCTAAGTGACCACAGTCTCCAATGGTCCCAGTACTGGTTTATGTGCAGACCTAAGTGACCACAGTCTCCAATGGTCCCAGTACTGGTTTATGTGCAGACCTAAGTGACCACAGTCTCCAATGGTCCCAGTACTGGTTGATGTGCAGACCTAGTATCCCAAGTCTCCAATGGTCCCAGTACAGGTTGATGTACAGACCTAGTATCCCAAGTCTCCAATGGTCCCAGTACTGGTTGATGTACAGACCTAGTATCCCAAGTCTCCAATGGTCCCAGTACTGGTTGATGTGCAGATCTAGTAACCCAAGTCTCCAATGGTCCCAGTACTGGTTGATGTGCAGACCTAAGTGACCAGTCTTCAATGGTCCCAGTACTGGTTTATATGCAGACCTAAATGACCACAGTCTCCAATGGTCCCAGTACTGGTTTATGTGCAGACCTAAGTGACCACAGTCTCCAATGGTCCCAGTACTGGTTTATGTGCAGACTTAAGTGACCAGTCTCCAATGGTCCCAGTACTGGTTTATGTGCAGACCTAAGTGACCACACACACACACTCAAAATGGACCAACAGCTGGGGTGAGATTCTTCAGTCATTCACAAACAGTAGACAGTATAAACCCCATCCTGGCAGCAGAACGCTGACATTGTATTGTGTGTGGCTCAATGCTGTGATCACTCATCGTCTTTAATGGCTGTGATTCGCAGACACACGATGACGTGTTTATTCCACGTCAAACCATCCCTGTAGGAGAGTCTAGCGCCCCCTTTATTCCACACTGCCTTTTATGCCCGTGGTCTCTCAACTTCATATCTCTCCATCTGATCTCTATAAACCCAGCCTACCTCCATTTCCGCTATGCTGCTTCCTTCACCTGTTCTTCTCCTGACGTGATAACATCTAGACTCAGTAATCAGTAAAAAAAAAAAGTGTTGTGGTATACTGTTGTGTTTTTTTTTAAATATATAATATATATTTTTTAAACCTTTTTCCACCTGTGTAACGGTGTCCTCCTGCTGATTATTCTGGGGTTCAGACTGAATGTAGTGGGACATGTGCTGCTCACAACATGGACCCGTGTTGATGTACAGTTGAAGTCAGAGGTTTACATACACTTCAGGTTGGGAGTCATTAAAACTCGGTTCGACAACCACTCCACAACTTTCTTGTTAACAAACTATAGTTTTGGCAAGTCAGTTAGGACATCTACTTTGTGCATTTCAAACAATTGTTTGCAGATTAATTTCTCTGTATCACAATTCCAGTGGGTCAGAAGTTCACATACATTAAGTTGACTGTGCCTTTAAACAGCTTGGAAAATTCCAGAAAAGGATGTCATTGCTTTAGAAGCTTCTGATAGGCTAATTGACATCATTTGAGTCAATTGGTTGTGTACCTGTGGATGTATTTCAAGGCCTACCTTCAAACTCAGTGCCTCTTTGCTTGACATCATGAGAAAATCAAAAGAAATCAGCCAAGACCTCAGAAATAAAAATGGAGACCTCCACAAGTCTGGTTCATCCTGGGGAGCATTTTCCAAACACCTGAAGGTACCACGTTCATCTGTACAAACAATAGTACGCAAGTATAAACACCATGGGACCACGCAGCCATCAAACCGCTCAGGAAGGAGACGCGTTCTGTCTCCTAGAGATGAACGGACTTTGGTGCGGAAAGTGCAAATCAATCCCAGAACAGCAAAAGAACCTTGTGAAGATGCTGGAGGAAACAGGTACAAAAGTATCTATCCACAGTAAAACGAGTCCTATATCGACATAACCTGAAAGGCCGCTCAGCAAGGAAGAAGCCACTGCTCCAAAACCGCCATAAAAAAGCCAGACTACGGTTTGCAACTGCACACGGGGACAAAGATTGTACTTTTTGGAGAAATGTCCTCTGGTCTGATGGAACAAAAATAGAACCGTTTGGCCATAATGACCAGCTTTACGTTTGGAGGAAAAAGGGGGAGGCTTGCAAGCCGAAGAACACCATCCCAACCATGAAGCACGGGGGTGGCAGCATCATGTTGTGGGGATGCTTTGATGCAGGACAGACTGGTACACTTCACAAAATAGATGGCACAATGAGGAAGGAAAATTGTGGATATATTGAAGCAACATTTCAAGACATCAGTCAGGAAGTTAAAGCTTGGTCGCAAATGGGTCTTCCAAATGAGCAACGACCACAAGGATACTTCATGTCAGATGTTTATACGTTACGTATGAATTGTTGTTTACTATTTAGATTTCTTTACAACAATGTTATTGTTGGGAGTTCAGGTGTTTGATTGGGTGTCTAGGTGCATTCTTGTCAAATAAATATGCTTATTCATTCATGATTATGGATACATTCTGCAACAAGTTAATCTGGCTCTTTTGAATCCGCAACAGAACATGTCAAGAAGTTATTTCGGAACTGCTTTAATACAGCAGTGCTTTCTGAAGGAGATTTCACCTCTTTAGTCGGCAGAAATAATGGATTAAATGAAGACATCCACCGGCTGAAGGAGAAGATCTGGTATAACAAGGGTCTGTTGCTAATATCTAGGTAGCTAGCTAGCTATATAGCTTCTTTACTAAAAACTACCCTAGTATTCATGGCACATAGTAAATATCAGACGTCTACTAGGATAGTATTCTGTACAAGACCAAATACATAAGACAAATGTTAGTTAAAAATATAGAACAGTAAATGAAAATGTTTAATATATCTTTCACTTTGAATCAAGGTAGCTAGTAGCTAGCTAGCTAGCTGACCGCAAATGTGTGAGCCAGAGATAACCTTGCAGGGATTCGTAGTCTTACATGTCTACTTTGATGCTAATTAGCATTTTAGAGTCAGCGTAAATAGAGCCAGATATATTGATAAGTCACCTTGTCCGAGAAAGATTTACACGGTTATCAAAACGTCACGCCAGAGAAAGCCAACATGAAACACACCTTGAAGTGGTTATAAAATCTACTATGGGAAAAATAAATGATTGGAACCATTTCAGTGTTTGACAGCTAGGATTTATGGGTATTATGTCCACTGTGGGGCTCTATTGCATGTTTATGAGTTATTAGAAGAATGTGAAAATGAATGTTAGCTGCTTTTCATTTAATCATGTATGACAGTTTTTTTTGGGGGCTAAAATAAATGCATTCATAAGGGCAGAATATTGTATATACAGTGCCTTCACCTAATACACACTTGTGTTATAGCCTGAATTCAAGATTGATTACATTTATTTATTTTCTCAGCATCTACACACAATAATGGAAAAGTGAAAATGTTTTTAGAAATGTTGAATTTACATAAGTATTCACACCCCCTCAGCGATTACAGCGATGAGTCTTTATCACACCTGGATTGTACAATGTTTGCACGGCGATTGTTAAAATTATTCAAGCTGTCAAATTTGGTTGTTGATCATTGCTAGATAACCATTTAAGTCAAAACTGTAACTCGGCCACTCAGGAACATTCACAGTCTTCTACTCCAGCGTAGATTTGGCATTGTGTTGTAGGTTATTGTCCTGCAGAAAGGTGAGTTCATCTCCCAGCAACTGGTGGAAAGCAAATTGAACCAGGTCCCCCGCTAGGATTTTGCCTGTTAGCTAAATTAAGTAAAAAAAAAATACCCTGAAAAACTCCCCAGTCCTTAACGATTACAAGCATACCCATAACATGATGCAGCCACCACTAAGCTTGAAAATATGGAGTGGTACTCAGTAACGTGTTGTATTGAATTTGCCCCAAACATAACTTTTTGTCCTAAATACAACATGTTAATTGCTTTGCCACATTTTCTTAAGTATTACTTTTAGGGACTTGTTGCAAACAGGATGCATGTTTTGGAATATTTGTATTCTCTACAGACTTCCTTTTCAATATGTAATTTAGTATTGTAGAGAAACCACAATGTTGTTGATCCATCCTCACCATTGGCCTCGGTGAAATCCCTGAGCAGTTTCCTTCCTCTCCGGCAACTGAGTTAGGAAGGACGCCTGTATCTTTGTAGTGACTGGGTGTATTGACAAACCATCCAAGTGTAATTAATAACTTCACCATGGTCAAAAGGGATAATCAATGTCATTTATTTTTTCCCCCCTCAATCTACCAATAGGTGCCCGTCTTTGCGAGACTTTGGAAAAACCTCCTTGGTCTTTGCGGTTGAATCGGTTTGAAATTAACTGCTAGACTGGGGGACCTTACAGATAATTGTATGTGTTGGGTACAGATACGAGGTAGTCATTCAAAAGTCAAGTTAAAACACTATTATTGCACACAGAGCAAGTCCATGAAACTTATTAATGTGACTTGTTAAGCACATGTTTACTCCTGAACTTATTTGCTATAACAAAGTGGTTGAATACTTATTGACTTATGTAAAAAAAAAAAAAAAGACTGACATTATGGGGCAAAAACAATATCAATTTAAACTATTTTAAATTCAGGCTGTAACAATTCGTTCTGAAGGCACTAATTTGAACAGAAATTTGATGAGTTATACTGTTCATGTGAAAATAGTCGGATCTGGTAAAAAGGCAGACGTCGGTAAAAAAATAAATTATTTGTATAGAAATTGAAGTATTGTGCTCTCCAATCAAAGTAACAACAGCCTCTGATTAAAAGGGACTGGGATCTATTACTGGACTCTCACCAAGACAGGGCGGCAGGTAGCCTAGTGGTTAGAGCGTTGGACTTGTAACCGGAGGGCTGCAAGTTCAAATCCCCGAGCTGACAAGGTAAAAATCTGTCGTTCTGCCCCTGAACAAGGCAGTTAACCCACTGTTCCCGGCGCCAAGACGTGGATGTCGATTAAAGGCAGCCCCGCACTCTCTGATTCAGAGGGTTGGGTTAAATGCGGAATACACATTTCGGTTGAAGGCATTCGGTTGTACAACTGACTAATAATGGTGACTTTGACTTTGACTTTGACTTTGACACAATTATCAACTCATTATTTCAATCTCTGTTTATTCATTGACATCAGTGCTGCCACGTCAGTCATTTTTACATGGCGGGACAGTAACAATTCCAGCCAGAATAACCTACAGTTTGTTTGGGCAAACTCCAAGTCCTCTGATAATAGCCTACGAGTCTTGTGGGAAATGACAGCATGTTTTCTGAGATATTCTAGTTTTACAAGCGCTGCAAATCAGAAAACTGATTTGATAAATTGAGGCTTAAAAGACACTCTACATATATAATATGAATGGTCTACATTGAAAACTTAGAAATTGCAATTTCACTTTCTCATCCGTAAATTCGTCGCAAGTGCACTGTTCAGCTGCTCACGTCAGGCTCTTCATTAGGGCTAACCAAAGTGATGCCACAGTCTACGCAAACAGCTCCAACAATTCAGCTGATCAAATGTACACTATATGGCCAAAAGTATGAGGACACCCCTTCAAATGAGTGGATTTGGCCACACCCGTTGCTGACAGGTGTATAAAACAGAGCACACAGCAATGCCATCTCCATAGACAAAACACTGGCAGTAGAATGCCTTTACTGAAGAGCTCAGTGACTTTCAACATAGCACTGTCCTAGGATTCCACCTTTCCAAGTCAGTTCATCCAAATTGCCCTGCTAGAGCTGCCCCAGTCAAGTGTAGTAATTGTGAAGTGGAAATGTCTAGGAGCAACAACGGCTCAGCCGCGAAGTGGTAGGCCACACAAGCTCACAGAACAAGACCGCCGAATACTGATGCGCCTAGCGCGTAAAAGCCATCTGTACTCTGTTGCAACACTCAATCCAGAGTTCCAAACTTCCTCTGGAAGCAAGGTCAGCACAATAACTGTTTGTTGGGAGCTTCATGAAATGGGTTTCCATGGTCGAGCAGCCGCACACGAGCCTAAGATCACCATGCGCAATGGCAAGCCTCAGCTGGAGTGGTGTAAAGCTCGCCGCCATTGGACTCTGGAGCAGTGGAAACACGTTCTCTGGAGTGATGAATCACGCTTCACCATCTGGTAGTCCGACGGACGAATCTGGTTTTGGCGGATGCCAGGAGAATGCTAGCTGCCCAAAGTTTGGAAAAGGCCCTACCCTGTTTCAGCATGACAATTCCCCTGTGCACAAAGCGAGGTCCATACAGATATGGTTTGTGGAGATCAATGTGGAAGAACTTGACTGGCCTGCACCTCAAACCCATCGAGAACCATTAGGATGAATTGGAACGCCGACTGTGAGCCAGGCCTAATCGCCCAACATCAGTGCCCGACCTCACTAATTGCTATTGGGACTGAATGGAAGGAAATCCCCACAGCAATATTTCCAACATCTAGTGGAAAGAGGGTTATAGCAGAAAAGGTAAACGTTAGGTAAACGAAGCCCTGATGGAGCCGTTGCGTAGACTGTGTACAGTAAAGCAGATTTATAGTTAATCTGGTTCCTGCATTGGGCCGTAGAGCATTTACAGCCTCTGCAGAAGTCAGGGCATTCACACTTCTTGTGCTGAGCTGAGCAGAGCTGTTGTCAAGGAAGTGAGTGTGTTAATGCACGACGCATCGCCCCCCCCCACCTAACGTCAACCAATAATGTCAATGTGAAGCAATACAGAGCCCTCAGAATCGTTACAAAACAAATTGGGTGACGCGCATCATCGCCGTGCAGAGCTTCATTTGGCCTCCTCACATTCTCCATACGGAGCCTCCGGACTGCATTGCCACATCAAGCATAAAATGGGCTTCATGGAAACCTCACCGGCCACCGCAAAATAAATGAACGAGCATCTGTGTATCCCAGCGCTAAAATATAACTTGCTTCCATTTGAGACACTCCGCATGTCCCCTCCTTATTGGATACCAGGAAGACACAAACCTACATGGATGCTTAAAAAGACAAATGAGGAGAGATCACCCATTAACTAAACATTCACTACTACTACTCTGTTGATCATATATGCATAGTCACTTTAACTACACATTCATGTACATACTACCTCAATTGGCCCGACCAACCAGTGCTCCCGCACATTGGCTAACAGGGCTATCTGCATTGGGTCCCGCCACCCACCAACCCCTCTTTTACACTACTGCTACTCTGTTCATCATATATGCATTTCACTGTAAGGTCTACTACACCTGTTGTATTCAGCATTTCACTGTAAGGTCTACTACACCTGTTGTATTCAGCATTTCACTGTAAGGTCTACTACACCTGTTGTATTCAGCATTTCACTGTAAGGTCTACACCGGTTGTATTCGGCGCACGTGACAAACTTTAATTTGAGATTATTTGAAAATAACGAACAAAAACGAACTAGGTTTCCTGTTTTATCTGTGGATTAATCATCGGAGTAGAGATTTCAGGAACTAGCGGTATGACTACATTTCCCTGAAAAGAGGACTATATGCAGGTCAGGTAAACTAACAACCCGATGTTCATCTCCCAGGACAAACTAGCCAGCAACAGCTAGCTGGCTAAATGTCCATGAATCTTTCAACCTGCCACAAAAATCAATCTAGTTGGTTGTGATATTTTAACCTGTGTGTCGTGATCGTCCGGTGTGGATGGACAAAAATAAAAAAAACTCACGTGGCCGGTTTAGTGAGCAAGACATATTTTCCTGCTGCATGGCCTATCAGGCGGTTGGAGGCTCTCACTTTTCAGATTGATTGGTTATAACGATTCTTTCAGAATATTCCCACCTAGCCTACTGGCCAATCAACACTCTCCTCCCTGTGCAGGTCAGTCACATTCAGTGTTCTTTTCATATGGACAAAATGCTACTGGTAGGCTATTAATAGGCTACAGTCCGGCACCGATATGTCATGCCTATCTTTAGTAGCCCAACGCTCCTCCAATCGATGGAGAGATTTGATGCGCTGCTTACAAGTTGGAGAGGATTGGCCAGAACAAGCGGCCATGCAAAATCTCTAATAAAGGCTAATCCTATCCAACAAATGCTGTTTGGGTCAAATTTCAGGAAATACACAAGGCTTATTTGTATGATTGATAATTAAATAATTAGCTGGTTAAACTGAAATAAAAAATTGTTACCTCTAGATTTATTACTAAATGCATTAGTAGGCTTACGGCTCAGGCTAGGACACGTCGCCCCCCGCCGGCTCAGGCTAGGACACGTCGCCCCCCGCCGGCTCAGGCTAGGACACGTCGCCCCCGGCGGCTCAGGCTAGGACACGTCACCCCATTTTTTTATTCAGTCTACTACATATCAGGCTAGGACATGTCACTGTTTTTATTCTGTGTACTAGGAAGGAAACGGAAGCTTCCTGTGACTTGTTCAATGTCCTGCAGCTCAGATAATTTTTTATAGACAAAGATGGAGTATGAAGTGTTAGACAGGTTTAACCAGCCAGCCGTGCGTGTGCGGGCGCGCCAGCCAGCCGTGTGTGTGCGCGGGCGGACTATAGAGTCGTTTACGAAAGAGTTCACTTCTGCAGCATCCGCTGTAAAAATATAACCCTTTGCAGTGGAGGTTCACAGACAAACAGAGACAGAGAGTTGTCTGTTCAGCTGACCAACAGGAAGTACTCCTGATTGGCTGTGACCCTGGTCTCCATGGAAACCGTGATGACGACTGACCTCATCCTGGACTCCGCCACTGCTGGTCAGCTTGTTGCCGTCGGTGATGGCCACTATGATGGATGGCTCCAGGAAAAAGGGATTCCTGCCCTGTGAAGGAGAGAGAGACAGAGACAGAGAGAGGGGGAGGAGAGAGAGAGGGGGAGGAGAGAGAGAGGGGGAGGAGAGAGAGGAGAGAGAGAGAGGTTAAAATGGTGCACAGATAGGACTCAAAAGGATATGTGAAAGTTAGAAGAGCATAGCAGAAAAGGGTCAAGTTGAAATGAGCTTCCTGAGCAGAGCGGTGGGGGGGTACTTGAGGTCTGGCACAGTAACAGGGGTACATGGAGCATGACTGCCCCCTATTGGAGACGTGTGTTAGGAGGGTCAGGACACAGCCCATCATTATAGCTAACCTACTGGAGACGTGTGTTAGGAGGGTCAAGACACAGCCCATCATTATAGCTAACCTACTGGAGACGTGTGTTAGGAGGGTCAAGGAAGAGAATGAAGAAAACAGATCGCGACAACAACATCTAACAGTAGATGGTTTGATAGGGGTGTGTGTGGGGGGGTTAATGAGCGTCAGGGGAGAAACAATACCGTATGAATAGACAGTCTGTAGGGACAGTGCAGCGGAGACTGCACCAACACTTGACAAAAACAAAGACTCATCTGTGTGTGTGTATACACTCTTTCCTCGTAGCAAACTGCATAGGCCTATAGCCCTCAGCATAGGTCCTGTATAAGCCTTCTGGCTCTAGAGACTGGGTTGCGGGGGCATCCTAGCAGTTCTATTCTCTTAGTGTACACTAAAAGGTCAACACTAGCCTGAGGACAACACAGCAGACTTCATGAGGGCATGGCTATGATTCACTGTGGTAAAGACGGTCTCTACCAAGCCAAAAACAACTCACTGCTATCCTGATAAACTCTCGCTCTCTCTAAGGAGCTACATATGTCCAGGAATTTACCTCTCCTCGTGAGGTTTACAGCACTTTCCCCACTGGTGACTGTTCCTATCAATGGCTACAGATCTGTTCCCTTCCAACTGTTCATTGTGACCAGAGCGTTTTTTTGCTGAGTAATAAAACTGGGAGTGTTCCATAAAAACAGAGTAATGAAAAAAAAATTACCCACATTTACAGACTGACTATGGTATCCATGACAACCTGGAGTTCTCTTTCAGAACGGTACTAATGATATCCTATTCAATTCAACACCCACTTAGCATGCTAAAATGTTTCTCAAAAAAATGAACTACTAGCCAGAGAAAACCCTGCAGGGGAATAGGTTTAATATCGATTATAAACATTAGAAAAACACAAAACCGTTAACAGAACCAAGCTACATAGTGACTCAAATGAGGATCTGAGTAAATAAGTTTCATTACTGCTTACACAACATAGAAATGGCTTCGTGACACGTCAGTGTGACTGAGCTGATCCACTGGCCTGACCGGGTCAGGTGGTATAGTGTATCCCCATGGATCTGTCGGTCTAGGATCAGTAGGCTGGGAGTGAGTCTGTGGCTCGTTGCCAGGTCTGCTAAAATTTAGACAAGACGGGTAATTAGATCTCTATTAGCTGGGTTGCCATGTTGTGCGGTCGGCCAAACCAGTCAGTCAAAAATCAGCCCTATGGGCTCCGGGTCAAAAAGTAGGACACTGTATAGCGCGCCATTTAGGATTCAGCCATAGTGCACACAGATCCAAGTCAACATCGTTAACTACTAGCGACTAACTGGCATTCCACCCGGCTCTATTACGGGACACTATGAGACATTAAAAACCTCACTGGCTAAAGAGCTTGAAACACTTCAAGCTGTAGACATGGAGGTAAGCTGTAGACATGGAGGTAAACTAGCAGATATGTTCTTCTCCCTGCAGCAGGCCTCTCCAACCCTGTTCATGGAGAGCTACCGTCCTGTAGGTTTTCACTCCAAACCCTACAGGTAGCAGGTAAGTAGCCTAGTAGTTAAGAGCGTTGGGTCAGTAACCGAAAGATTGCTAGATCGAATCCCCGAGCTGACAAGGTAAAAAAATCTGTCGTTCTGCCCCCTGAACAAGACAGTTGGCCTAGGAACAGTGGGTTGTCATAGTAAATAAAAATTTCTTCTTAACTGACTTGCCTAGTTAAAATAAAAAGGTTACATTTTTTTTTTTATAATTCAAAAGTAGCGCACCGGATTCCCCCCCAAAAAATCTGGTAGATAAGCTGTGTCAGGTAATTGTTTGTTTGTTGGAATGTAGTAATTACCAGTTGTGAAGGCGTGAATACCAGTTGGATACATTCACATGCTTCCAACTGGTTGAGAAACGCCAGTTGGCTAACGGCCAACAAGCTGCGTCAACCAGAAACTAAAAGTACAACTGTCATGCTTGCAAACAAATGATAAGAGTTCAAAAACAATATTAATTAATAAAAAAAAAAAAAAGTAGATGACATTTGCCCGGGGGTAGACAGTCATTGTAAAAAAAATAATTTGTTCTTAAAAGTCAGCATGTTGGATAAGTAGGAGCTCAGGGATGATAGAGATACAAGATAGTCTAGAACTGACATCCTCTCTACCACCTTGACACTCATTTGAATTGACAGGATATGTGAAAGCAACAGGGTGGATCCCTGCCAGGAAAGTGCTTTCACCAGTCCAGCTCTACTATATCAGTGCAGATGAAGGAAGGGAGATGAGCATGAGACCCAAACCAATGTCTGAGGATTCTAGCAAAGGCATGGTGAGAGGACCGAGACGAAGCAGGGTGCGGCCAGACAAGACCTGAAGTGTGGCTGTGACGCATTCTCAAAACGGAACACTACGTCAACTGATCAAGAGGAAAGACTGGCTCACCAAAATAAGAATGTACTCGTGTGTTTGTATGTGTGGATGATTGTGTGCATGCCATTACCTACATGTACAGTGGGGAAAAAAAGTATTTAGTCAGCCACCAATTGTGCAAGTTCTCTCACTTAAAAAGATGAGAGAGGCCTGTAATTTTCATCATAGGTACACTTCAACTATGACAGACAAAATGAGGAAAAAAAATCCAGAAAATCACATTGTAGGATTTTTTATGAATTTATTTGCAAATTATGGTGGAAAATAAGTATTTGGTCAATAACAAACGTTTATCTCAATACTTTGTTATATACCCTTTGTTGGCAATGACAGAGGTCAAACGTTTTCTGTAAGTCTTCATAAGGTTTTCACACTGTTGCTGGTATTTTGGCCCATTCCTCCATGCAGATCTCCTCTAGAGCAGTGATGTTTTGGGGCTGTCGCTGGGCAACACGGACTTTCAACTCCCTCCAAAGATTTTCTATGGGGTTGAGATCTGGAGACTGGCTAGGCCACTCCAGGACCTTGAAATGCTTCTTACGAAGCCACTCCTTCATTGCCCGGGCGGTGTGTTTGGGATCATTGTCATGCTGAAAGACCCAGCCACGTTTCATCTTCAATGCCCTTGCTGATGGAAGGAGGTTTTCACTCAAAATCTCACGATACATGGCCCCATTCATTCTTTCCTTTACACGGATCAGTCAGCCCTGGTCCCTTTGCAGAAAACAGCCCCAAAGCATGATGTTTCCACCCCATGCTTCACAGTAGGTATGGTGTTCTTTGGATGCAACTCAGCATTCTTTGTCCTCCAAACACGCACGAGTTGAGTTTTTACCAAAAGTTCTATTTTGGTTTCATCTGACATTCTCCCAATCCTCATCTGGATCATCCAAATGCTCTCTAGCAAACTTTAGACTTGCCTGAACATGTACTGGCTTAAGCAGGGGGACACGCCTGGCACTGCAGGATTTGAGTCCCTGGCGGCGTAGTGTGTTACTGATGGTAGGCTTTGTTACTTTGGTCCCAGCTCTCTGCAGGTCATTCACTAGGTCCCCCCGTGTGGTTCTGGGATTTTTGCTCACCGTTCTTGTGATCATTTTGACCCCACAGGGTGAGATCTTGCGTGGAGCCCCAGATCGAGCAAGATTATCAGTGGTCTTGTATGTCTTCCATTTCCTAATAATTGCTCCCACAGTTGATTTCTTCAAACCAAGCTGCTTACCTATTGCAGATTCAGTCTTCCCAACCTGGTGCAGGTCTACAATTTTGTTTCTGGTGTCCTTTGACAGCTCTTTGGTCTTGGCCATAGTGGAGTTTGGAGTCTGACTGTTTGAGGTTGTGGACAGGTGTCTTTTATACTGATAACAAGTTCAAACAGGTGCCATTAATACAGGAAACGAGTGGAGGACAGAGGAGCCTCTTAAAGAAGAAGTTACAGGTCTGTGAGAGCCAGAAATCTTGCTTGTTTGTATGTGACCAAATACTTATTTTCCACCTTAATTTGCAAATAAATTCATTAAAAATCCTACAATGTGATTTTCTGGATTTTTTTTCCCTCATTTTGTCTGTCATAGTTGAATTGTACCTATGATGAAAATTACAGGCCTCTCTCATTTTTTTAAGTGAGAGAACTTGCACAATTGGTGGCTGACTAAATACTTTTTTTCCCCACTGTATGTGCCTGTTGTCTGCTGGGGTGACAGGCCTTTGAACTCAGAGAGAGAGTCCTACATGCATTATATATGTAGTATGTATGCATTACCCTTGAAGGTACGGGCGGACATCTTCCCTATCTCAGGACACTCTGGTTAAACATTTATACATTCAATCAGCCTCCTGACAACTTACCTCAATACCATTATCTCTTAACTAGCAAATATTGATCCTGACCCTGTGTACACTATAGTATTGTAATACTAGGGAGATTGTGGTATTTTCTTTTTTTATGTACCTGTTTGTTTACCATAGATCCAGTATGACGCAAGTCAACATTGCCCTACATTGTCATGTACGTGAAAGCATACTTGCCTACTGTTTACAACGCATACAGCAGGTAGACAGCCAGAGGAAACCAATCGAGTTCCACCCAGTAGGTGGGTGTTCTCATCTCCATCACTAACAAGGTTATCAGAGAGAGAGAACAAAAGACGAGTGGCGAACATCTCCTCAGCTCTGTCCATCACGGATACTAGTCTAGGGCCAGGATGTAGCTGTCTTACTCCATCTCCTTTGCCCGTTTACTGCACCTGATATATTCTAGATCACTCAAATCTGGACCTCAACGCCAGTGCCACTGCTTTCTCTCTCTCCCATTCTAAATCAGGGACTGATTTATACCTGGGATAACATGTGGGTGTGAATGTTAATCATGTAGAGCAGAAAAAACAGCAGTAGTCCGAAACCTCATAGGGTAAAATTTGAACGCTCTAGATTTTCTCTCCCTCTCCTCCCCCCCTTCATGTTTCAGATTAGAGAGAAGCCAATTCAAAGTGACATGCTAACGTTAAATGGTTAGGCAATAGTTTCTCTTTTATACAAATAGGAGCGAGAAAGGAAGTTCATTGTGAAGTGTTAACTGGGATGAAATGCCTTACCATTGGGTACAGGAGAAAACCAGCAGTCGCGACAACAAAATAAAATGAAGTCAAAACCGGTACATTAATACTGGTTAAAAAAAAAAAAATAGGTTGTTGGAACTCCTAACCACACTGTTGGTTCATGTCATCACTTATCACTCAAGGGGAGTGTGTGGGGACAATGTGCAGGAGTGTGATGCTTGTAAGACTGTGAGATTGGCAGGGTGGGGGACAAAAGATGGGGACCCTAGAGAGGGGGTTTTACCAATTCTCTCCTCTATCTCAGAGTACAACATACCTGTCCATAGTTGTCTATCCCAGACACTAATCTATTGAGATTGAGCAAATCAAAAGAGGTCCTCAAAGACTGGCCAATAGTTGTGAGTCCTGCTGCTTGAAGGTTCCTCAGCTCTGTCATGAATGTGGCATGGCTCTCTTTCCATCCAGCCTTTTGAAATAGGGTAAGAAGTATACAAGTTGTCAACAACATACACAGAACAAAGTGGGCCTTATATTTATATTTTGTCTGACACAACATTGATGATTTCTAAGATTGGGTCAATTAATACACTGTTACAATGTAATTAACTTGAGAAACAAAGTATGTAATTTCCTTTTTTCTCTCCACTTGGCTTAAGAAATATTGTCAACAAAAAGATTGCTTATTCTCTACTACTGTATCAGCTGAACCACAAAACTGTCCAAAAAAATAAATTTGTAAACTAATAAACGATGTAAAGTTGTGACCAAAAGTGACAGTTTGTCAAAGTGGTAAATTATCAACCCTACCACCCACCTCCTCCCTACTATCTAGTCCTATTGCCTAAATCACCCAGAGTTCCATGCTGCCAGAGATCTATAGAAAATGACGAGATGATCATGTGTGCACCCTAACAAATCGGGAGTTGTTGTCCCAGAGGCGGAAGAAAAAAAAAACTAAAAACAAAGGCGACAAGTTTAGGTCCAAAATAAGCACCGTAGAAACGTATTGGGCTTATTTTTGACAGATTGATTTTTTTTAGGTGGGGAGGGTGGGGAGTGGAGGCGAGAGTGTAACCTCTCGCTTCGCCTCTTCCTCTTTGACGCTGCTCCGGTGTTCAACATTGAAACAAAATGTCGGCCATGTTTTTAGAAAGGGGGGAGTATGAACCGCTCCGTCTGAAGATTTTATTTTTTTTAACCCACACAATTTGATATGTGGATCGAAATGTGAGAAGACAAAAATCTGTCTAGTTTGCGTAAAAGTAGGACATGACCGGGGAAAAAAAAAAAAACCAACAAACTCTACCTTGATTCCGAGGGGAACGTCCTCAAAATTTATCAACATATACCGGTCCCCTCGGCTCGCCGGATCTCTGCCTCTAAGCTGTGGAAAGAATAAAACGATTAAAAATAGATATATATATATTCGAGCGATTATTTTTGTCAGGGTTAGTTAGCAACTTTAACACAAAAGACGGTCAAAAAACGGCAATCCCCGAGTGGAGGGAGGTGGGAGGGGGGGTGTCTTCCAGGGCTGTTCAGTCTCGGTGGTTTTTTACAGTACCTTCATGAAAGTCTCAACAGCGCCTTTTGCTATGTCCAGATAGGTAGTGCCCAGATGGGTGCGCTGGTTCATTGACGCGGACGTGTCTATCAGAAAAAGTAACACGGGCATTGTGTTGGTGATGACACGTTCTGCATGGACTTGGGTGTCAGTGCAACCGGTCAAAACTGAGAAGCAAAAAAAAAAAAAAAAAAAAATATTCTCTCTCTCTCTTTTGTTCTCCTCCTGCCGCCTTAGCTAGCTAGCTTGCTAACTAACTACCTCACACATTGTTTTTTTTTTTTTTTAACAAAAAGTGTCAGAATAGTGAGTTGTAGTAGATGCCCTTCAATAAACTGAAATAAACCTTAAAAAAAATAAAAAATAAAAAAAAAATATCCTGTGGGCAGGCTATTTAACTTAAGAGGGATTTTGATGATTCTCTTATGTTATTTTGGTAAATATGACTAAAATGTCATAGAAATCCAAGTTCCCTAGTACATCTCGTCCCTGTTTCTCCCTACACTGAGAGCTCCTGTGTCTTGCCCGACGCTTTTAAAGTCAGCTCCACACTTGGCACCGCCTCCCGAGCCATCTTTCAGCGTCACGTGTCAACACATTCGGTTACTGATAGGCTGTTTAAAGTTGAAAAATTACCATATCCAAATAAGGTAATGGCAATAAGAGCCGTGTGCGCATGCTTGACAAGATAGGAATGTAAAAGTCGGGGAAGCGCATGCGGATCTCACTGAGAAGCATTTACAACGTATATATTTACGGGTTCTCAAAATAAAATGTAATTGAGGTTTGGCACCGTCTATTTTTTTTTTTAATTTTCTTCTACGAATTTAATATTGGTTGTAGCGTTGGTCTTTTGAAGCAAAGGGGGGAGGAGGATGTATTTATTCCGGGAGCACAATGTCGAGTTCTCCGCCCGACAGGCGAGAAACGGAAGAAAAATATCCTCGCATTATCGAATAATTTTATTTCTACCATGTGCATTTGCGTTAGTTCTCAATTGGTATGCTTTTCAAAAAAACATTTCGACTAGAGCAGACTGAACATTGGCTTTATTTTGAGTAGTATGCACTGCAGTGTATAGGCCCACACTACACTGGGCCTACAGTACACACAAAAGAAAAGGCATGTTCCTGATGGCATCTGACAGCATTGATAACTGTCTGATTCATATCTAATCGATCCTAGTAATCTGCGTGTTATTCTCAATAGTATTAGCTATAGTCACTGTTATTCTCCCGATTAAAAGGAAGGCTACACAGCGACCGACAAAACACCGACATGAACAAATATACGCCTGTAATGTAGGCCTAAAGCACATCAAGCAACGATTTCCTCGCTTAAAGCCATGGCCCTACTTTATGGTTTGTTTGAGTCACAATAAGGCCTGCAGTTATTCTCGTTCACTAGACATGAATCACATGATTTACCCTGTCATTATCAGAGTTATGACTGTACTTACAACATACAAAGCAGACCAAAGATAATATTTTTTTTGCCAGAGGGACTGATGGATCCAAGGCACAGCACAGTACACATTTATGCTGTTTATGGCATATGTACTGCTATTCATGTAGACCTGCCTATAAATATTACAGTATCAGACTCCTTTAAAAGATGTCCCAACTTGGGTTAAGAGTATACTGACATTCCAATCAAGTCGTCAACTGACGACAGTGATTAGTCAGGGGAGAGAGCCAGAGAAGACTAGCCTATTCAAACTGTATGGAGTTACTATCAAACTTCCTGATTGTAAACATTTTCATGCCAAAACATACTATGGCAATGCTCAGTAGTGTCACAGAGAGACAAAAGCCTGCGTTCTGTGTAAACTGCATAGTCCTAAAGTATAAGAGATCCTCTCCTTCACCTAAAGTAATACATTTGTTTGATTATTATGTGCTAACGCTGTATTGCATGTTAGGTGTTATGCAATGAACTGCAGCGGATGTAGCCTAATTGATGCAGAAATGTTGTATTCAAGCCAATACATTCAGCATGTTCTGCAGAACTGAGAATGCTGAATATCACATAACCGGTCATTTCTATACATTTTACATTTACAGTATCACTCATTCGATGTAGTGAAATGTGGTAAATCACAACAAAAGTGCTTATTTATGATAACTTCCGCAATCATTTTTTTTCAACTTCCGACAGCCTCGCCATTCCAGTTTTATCCGTGTTGACTAGACGCGCGCCACGTTTTTCTCTTTGCAGTAAGATAACTTTACAGTTTAAAAAAAAAAAAAATGTCTAGCTTCTAGCCAATATATCAATGTTGTTTTCACTGGCTTCCATTACATTTGCCCGAACACAGAACCATTACACAGCCTAGCGTGCTAGTTACGGGTGCCGAACTAACGCGCGATTTCCGACAGAATTTGAAAACTTGAGGTCCATTTTCAACCCAGTGCACCTTCAACCCAGTGCCTGCTTCAACCCAGTGCATCTTCAACCCAGTGCCTGCTTCAACCCAGTGCGTCTTCAATCCAGTGCCTGCTTCAACCCAGTGCATTTTCAACCCAGTGCCTGCTTCAACCCAGTTCCTCTTCAACCCAGTGCCTGCTTCATCCCAGTGCCTCTTCAACCCAGTTCCTCTTCAACCCAGTGCCTGCTTCAACCCAGTGCATCTTCAACCCAGTGCATTTTCAACCCAGTGCATCTTCAACCCAGTGCCTGCTTCATCCTCGTTAGCGTGTCTGGTGGTGTGTTTTTATAGCTACATATCGGTTTTGCTTCATTCGCGTCTTCCAAGGTTCGGTACAATCGGTGGTCCTTAGGATGGAGTCCCAAGGTGGGTCGTTAACTATCCCTTTTCCCCTCAGTCTAGCTAGGTAACTAACTAGAGACACTACTGCTGACGTTAGCTAACTAAGCCAACACATTGTCACACATGAGTTGGCTTCTTCAGCCAGTTTGATGTAGTGCTCGTGGCTTGCTAGGAAACTCGGACTATAAAACTAAATGAACCAGTGTTTATTTTTGAACCACGTTGTGAGCTTCTTACAAGCTACAAAGTGACGTTAGCTAGGTAACTTTCAGAGAGGGTCGACAAAAGAAATCCCCGGTGGGCAAAGTTGGTGAAACGAACTATAGTATCAAGCTTGGCATGGTGACTGGCAAGTAACATTAGTCAATGTCAATACGGTGCTAGAGGCGTCACTACAGACCCTGGTTCGAGTCCAGGCTGTATCACAACCGGCCATGATTGGGAGTCCCATAGGGCTGGGCACAACTGGCCCAGTGTCGTCTGGGTTTGGCAGGCCGTCATTGTGTTGGGGACAATAAAAGGCCATTCTAAAATTATTATTATTATTTTTTTTCTTTCCCAACACAATGCCACAGATGTCTCAAGTTTTGAGGGAGTGGTGCAATTGGCATGCTGACTGCAGGAATGTCCACCAGAGCTGTTGCCAGAGAATTGAATATTAATTTCTCTACCGTAAGCCACCTCTTCACCTGCGGGATACTTCACCTTGCGGGATTGTCTGAGACCAGACAGCTGATGAAATTGTGGGTTTGCACAACTGAAGAATTTCTGCACCTGTTCCAGATGCGTAGGAGTCAAAATAAGAATACTGACAGAGAAGGAGACCCGCACACTGTAATTAATCCAAAACAGAGGCTTGAATGCAAAATAAAGATGTTTATTAAAAGATCATGGATCATGAATGGAAAAACACCTTTTCACCTTTTTAATTTATGAACTTTCTTGCATTATGATTTTTTTTTTGAGGCACCATAATGTGCATACGCACCAGACATTTCACCCATTGAGCATGTTTGGGATGCTCTGGATCGACGTGTACGACAGCGTGTTCCAGTTCCCACCGATAACTTCGCACCGCCGTTTTAAAGAGGAGCGGGGACAACATTCCACAGGGCCACAATCAACAGCCTGATCAACTCTATGCAAAGGAGATGTGTCGCGCTGCATGAGGCAAATAATGGTCACACCAGATACTGACTGGTTTTCTGGTCCACGCCCTCTACCTATTTGTTGTTTTCTGTGACCAACAGATGCATATCTGTATTCCCAGTCATATGGAATCCATAGATTAGTGCCTAATGGATTTAAAATGACCTGATTTCCTTATGTAAACTGTAACTCAATTGTTGTGCTTATTGTTGTTCAGTGTAGTTAGCTTAATAGCTTTTCTAACTAATGTTATCTGCCATGTGTCCCCCCATAGGCACAGAACCAATGACTCTGGGTTCCCCAACATCGCCTAAACCCGGCCCGGGTGCCCAGTTCCTTCCCGGGTTTTTGATGGGGGATCTGCCAGCACCTGTCACACCCCAGCCTCGGTCATTTGGGGTCATGGAAATGAGGTCACCATTTCAAGCAGGTGAGGGAGAGTTTGCTTTCGGAGGGTCATTTACTGGCTAAAACAAATAGCTAGCTAGCGGACTTTCCAATCTGTCATATGTCATTCTCTAACATCCCTTTCGTAGACAAATTAGGCTAGCTAACTCCTCCAGCTTGATCTGCTTTAACTTGCTTTAAAACACCTTATTTGTTACTATCAGATCTGTTACTTTGTGTTGTGCTATGACAAAAGCAGTCTGTCCTCTCTGCATTATTTCCGATTGATCCCATGACTGTTTCTCTAACCCTCGCTCTGTTAGGTGGCTCTCCCCCCCAACCCGTAGTTCCTACACCCAAAGACAAGAGTGGGGCCCCTCCAGTCAGGAGTATCTATGATGATCTCTCCAGTCCTGCCGTCGGGATGTCCCCTATGGGTGCACATAAACAGGTACGTTTTAACAGAGTAGGTTCCATCCCTCTCCTTATGTGTAACAATACTTTACACTCACAGAGCAGTGTTCTAATAGCCTGGTCACCTGGTCTGGACACTTTACACTCACAGAGCAGTGTTCTAATAGCCTGGTCACCTGGTCTGGACACTTTACACTCACAGAGCAGTGTTCTAATAGCCTGGTCACCTGGTCTGGACACTTTACACTCACAGAGCAGTGTTCTAATAGCCTGGTCACTGGTCTGGACACTTTACACTCACAGAGCAGTGTTCTAATAGCCTGGTCACCTGGTCTGGACACTTTACACTCACAGAGCAGTGTTCTAATAGCCTGGTCACCTGGTCTGGACACTTTACACTCACAGAGCAGTGTTCTAATAGCCTGGTCACTGGTCTGGACACTTTACACTCACAGAGCAGTGTTCTAATAGCCTGGTCACCTGGTCTGGACACTTTACACTCACAGAGCAGTGTTCTAATAGCCTGGTCACCTGGTCTGGACACTTTACACTCACAGAGCAGTGTTCTAATAGCCTGGCTGACCACTGGTTTGGCCAGTGAGCAGGAATGCTGTGACCCACTGGTCGGGTAACGCTACTTTTGGCTTTGAAGCGATTGAGACCTCTCGCTGTTTGTATTGGAATCATTTTGATGTTGTTATCTTCTCTCAGCCCTTCTCAATGATGCAAACCCCACTGTCTGGTTATATGGCTGTCACACCAGGAACAGGTGAGAGCGATTGGGGAGAAATGGAATAAAATAAAATAAACAAAAAACATTCTAACTTGTTTGTACCAATTTTACCAGGAGAGGTGATTTCTAATAGGTACGTCCTAATCTTCTCTGACAGCGTCCAGTCTATTTAGTCCTGCTAGCACCGGACAGCAGGCGAAGTCAACAATGTCTCCAGCCCAAGTAGACCCTTTCTTCACCCAGGGAGATGCACTGTCTTCTGAAGACCGTCTAGATGATACTTGGATCACTGTATTTGGGTAAGTTCCTGGAATTGCACCCACTTAATATCAAACTTTTAACTGTTGAAATTATTGGGTACATTCTTTTATAAGATGAACCTGGTTCACCAGGTGGACAGAGTTTTATTTTTTGTATTTTTTTTTGTATTTTTTTCCCTGTAGGATTAATCAAATCATCTCCCCGCTCACTTGGCGTCCAGGGCGACCTTTAACAGATGCACCGAATGTCTTTTTGATCTGTGGATCACAATGTAGCACCCATAGAATGGGATTATTGAGGTGGTAAAAAATGAAACAGCTTCCTAAATGAATAATGCTCTTTGTTAAACAGGTTCCCTCCAGCCTCCGCGTCTTATGTTCTGTTACAGTTCGCCCAGTATGGAAACATAACGAAACACGTGGTAAGAAATGGTTGTATCCTTTTGAAAAGAATGTTGAAGTGTATGAGTGCGTGTGTGTGTTTTGTTGTTGTTGTTGTGTGCATATATATATATATATATATATATATATATATATATATATGTGTATGTGTGTGTATATATATGTGTGTATATATATATATATATATATATATATATATATATATATGTGTGTGTGTGTGTGTGTGTGTGTGTGTGTGTGTGTGTGTGTGTGTGTGTATATATATGTATATATGTGTGTGTGTGTATATATATATATATATATATATGTGTGTGTGTGTGTGTGTGTGTGTGTGTGTGTGTGTGTATATATATGTATATATGTGTGTGTGTGTATATATATATATATATATATATATATATATATATATATATATATATATATATATATATATATATATATATATATATATATATATATATATATATATATATATATATATATATATATATATATATATATATATATATATGTATATATATATATGTGTGTGTCTGTACAAGACGTGTGTTCTGTCCGGTTACGCCGTTCTGTTCTCTCGTTCTACTAGATGTCCAACACCGGCAACTGGATGCACATTCAATATCAGTCTAGACTTCAAGCAAGAAAAGCTCTCAGTAAAGATGGGAAGATTTTTGGCGAGGCTATAATGATTGGTGTTAAACCGTGCATCGACAAGGTAAGTCACTCTGGGGGTACAATTTTTAATTTAGGAAAACTTTCATTAGTGATAATTGGAATTTACCCTGTAAGAATAATTTAACTGAGAAGCCCAACACTTTTGTTTTTGTTCTTGTCTCTTCTCTCAGAATGTGATGGAGAGCTCAGACCGAGGCTCTACCTCCTCTGGCTCAGTATTTACTCCTCCAGTCAGAAATGGGACCCCCAGCCATCATGTCTCTACACCTCGCTCCTCTATGAGGCCCCTCAGTGTAGCCTACAAGGCCTCCAGCAGTGACTACCAGGTAGGATCAGGGAGTTTCACCATTCAACACTTAATTGCCAAACCAATAGAAGTTGTTAGCACGTGAAAAAGACGAGGACCAAGGCACTCTAAATATAATTTAATGTTTTTTATTATCATGTTCAATGGAGTCGTTTTGACAGCATTGCTTCACTGGTAATATACACTATACAAGCGTCACTGACCTAGCCACGCTAGCCTCGTCCTCATCTGGTGCTAGCCTCGTCCTCATCTGGTGCTAGCCTCGTAAGCTAGGTAGTGCTAGCCTCGTCCTCATCTGGTGCTAGCCTCGTCCTCATCTGGTGCTAGCCTCGTCCTCATCTGGTGCTAACCTCGTAAGCTAGGTAGTGCTAGCCTCGTCCTCATCCGGTGCTAGCCTCGTAAGCTAGGTAGTGCTAGCCTCGTCCTCATCCGGTGCTAGCCTCGTAAGCTAGGTAGGGCTAGCCTCGCCCTCATCTGGTGCTAGCCTCGTAAGCTAGGTAGGGCTAGCCTCGCCCTCATGTGGTGCTAGCCTCGTAAGCTAGGTAGTGCTAGCCTCGTCCTCATCTGGTGCTAGCCTCGTAAGCTAGGTAGTGCTAGCCTCGTCCTCATCTGGTGCTAGCCTCGTAAGCTAGGGAGTGCTAGCCTCGTCCTCATCTGGTGCTAGCCTCGTAAGCTTGGTAGTGCTAGCCTCGTCCTCATCTGGTGCTAGCCTCGTAAGCTAGGTAGTGCTAGCCTCGCCCTCATCTGGTGCTAGCCTCGTAAGTTAGGTAGTGCTAGCCTCGTAAGCTAGGTAGTGCTAGCCTCGTCCTCATCTGGTGCTAGCCTCAGTAGCTAGGGGTGCTAGCCGCGTCCTCATCTGGTGCTATCCACGTAAGCTAGGGAGTGCTAGCCTCGTCCTCATCTGGTGCTAGCCTCGTAAGCTAGGTAGTGCTAGCCTCGTAAGCTAGGTAGTGCTAGCCTCGTCCTCATCTGGTGCTAGCCTCGTAAGCTAGGTAGTGCTAGCCTCGTCCTCATCTGGTGCTAGCCTCGTAAGCTAGGGAGTGCTAGCCTCGTCCTCATCTGGTGCTAGCCTCGTAAGCTTGGTAGTGCTAGCCTCGTCCTCATCTGGTGCTAGCCTCGTAAGCTAGGTAGTGCTAGCCTCGCCCTCATCTGGTGCTAGCCTCGTAAGTTAGGTAGTGCTAGCCTCGTAAGCTAGGTAGTGCTAGCCTCGTCCTCATCTGGTGCTAGCCTCGTAAGCTAGGGGGTGCTAGCCGCGTCCTCATCTGGTGCTATCCACGTAAGCTAGGGAGTGCTAGCCTCGTCCTCATCTGGTGCTAGCCTCGTAAGCTAGGTAGTGCTAGCCTCGTCCTCATCTGGTGCTAGCCTCGTAAGCTAGGTAGTGCTAGCCTCGTAAGCTAGGTAGTGCTAGCCTCGTCCTCATCTGGTGCTAGCCTCGTAAGCTAGGTAGTGCTAGCCTCGCCCTCATCTGGTGCTAGCCTCGTAAGCTAGGTAGTGCTAGCCTCGTAAGCTAGGTAGTGCTAGCCTCGTCCTCATCTGGTGCTAGCCTCGCAAGCTAGGTAGTGCTTGCCTCGCCCTCATCTGGTGCTAGCCTCGCAAGCTAGGTAGTGCTAGCCTCGCCCTCATCTGGTGCTAGCCTCGTAAGCTAGGTAGTGCTAGCCTCGTAAGCTAGGTAGTGCTAGCCTCGTCCTCATCTGGTGCTAGCCTCGCAAGCTAGGTAGGGCTAGCCTCGCCCTCATCTGGTGCTAGCCTCGTAAGCTAGGTAGGGCTAGCCTCGCCCTCATGTGGTGCTAGCCTCGTAAGCTAGGTAGTGCTAGCCTCGTCCTCATCTGGTGCTAGCCTCGTAAGCTAGGTAGTGCTAGCCTCGTCCTCATCTGGTGCTAGCCTCGTAAGCTAGGTAGTGCTAGCCTCGTCCTCATCTGGTGCTAGCCTCGTAAGCTAGGGAGTGCTAGCCTCGGCCTCATCTGGTGCTAGCCTCGTAAGCTAGGAGTGCTAGCCTGCCCTCATCTGGTGCTAGCCTCGTAGCTTGGTAGTGCTAGCCTCGCCTCATCTGGTGCTAGCCTCGTAAGCTAGGTAGTGCTAGCCTCGCCCTCATCTGGTGCTAGCCTCGTAAGTTAGGTAGTGCTAGCCTCGTAAGCTAGGTAGTGCTAGCCTCGTCCTCATCTGGTGCTAGCCTCGTAAGCTAGGGGGTGCTAGCCGCGTCCTCATCTGGTGCTATCCACGTAAGCTAGGTAGTGCTAGCCTCGTCCTCATCTGGTGCTAGCCTCGTAAGCTAGGTAGTGCTAGCCTCGTAAGCTTGGTAGTGCTAGCCTCGTCCTCATCTGGTGCTAGCCTCGTAAGCTAGGTAGTGCTAGCCTCGCCCTCTTCTGGTGCTAGCCTGCAAGCTAGGTAGTGCTAGCCTCGTCCTCATCTGGTGCTAGCCTCGCAAGCTAGGTAGTGCTAGCCTTGTCCTCATCTGGTGCTAGCCTCGTAATCTAGGTAGTGCTAGCCTCGTCCTCATCTGGTGCTAGCCTCGTAAACTAGGTAGTGCTAGCCTCGTAAGCTAGGTAGTGCTAGCCTCGTCCTCATCTGGTGCTAGCCTCGTAAGCTAGGTAGTGCTAGCCTCGTCCTCATCTGGTGCTAGCCTCGCAAGCTAGGTAGTGCTAGCCTCGCCCTCATCTGGTGCTAGCCTCGTAAGCTAGGTAGTGCTAGCCTCAAGCTAGGTAGTGCTAGCCTCGTCCTCATGTGGTGCTAGCCTCGCAAGCTAGGTAGTGCTAGCCTCGCCCTCATCTGGTGCTAGCCTCGCAAGCTAGGTAGTGCTAGCCTCGCCCTCATCTGGTGCTAGCCTCGTAAGCTAGGTAGTGCTAGCCTCAGAAGCTAGGTAGTGCTAGCCTCGCCCTCATCTGGTGCTAGCCTCGCAAGCTAGGTAGTGCTAGCCTCGCCCTCATCTGGTGCTAGCCTCGTAAGTTAGGTAGTGCTAGCCTCGTAAGCTAGGTAGTGCTAGCCTCGTCCTCATCTGGTGCTAGCCTCGTAAGCTAGGGGGTGCTAGCCGCGTCCTCATCTGGTGCTATCCACGTAAGCTAGGAGTGCTAGCCTCGTCCTCATCTGGTGCTAGCCTCGTAAGCTAGGTAGTGCTAGCCTCGTAAGCTAGGTAGTGCTAGCCTCGTCCTCATCTGGTGCTAGCCTCGTAAGCTAGGTAGTGCTAGCCTCGCCCTCTTCTGGTGCTAGCCTCGCAAGCTAGGTAGTGCTAGCCTCGTCCTCATCTGGTGCTAGCCTCGCAAGCTAGGTAGTGCTAGCCTCGTCCTCATCTGGTGCTAGCCTCGTAATCTAGGTAGTGCTAGCCTCGTCCTCATCTGGTGCTAGCCTCGTAAACTAGGTAGTGCTAGCCTCGTAAGCTAGGTAGTGCTAGCCTCGTCCTCATCTGGTGCTAGCCTCGTAAGCTAGGGTAGTGCTAGCCTCGTCCTCATCTGGTGCTAGCCTCGCAAGCTAGGTAGTGCTAGCCTCGCCCTCATCTGGTGCTAGCCTCGTAAGCTAGGTAGTGCTAGCCTCGTAAGCTAGGTAGTGCTAGCCTCGTCCTCATGTGGTGCTAGCCTCGCAAGCTAGGTAGTGCTAGCCTCGCCCTCATCTGGTGCTAGCCTCAAGAAGCTAGGTAGTGCTAGCCTCGCCCTCATCTGGTGCTAGCCTCGTAAGCTAGGTAGTGCTAGCCTCGTAAGCTAGGTAGTGCTAGCCTCGTCCTCATCTGATGCTAGCCTCGCAAGATAGGTAGTGCTAGCCTCGCCTCATCTGGTGCTAGCCTGCAAGCTAGGTAGTGCTAGCCTCGCCCTCATCTGGTGCTAGCCTCGTAAGCTAGGTAGTGCTAGCCTCGCCCTCATCTGGTGCTAGCCTCAAGCTAGGTAGTGCTAGCCTCGCCCTCATCTGGTGCTAGCCTCGCAAGCTAGGTAGTGCTAGCCTCGTCCTCATCTGGTGCTAGCCTCGTAAGCTAGGTAGTGCTAGCCTCGCCCTCATCTGGTGCTAGCCTCGCAAGCTAGGTAGTGCTAGCCTCGCCCTCATCTGGTGCTAGCCTCGTAAGCTAGGTAGTGCTAGCCTCGTCCTCATCTGGTGCTAGCCTCGTAAGCTAGGTAGTGCTAGCCTCGTCCTCATCTGGTGCTAGCCTCGCAAGCTAGGTAGTGCTAGCCTCGCCCTCATCTGGTGCTAGCCTCGCAAGCTAGGTAGTGCTAGCCTCGTCCTCATCTGGTGCTAGCCTCGCAAGCTAGGTAGTGCTAGCCTCGCAAGCTAGGTAGTGCTACGTATCAACAGCTATTGTCAGCCAATCCAGTAGGGGTTGGAAGCCAGCGCTACACTTGTCCTTATTTCTTAATTCATTAATCCAGGCTGTATCAAGTCCGGGCCGTGATTGGGAGTCCCGTAGGGGCGGCGCACAATTGGTCCAGCGTCATCCGGGGTAGGCCGTCATTGTAAATAAAATAAAGGTCCAATTAAATACAGTGGGGAAAAAAAGTATTTAGTCAGCCACCAATTGTGCAAGTTCTCTCACTTAAAAAGATGAGAGAGGCCTGTAATTTTCCTCATAGGTACACTTCAACTATGACAGACAAAATGAGGAAAAAAAATCCAGGATATCACATTGTAGGATTTTTTTATGAATTTATTTGCAAATTATGGTGGAAAATAAGTATTTGGTCAATAACAAAAGTTTATCTCAATACTTTGTTATATACCCTTTGTTGGCAATGACAGAGGTCAAACGTTTTCTGTAAGTCTTCACAAGGTTTTCACACACTGTTGCTGGTATTTTGGCCCATTCCTCCATGCAGATCTCCTCTAGAGCAGTGATGTTTTGGGGCTGTCGCTGGGCAACACGGACTTTCAACTCCCTCCAAAGATTTTCTATGGGGTTGAGATCTGGAGACTGGCTAGGCCACTCCAGGACCTTGAAATGCTTCTTCAAGCCACTCCTTCGTTGCCGGGCGGTGTGTTTGGGATCATTGTCATGCTGAAAGACCCAGCCACGCTTTCATCTTCAATGCCCTTGCTGATGGAAGGAGGTTTTCACTCAAAATCTCACGATACATGGCCCCATTCATTCTTTCCTTTACACGGATCAGTCGTCCTGGTCCCTTTGCAGAAAAACAGCCCCAAAGCATGATGTTTCCACCCCCATGTTTCACAGTAGGTATGGTGTTCTTTGGATGCAACTCAGCATTCTTTGTCCTCCAAACACGACGAGTTGAGTTTTTACCAAAAAGTTCTATTTTGGTTTCATCTGACATTCTCCCAATCCTCATCTGGATCATCCAAATGCTCTCTAGCAAACTTTAGACTTGCCTGAACATGTACTGGCTTAAGCAGGGGGACACGCCTGGCACTGCAGGATTTGAGTCCCTGGCGGCGTAGTGTGTTACTGATGGTAGGCTTTGTTACTTTGGTCCCAGCTCTCTGCAGGTCATTCACTAGGTCCCCTGTGTGGTTCTGGGATTTTTGCTCACCGTTCTTGTGATCATTTTGACCCCACGGGGTGAGATCTTGTGTGGAGCCCCAGATCAAGGAAGATTATCAGTGGTCTTGTATGTCTTCCATTTCCTAATAATTGCTCCCACAGTTGATTTCTTCAAACCAAGCTGCTTACCTATTGCAGATTCAGTCTTCCCAACCTGGTGCAGGTCTACAATTTTGTTTCTGGTGTCCTTTGACAGCTCTTTGGTCTTGGCCATAGTGGAGTTTGGAGTGTGACTGTTTGAGGTTGTGGACAGGTGTCTTTTATACTGATAACAAGTTCAAACAGGTGCCATTAATACAGGTAATGAGTGGAGGACAGAGGAGCCTCTTAAAGAAGAAGTTACAGGTCTGTGAGAGCCAGAAATCTTGCTTGTTTGTATGTGACCAAATACTTATTTTCCACCATAATTTGCAAATAAATTCATTAAAAATCCTACAATGTGATTTTCTGGATTTTCTTTTCTCATTTTGTCTGTCATAGTTGAAGTGTACCTATGAGGAAAATTACAGGCCTCTCTCATCTTTTTAAGTGAGAGAACTTGCACAATTGGTGGCTGACTAAATACTTTTTTCCCCCACTGTATATATATTTTGTTTTTATATATATCACTGGAAGGCTGCTGCTCTCTGATTCCCGTGTATTAGACTCCATCTCCTGGCGTTGTGTTCTTTAGCAAGGCACTTAACTTAACACCCCACAAAGTAAAATACTGCACTGATGGGCTACTGTGCAAAACACATGTGGTCCGTAAACCCTCCATCTGGAGTGGGCAGGCTTTTGATTCAACCCTGCTCAAACACACCCGAGTCTGCTTATCAAGGTCCTGTTGAGCAGCTGCTTTTTTACAATGTGGGTTGTGAGAGCAGGGCTGGAGTAAAAGCCTCGTCACCCAGTAGCTCTCCCGGAGGATGGTTGACCTCCCTGCTCACCCAGTAGCTCTCCCGGAGGATGGTTGACCTCCCTGCTCACCCAGTAGCTCTCCCGGAGGATGGTTGGCCTCCCTGCTCTCCCGGAGGATGGTTGGCCTCCCTGCTCACCCAGTAGCTCTCCCGGAGGATGGTTGACCTCCCTGCTCACCCAGTAGCTCTCCCGGAGGATGGTTGACCTCCCTGCTCACCCAGTAGCTCTCCCGGAGGATGGTTGGCCTCCCTGCTCTCCCGGAGGATGGTTGGCCTCCCTGCTCACCCAGTAGCTCTCCCGGAGAATGGTTGGCCTCCCTGCTCACCCAGTAGCTCTCCCGGAGGATGGTTGGCCTCCCTGCTCACCCAGTAGCTCTCCCGGAGGATGGTTGGCCTCCCTGCTCACCCAGTAGCTCTCCCGGAGAATGGTTGGCCTCCCTGCTCACCCAGTAGCTCTCCCGGAGGATGGTTGGCCTCCCTGCTCACCCAGTAGCTCTCCCGGAGGATGGTTGGCCTCCCTGCTCACCCAGTAGCTCTCCCGGAGGATGGTTGGCCTCCCTGCAACACTACAATTACAACCAAATGCTTCTGTCTTTTTATAAAATAATTCCCTCATTCAATGAAGCAGGGATCAAATGGCTGAGGTGGGTGGGGTAGCTACCTGAAGATGTGTATCTATTTGTAAGGGTAAAATATTCAGTATTCAGGGGAGATCTTGACAGCATAGGAGCTACTTGTCAATTAGGCTATACTAAGAATATATTTGAACTGTCAAGAGTTACATTGTCAGTATTGAATAGAGAAGAATCCTAGCTAACTTTGAGGGCTTCAGACTATTTTACACCCGGAGTATGCAGCATTGGGTTTCAGCTGTGCTCACGTATCAACTGCCCGCCATTTGCGGTTATACACAAGTGCTGGTGGAAAGTAGGGCGGCAGGTAGCCTAGTGGTTTTGAGCGTAGGGGCGGCAGGTAACCTAGGGGTTAGAGCGTAGGGGTGGCAGGTAGCCTAGGAGTTAGAGCGTAGGGGCGGCAGGTAACCTAGGGGTTAGAGCGTAGGGGCGGCAGGTAACCTAGGGGTTAGAGCGTAGGGGCGGCAGGTAGCCTAGGGGTTAGAGCGTAGGGGCGGCAGGTAGCCTAGGGGTTAGAGCGTAGGGGCGGCAGGTAGCCTAGGGGTTAGAGCGTAGGGGCGGCAGGTAGCCTAGGGGTTAGAGCGTAGGGGCGGCAGGTAGCCTAGGGGTTAGAGAGTTGGCCAGTAACCGAAAGGTTGCTGGATCAAATCCCCGAGCTGACAAGGTAAAAATCTGTCGTTCTGCCCCTGAACAAGGCAGTTAACCCACTGTTCCTAGGCCGTCATTGAAAATAAGAATTTGTTCTTAACTGACTTGCCTAGTTAAATAAAGGATAAATTAAGTAAATTTAGGACATGAGTTACATTAATACATGCTAATAGTCAGCCTAGCGTGTTAACCAGCCAAACGATACTGTTTTGAATTGGTTATCTAGTTCCTCTGCAGATCATTATTTTACCTGCTGAGTAATGTCTTGCGTATGTTATGTGTGTGTATACATGTGTCTGTGTCTATGTTTGTGTTGCTTTACAGTTCCTACTGTTCCATAAGGTGTATTTTTATCTGTTTTTTTTTATCTAATTCTACTGCTTGCATCAGTTACTTGATGTGGAATAGAGTTCCGTGTAGTCGTGGCTCTATGTAGTACTGTGTTGCCTCACATAGACTGTTCTGGACTTGGGGACTGTGAAGAGACCTCTGGTGGCATGTCTTGTGGGGTTTGAATGGGTGTCTGAGCTGTGTGCCAGTAGTTTAGACAGACAGCAAGGTGCATTCAACATGTCACTACCTCTCATAAATACAAGTAGTGATGAAGTCAATCTCACCTCCACTTTGAGCCAGTAGAGATTGGCATGCATGTTATTATTATTATCTCTCTGTGTACCTCCAAGGGCCAGCCGTGCTGCCCTGTTCTGAGCCAATTGCAATTTTCTTCAGTCCCTCTTTGTGGCACCTGACCACACGACTGAACAGTAGTCCAGGTGCGACAAAACTAGGGCCTGTAGGACCTGCCTTGTTGATAGTGCTGTTAAGAAGGCAGAGCAGCGCTTTATTATGGACAGACTTCTCCCCATCTTAGCTACTGTTGTATCAATAGGCTTTGACCGTGACCGTTTAAACTGCTTGGGGTAACCCTGGATTGTAGTCTTTCAATCATGACCGGGCACGATTTGAAAGACCGCTCGTGTCTGTCATCCCAGGCCTACAATAGTTATACACCGACACGCTCTGCAGCGATTGGGAGGACAGTGTGCAACACATTGTTTCCAGAGGCCCTGATCTAATTCTGATCGGAACCAATTGTTTTGATTGCATAATTTTAGATTTAAAAAAAAAAATTAAATCTGTTCTTCTTGTCCGACTTATTTTCACTGGGAAAGAGGACAAGCGTTAATGTTGAGCTATGGTGAGCTTCAATTGGTCACTCGCAGAGGATTTGAATAAAGTTCAACTTTCCCCAACTTTAGTCCCGCTCTCTATTCAGATCTCATGTTCGCCTCGCTCAACGGTCCCCCCGTCCACTCCACTTCTCTCGCTTTCCTTCCGTTGAAAGTGAATGGCTTCCGCGCAATTCTGCTCCGTAGTGAAAATGGCTCGTTAGTCAGCTAGTACAATTATCAATTTTGTTCCAATCAATCCTGATTGAAGAAGGTGTGGTCCAGTCCTAATCGCCCAACATCAGTGCCCGACCTCACTAATGCTCTCGTGGCTGAATGGAAACAAGTCCCCTGCAGCAATGTTTCAACATCTAGTGGAAAGCCTTCCCAGAAGAGTGGAGGCTGTTTATAGCAGCAAAGGGGGGGCCAACTCTATATTAATGCCCATGATTTTGGAATGTGATGTTCGACGAGCAGGTGTCCACATACTTCTGGTCATGTAGTATACACCATAGGACTACAGGGCTTGGTTTCTCAAATGACTGCCTCGCCTGGTTCACCAACTACTTCTCAGACAGAGTTCAGTGTGTCAAATCGGAGGGCCTGTTGTCCGAACCTCTGGCAGTATCTATGGGGGAGCCACAGGGTTCAATCCTCGGGCTGACTCTTTTCTCTGTATACATCAATGATGTCGCTCTTGCTGCTGGTGATTCTCTGATCCACCTCTACGCAGACGACACCATTCTGTATACTTCTGGCCCTTCTTTGGACACTGTGTTAACTAACCTCCAGATGCGCTTCAATGCCATACAACTCTCCTTCCGTGGCCTCCAATTGCTCTTAAATGCAAGTAAAACTAAATGCATGCTCTTCAACCGATCGCTGCCCACACCTGCCCCCCCGTCCAGCATCACTACTCTGGACGGTTCTGACTTAGAATATGTGGACAACTACAAATACCTAGGTGTCTGCAACAAAGCCTCCTTCACTCAGGCTGCCAAACATACCTTCGTAAAACTGACTATCCTACCGATCCTTGGCTTCGGCGATGTCATTTACAAAATAGCCTCCAACACTCTACTCAGCAAATTGGATGCAGTCTATCACAGTGCCATCCGTTTTGTCACCAAAGCCCCATATAGTACCCACCACTGCGACCTGTATGCTCTCGTTGGCTGGTTCTCGCTTTACACTCGTCGCCAAACCCGCTGGCTCCAGGTCATCTATAAGTCTTTGCTAGGTAAAGCACCGCCTTATCTCAGCTCACTGGTCACCATTGTAGCCCCCACCCGTAGCACGCACTCCAGCTGGTCACCCCCAAAGCCAATTCCTCCTTCGGCCGCCTTTCCTTCCAGTTCTCTGCTGCCAATAACTGGAACGAACTGCAAAAATCACTGAAGCTGCAGACTCATATCTCCCTCACTAGCTTTAAGCACCAGCTGTCAGAGCAGCTCACAGATCACTGCACCTGTACATAGCCCGTCTGTAAATCGCCCATCCAACTACCTCATCCCCATACTGTTATATATTTTATTTACTTTGCACCCCAGTATCTCTACTGGCACGCTCATCTTCTGCACATCTATCACTCCGGTGTTTAATTGCTATATTGTAATTATTTCGCCACTATGGCCTGTTTTTTTTTGCATTATCTCCCTCATCCTACCTCATTTGCACACGCTGTATATAGACTTGTACACTATTATTGACTGTATGTTTGTTTATTCCATGTGTAACTCTTGTTTGTGTCACACTGCTTTGCTTTATCTTGGCCAGGTCGCAGTTGTAAATGAGAACTCAACTGGCCTACCTGGTTAAATAAAATGGGCTATAGCAGGTACACCAAAGAGGACTACAGGGCTGTAGTCGATACACCATAGAGGACTACAGGGCTGTAGTCGATACACCATAGAGGACTACAGGGCTGTAGTCGATACACCATAGAGGACTACAGGGCTGTAGTAGATACACCATAGAGGACTACAGGGCTGTAGTAGATACACCATAGAGGACTACAGGGCTGTAGTCGATACACCATAGAGGACTACAGGGCTGTAGTCGATACACCATAGAGGACTACAGGGCTGTAGTCGATACACCATAGAGGACTACAGGGCTGTAGTAGATACACCATAGAGGACTACAGGGCTGTAGTAGTTACACCATAGAGGACTACATCACTATGTCCACTAGAGTGCAGCAAAGGGACAGCTCAGGAGAAAAATGTACAGTACAATAGTCATACATTTTTTTTCAGTCATGTAGTATGGAACGCGGTGAAGGAAGTATGCGACTGCATGGATCAATTACCTTTTTAATTTAACAATACATTTCAGTCTTTAAACAAATGATATGAAGTGACACTTTGTGTTTCTAGGGACAGGGACCGTGTTTTTTGTAATTCACCGAACATGGTACATGTTTTGATTTCAGGTGGTAGCTGACAGACAGACCCCAAGGAAAGATGACAGTTTGGTTTCCAAAGCGATGGAGTACATGTTTGGCTGGTGAGACGGGTCCTCCTCCAATGTCTAAACGCTTCATAGTTAGAACTTGAGACGGAATGACCAACAGCAGCCTTCTGTCATTACAAAGTCAGTTGGCTGTGTCCCAAATGGCACCCTTATCCCTAGGGCCCTGGTCAAACATAATGGCATATGTAGGGAATAGGGTGCTATTTGGGATACTTCCGGTGGGTAACTGATTTTAGAACCAAGCCACGTGGATATACTTAACCCTGGGAGTACTATGCACTTCATGTGGTGGACAGGATTTTATATGGACCGGATATTCTGTTAGCGTTGAAGTGTTTTTTTTTTTTTGTTTTACATTTTTGTGCCAAAGTCACGATGCTAAATTGACCAACAACACAGACCTACACAAAGTAAATATTTTCTTAGTTATTTGCCTCTTTAAAAAAATTTTTTTAGTGGTCTGATTTGATATGGAATGAATCACACATAAATAAGACTTGTGGTCGTCCCAAATGACACCTTATTCCCTATGCAGTGCACTTCTTTTGACAAGGGGCCCATAGTGGTCTGGTCAAAATAAGTGTACTTTGTAGGGAATAGGGTTCCGTTTGGGACACAAACGTGTCGTATCTACAGTACAGTATCTGAAGTAAGCGCTGCTTTTCCCGTTAGAAGTCACTGTTGTACGTCAGTGTCTTAAACCACGACGTGGAAATGGTGCAAGATTGTCTGGTTGTCTTTTTGTGTAGTTTTGCTGAGTGGTTTGCTAGAGAATGTTAATTATGAAAGGCTCAGGCTTTTCAGATATGTATTTTTTTTATATAATTTTTTTTGTATGTTGTCAAACCTTTTTAAAAAAAATGTTTGTTCTCACACAAAACTGTCAGTCTTGTTTCTTTTATCTAGCTATTTTAAAAATGAGCTGTCTACTTTTTTTTCTACTGTATCTCAGCTGACACTGTTTTAAATAAATGTTGGGAGTTTCGTAGTTCTGAATGATGACTGTGTTTTTACGTTGTCATTTCGTTTTTACCGTGAAAGACTTCCGACTTTGTTCTACGAGGTTTGCGTGTCGGTCTGTAAACGCTCATGTCATGTTCTAGTTCGTATTACCAGTCGGATCATGAAAGAAAAGATTTGCTTTATATTGTAGACACCCGCTGGTAACTATTGCTCACTCCTATCAAACCCAATACGGTTCCTTAGACTTCATCTGAACTAAAAAAAAAAATGCAACTGAAGTTATTACAACACCCACCACCTTCTTTCTTTTTAGAACGTAGTTCCTGAGTTTGCTTTGGGTCCCAAATGGCACAGTATTCCCTGTTTTAGTACACTATTTTTGACCAGGATCTATAGGGCTCTGGTCAAAAGTAGTGCACTTCGTTTGGGAATAGGGTACCATTTGGGGTGAAGCCATGATATGCGTGTAAAGCTTCCACTTGTTTTGGTTATAAAGTCTGTGTTGGAAGGTCATGCAGGTGAGTCCGGAGGCGTGTTTTGTGTTTTCTGTTTTCAATCTGAGATGTTGTTGTACCTGACGCGGTGTTGAAGGTGGTGTTGAAGGTGACACTGATCTGTTGCTCTCTGGAGGCACCGGCTCACCCTCCATCCCTGCTTTCTACCTCTGAGACTGATTCATCCTACCTTTTTATCCCTCTCTCCCTCCATTCCCCCCTCTCTCCATCCCTCTGGAGACTGATTCAGAGTGTCAGGTCCCTGTCCAGGTGAGTTGTTTAGTGGTGCAAGGTACAGTACCTTGAAGGGGTGGATGTCGTAGAGAGAATTCATCCTGATCAGCTGCCTTGTATTCTACCCTCCCCTGGGGCTGATGGTAGGCTAGATGACATACCACCTGACTCGTGTTTCAAGGGAAACTAGCCACTAATATTTTCCATGAAGCCTGCAGACTTTGTGTTGGTGACCTTTTGTGTTTTTTTTTTTTTTTTGTCACGCACGACGACTCAAAGTAAAATAGAATAAAAAAGCTCAGTGTAACATAGCCTAATGTTGAGAGAATTAACGTGATGTAGCAGGATAAATAAACGTCACTGTGACGTCACACGTCACTGTGATATGGTCGTCTCTGCTGACTTCCACTGTGATTCAATGTAATTCTATTGGCCGACACAGGGCCTGTGACACGCATATATGCAAATGGCAAAAAAAGGTCAAGCAACAACTCTTGAGTAACATTGCTTCTAGGTCACTACTAGATGGTGCTCTCTGACTATAGATTACTGTGATGTAATCTACAAGTGCCCACTAGATGGCGACATTTCCATTACGGATAATGGGGTCTGTGGCTGGAGCGAAACATTTACCTCTGCACCTGCGGCTTTACAGTAAAATATTAACGAGTCAATTTCTACCTGATGTGGGTATGGCCTGTATTTACCCTACTCTTTTTTACATTTCAGTTCACCCTCTCTGTAAGGACATGGGATTGATGAAGTAGCTGGGCTCCCAAGCCGTCTGTGATTATTTTTTTAATTTTTTTTAGAATGAATACATTCATATCCATCCATATTGCATTCAATATTTATTTTCAGTCTTGGTATGCTTGGACATGCTGTCCTATGGGTGACCACAGATAGGGTTTTCCTGATGTGTCTTTTAAAAAGAGCTCAAGTCTAGAATGATTACTTTCACACAACTCAGTCTAAGTTATGAATAATATAGCTTACGGAATAGGCAACCCACTGCCCAATGTGGGTAATTTGTAACTCCCGATGTCTTAACAAAAATGTATTCCTTAGCTCGTCAAGACTACGGGACCAGACTACAGCATTTCAATTGACTTTGTTTTTACGAGATGTTCTTGTAGCACATTTTTCTTTTACACAAACAAGAAAAGGAAAAACAAACCGATCAGGCGAGCGCCAGGCAACCAAGGGAGAAAATGTACGACTTTATACAAAGACAAGGCAAGCAAGATATATTTTGTTTTCTTCACTGATGTAACCTATATATTGTGTCATCGAAAGTGTTCTTTTACAAACCAAGAAAAAATCTAATCTGACAATATCTCAAGAATGGGGAGCCAGTGGAGAAAACACATGACTACGTACCAAAAGAAGGCAAAACAACGATGTCATTATGATGTTGTGACCCAGCAGGGACATCAAGACATCCGTGTCTGCCATCCATCCCCTTCCTATGGGACCTAATTGACAGTAAGTGTGCTTTGGGGCCACTGTGGAGGAAATTTACGAGCACTAATACAAAACAGTCAGGATGCAAGACAATGTTAGGCTAGGACTAATCTTATATGAGAGTGATCACAATGAAATTAAAGGAAGTTTACTCTAGTATTGGGGGGCAGGAGCTTCTTATGCTGGGTATTACTTTACGGACGTAATGGCATCTGGAAATGCATCAATTCAGAAAGGATGAAAAGAAAAATGGATTTCATTATCTCAGGATGGTAGAATTCAGCAGAGGATGAAGTCAAACACACACACACACCCATAGACTCACACACAGATGCAACAGGCTCAAGTTATCCTGCCTCTCGCCCGTCCATAAAGGGTTCTGCGAATCCTGTGAAGCGTGGGAGTGGGTGGATTTCCTCGTCCTCGCCAGCCGTGATTTTTGGGCAGCTCCATGGTAAGAAAAGTGACCGTTCCTAGTGCAAGAACTATGTCCTATCCCGGAGCTCGAGTAAATGACATTACTAAGCTGCTCCCAAATGTACTACATCAGGACAATCGATTTTCCATCGTAGTCCATGTGGGTTTTAATGACATTATGAAGGGCAACTCTGAACAGTTGAAACTGGATTTTAAGGAGCTGATTGTGTCTCTGCTAGACACTAATAAGAGACCCATCATATCTGGCCCTGTGCCCTCTCTGAATCGGGGCATTGAACACTTTAGCCGGATTATCTTCACAACTGGCTACGTGATAACTGCAGCTCTGTGAGTGTAACATTTATGGACAATTTTGATACTTTTTGGAAACAAAACACGTTTTATAAGGAGGACGGGATCCTCCCAAATCATTTGGGATCCTAGATCCTTTCACAGCACTATAAGGCTGCGTTGAGACAATGACTTATCAATGACCCAACTCCAGCTCAGCTAATGGATACCATTGTGTCTCTGAGTTGCCGTAATGCTTCAGCAAATGTACCTTACACCAGGGGCGTTGGACGACACAGTGTAAGAAACCTAATTTATGTCCCTCTTAACTGCCCTGAATGCCTCTGCCGATCCTACCGCTATTGTGTGCAGTAATCATGAACCAGATTTATACTGTTAGCACTGAGGCGGTGTGCCCTAGGAGGAAGTCCACTGTGAGCAGCTCACCCTGCACTAACATAAAGAACATGAGAATATCTACTGCTGCTAAAGCAATGAAAACGAGCAAGCATCCCAGAAGAAAAGTGCTCAAAATACACCACGTTAACATATGTAGCTTAAGAAACAAGGTTCATGAAATCAGTAATTTGCTAGTAACAGATGACATTCATATTCTGACTATCTCTGAAACTCACTTAGACAATTCCCTTTGATGATACAGTGGTACCAATACAAGGTTATAACATTTACAGAAAATATAGAAATGCCAACGGTGTTCATATTCAGAACCACATTCCTGTAAAGATTAGAAAGGTTCCCATGTTAAATATTGTTGATGTAATATGGCTACAGGTTCATCTGCCTCACCTAAAGCCAATTATGGTGGGAAGTTGCTATAGACCACCAAGTGCTAACAGTCATTATCTGGATAACATGTGTGAATACTTGACAATGTATGTGATATCAACAGAGAGGTATATTTTCTGAGTGATTTAAGTATTGACTTGCTTTCCTCAAGCTGCCCACTCAAGAAAAAGCTTCAAACTGTAACCAGTGCCTGCAACCTGGTTCAGGTTATCAGTCAACCTATCAGGGTAGTTACAAACAGCACAGGAATGAAATCATCAACAGGTATTGATCACATCTTTACTAAGGCTGCAGAAATGTGCTTTAAAGCAGTATCCAGATCCATCGGATGTAGTGATCACAATATAGTAGCCATATCTAGGAAAACCGATGTTCCAAAGGCTGGGCCTAATATGGTGTCTAAGAGGTCATACAATACGTTTTGTAGTGATTCCTATGTTGTTGATGTAATGAGGAGCAACCAGACGCTGCACTTGACACATTTATGAAATTCCTTATTCCATTTACTAATAAGCATGCACCATTTAAGAAAATGACTGTAAAAACTTGGAATGATGAGGAATTAAAAAAACTGTATGGTTGACCCGGGATGAGACTAAAAAGTCTGGCTTCACAACAGATTTGCAAATTGAGAAATCATGTGACTAAACTGAATAAAAAGAAGAAGAAACTACACTAAAACAAAGATAAATGACATAAAGAATGATAGTAAAAAGCTTTGGAGCACCTTAAATTACATTTTGGGGAAAAAAGGCAAACTCAGCTCCAACATTCATTGAATCGGATGGCTCATTCATTACAAAACTAACTGATATTGCCAAATACTTTAATCATTTTTTCATTGGCAAGATTAGTAAACTTAGGCATGACATGCCAGCAACAAACGCTGGCACTACACATCTAAGTATATCTGACAAAATGATGAAAGACAAGCATTGTAATTTTGAATTCCGTAACAAATTATTATTGTCTATCAACAATGACAAGCCACCGGGGTCTGACAACTTGGATGGAAATGACTGAGGATAATAGCAGACAATATTGCCACTCCTTTTTGCCATATTTTCAATTTAAGCCTAATAGAAAGTGTGTTTCCCCAGGCTTGGAGGGAAGCAAAAGTCATAACGCTACCTAAGAATAGTAAAGCCCCCAAAATAGCCGACCAATCAGCCTGTTACCAACCCTTAGTAAACCTTTGGACCAGATACAATGCTATTTTACAGTAAATAAATATACAACAGACTTTCAGCATGCTTATAGAGAAGGACATTCAACAAGCACAGCATTCAAATGACTGATGATTGGCTGAGAGAAATTGATGATTGCTTATAGAGAAGGACATTCATGATAAAAAGATTGCGGGGGCTGTTTTGTTAGATTTCGGTGTGGTGTTTGACATTATCGATCATAGTCTGCTGCTTTACACCCCCCGCTATAATGTGGATAAAGAACACAGAGGGTGTTCTGTAATGGAAGCCTCTCCAACATAATCCAGGTAGAATCAGGACTTCCCCAGGGCAGGCGCCTTACTTTTTTCAATCTTAACTAACGACATGCCACTGGCTTTGAGTAAAGCCAGAGGGTGTATGTATGCAGATGACTCAATACTATACAAGTTTCAGAGTGGGTGGTAAGGAATAAGTTAGCCCTAAATATTTCTAAAACTAAAAGCATTGTATTTGGCACGAATCACTCACTAAACCCTAAACCTCAACTAAGTCTTGGAATATATCATGTGGAAATTGAGCAAGTTGAGGTGACTAAACTGCTTGGAGTAACCCTGGATTGTATACTGTCACGGTCAAAACATATTGATACAACAGCAGGTAAGATGGGGAGAAGTATGTCCATAATAAAGCGCTGCTCTGCCTTCTTAACAACACTATCAACAAGGCAGGTCCTACAGGCCCTAGTTTTGTCACACCTGGACTACTGTTCAGTCGTGTGGTCAGGTGCCACAAAAAGGGACTTAGGAAAATTGCAATTGGCTCAGAACAGGGCAGCACGGCTGGCCCTTGTATGTACACAGAGAGCTAATATCAATAATATGCATGTCAATCTCTCCTGGCTCAAACTTCATCACTGCTTGTATTTATGAGAGGTATTGACATGTTGAATGCACCGAGCTGTCTGTCTAAACTACTGGCACACAGCTCAGACACCCATTCATACCCCACAAGACATGCCACAAGAGGTCTCTTCACAGTCGCCAAGTCCAGAACAGTCTATGTGAGGCACACAGTACTACATAGAGCCACGACTACACGGAACTCTATTCCACAACAAGTCAAAGTCAAAGTCAAAGTCAAAGTCACCATTATTAGTCAGTTGTACAACCGAATGCCTTCAACCGAAATGTGTCTTCCGCATTTAACCCAACCCCTCTGAATCAGAGAGGTGCGGGGAGCTGCCTTAATCGACATCCACGTCTTCGGCGCCCGGGGAACAGTGGGTTAACTGCCTTGTTCAGGGGCAGAACGACAGATTTTTACCTTGTCAGCTCGGGGATTCGAACTTGCAACCCTCCGGTTACAAGTCCAACGCTCTAACCACTAGGCTACCTGCCGCCAAGTAACTGATGCAAGCAGTAGAATTAGATTTAAAAAACAGATACACCTTATGGAACAGCAGGGACTGTGAAGCAACAGAAACATAGACACAGACACATGCATAAATCAAATTAAATCAAAATGTAATTGTCACATGCGCCGAATACAACTTGGGTAGACCTTACAGTGAAATGCTTACTTACAAGCCCTTAACCAACAATGTAATTTTAAGAAAATACCTAAACAAAAAAGTAGGAGATAAGAATAACAAATAATTAAAGAGCAGCAGTAAATAACAATAGCGGGGCTATATACAGGGGGTACCGGTACAGAGTCAATGTGGAGGCTATATACAGGGGGTACCGGTACAGAGTCAATGTGGAGGCTATATACAGGGGGTACCGGTACAGAGTCAATGTGGAGACTATATACAGGGTGTACCGGTACAGAGTCAATGTGGAGGCTATATACAGGGGGTACCGGTACAGAGTCAATGTGGAGGCTATATACAGGGGGTACCGGTACAGAGTCAATGTGCAGGGGCAACAGTGTCGGGGTAATTGAGGTAATATGTAGATGTAGGTAGAGTTATTAAAGTGACTATGCATAGATAATAACAGAGAGTAGCAGCGTGTAGAAGGGGGCAATGTAAATAGTCTGGGTAGCCATTTGATTAGTTGTTCAGCAGTCTTATGGCTTGGGGGTAGAAGCTGTTAAGAAGCCTTTTGGACCTAGACTTGGCACTCCGGTACCTCCTGTCGTACGGTAGCAGAGAGAACAGTCTATGACTAGGGTGGCTGGAGTCTTTGACAATTGTTAGGGCCTTCCTCTGACACCGCCTGGTATAAAGGTCCTGGATGGCAGGAAGCTTGGCCCCAGTGATGCAGTGGGCCGTACGCATTACCCTCAGTAGTGCCTTGCGGTCGGAGGCCGAACAGTTGCCGTACCAGGCAGTGATGCAACCCGTCAGGATGCTCTCCATGGTGCAGCTGTAAAACCTTTTGAGGATCTGGGGACCCATGCCAAATCTTTTCAGTCTCATAAGGCGGAATAGGTTTTGTTGTGCCCTCTTCACGACTGTCTTGGTGTGCTTGGACCATGTTAGTTTGTTGGTGATGTGGATGCCAAGGAACTTGAAGCTCCCAACCTGCTCCACTACAGCCCTGTCGATGAGAATGGGGGCGTGCTCGGTCCTCCTTTTCCTGTATTCCACAATCATCTCCTTTGTCTTGATCATGTTGAGGGAGAGGTTGTTGTCCTGGCACCACACGACCAGGTCTCTGACCTCCTCCCTATAGGCTGTCTCATCGTTGTCAGTGATCAGGCCTACCACTATTGTGTCATCAGCAAACTTAATGATGGTGTTGGAGTCGTGCCTGGCCGTGCAGTCATGAGTGAACAGGGAGTACAGGAGGGGGACTGAGCACGCACCCCCTGAGGGGCCCTCGTGTTGAGGATCAGTGTTGCGGATGTGTTGTTACCTACCCTTACCACCTGGGGGCGGCCCGTCAGGAAGTCCAGGATCCAGTTGCAGAGGGAGGTGTTTAGTCCCAGGGTCCTTAGCTTTGTGATGAGTTTTGAGGGCACTATGGTGTTGAACGCTGAGCTGTAGTCAATGAATAGCATTCTCACATAGGTTTTCCTTTTGTCCAGGTGTGAAAGGGCAGTGTGGAGTGCAATAGTGATTGCATCATCTGTGGATCTGGTGTTGATGTGAGCCCTGACCAGCCTTTCAAAGCATTCCATGGCTACAGACATGATTGTTACGGGTCGGTAGTCTTTTAGGCAGGTTACCTTAGTGTTCTTGGGCACAGGGACTATGGTGGTCTGCTTGAAACATGTTGGTATTACAGACCTAGACAGGGAGAGGTTGAAAATGTCAGTGAAGACACTTGCCAGTTGGTCAGCGCATGCTCGGAGTACACGTCCTAGTAATCCGTCTGGCCCTGCAGCCTGACTTGACTAGCTTGACCTGTTTAAAGGTCTTACTCACATCGGCTGCGGAGAGCGTGATCACACAGTCGTCCGGAACAGCTGATGCTCTCATGTATGTTTCAGTGTTACTTTCCTCCAAGCGAGCATAGAAGTTATTTAGCTCGTCTGGTAGGCTTGTGTCACTGGGAAGCTCTCGGATGTGCTTCCCTTTGTAGTCTGTAATAGTTTGTAAATCCTGCCACATCCGACGAGCGTCGGAGATGGTGTAGTACGATTCAATCTTAGTCCTGTATTGATGCTTTACCTGTTTGTTCGTCGTAGGGCATAGCAGGATTTCTTATAAGCTTCCTGATTAGAGTCCCGCTCCTTGAAAGCTGCAGCTCTACCCTTTTGCTCAGTGCGAATGTATTCTGTAATCCATGGTTTATGGTTGGGGTATGTATCACTGTGTGGATGACGTCGTCAATGCACTTATTGATGATGCCAGTGATTGATGTGGTGTACTCCTCATTGACATCGGAAGAATCCCGGAACATATTCCAGTCTGTGCTAGCACAACAGTCTTGTAGTTTAGCATCTGCTTCATCTGACCACATTTTAATAGACCGAGGCACTGACGCTTTCTGCTTAAATTTGTGCTTGTAGCCAGGAATCAGGAGGATAGAGTTGGGGTCAGATTTGCCAAATGGAGGGCTAGGGAGAGCGTTGTATGCGTCTTTGTGTGTGGAGTAAAAGTGGTCTAGAATTCTTTTCCCTCTGGTTGCACATTTAACATGCTGATAGAAATGAGGTAAAACTGATTTAAGTTTCCCTGCATTAAAGTCCCCGGCCACTAGGAGCGCCGCCTCTTTGCTTATGGCAAACAGGAAAATACAGCTCATTGAGTGCAGTCTTAGTGCCGGCCTCAGTCTGCGGTGGTATGTAGACAGCTACGAAAAATACAGATGAAAACTCTCTAGGTAGATATTGTGGTCTACAGCTTATCATGACATACTCTACCTCAGGCGAGCAAAACCTTGAGACTTCCTTAGATTCCATGCACCAGCTGTTGTTTACATATATGCATAGGCCCCCGGCCCGTATATTACCAGAGGCCACTGTTCTATCCTGCCGATAGAGTGTATAACCCGCCAGCTGTAAGTTATTAATGTCGTCATTCAGCCACGACTCGTTGAAACATAAGATATTACAGTTTTTAATGTCCCATTGGTAGGATATACGTGCTTTCAGTTCGTCCCATTTATTTTCCAGCAATTGAATGTTAGCTAGCAGGACAGAAGGCAAAGTTAGATTAGCCATTTGTTGCCTGATCCTCACAAGGCACCCTGACCTTTTCCCGCTAAATCTCAGTTTCCTTCTCCAGCGAATGACGGGTATCTGGGCCTGGTCGGGTGTCTGTAGTATCTCCCTCCCATCCGATTCATTGAAGAAAAATTCTTCGTCTAATCTGAGGTTAGTAATCTCAGTTCTGATTTAATCTCAGTTAGTATATTACCTCTTTTCAGTCATAAGAGACGGTAGCAGCAACATTATGTACAAAACAAGTTACGAAAAACGCGATACGAAAAACGAAGATATCATGGTTGGTTAAGAGCCGCTAAGATGGCAGCCCTACCCTCCGGCGCCATCACACACACACACGATAACATACTATACACACACGTACACATGGCTTTAGTACTGTAGATATGTGGTAGTGGCGGAGTAGGGGTCTGAGGGGACACAGTGTGTTGTGAAATATATTATGAATGAATTGTAATGTTTTTCAAAATTGTATAAACTGCCTTCATTTTGCTGGACCCCATAATAAATACAAATGCAAACACAGACGCACAGACACACACACACTGTCGTCAACAACAGAGCTCTCTGAGGAAATGCCTTAGCACCATGAACTCTGTAATGAGTAAAAGTGAATTAAAGTCTGCGAGAGAGAAAGAGAGAGACAGAGAACGACAGAGTGTTAGGGAGAACGAGAGAGGGAGAGAGAGAGATAGAGAACGACAGAGTGTTAGAGAGAATGAGAGAGATAGAGAAAGATTGTGTTAGAGAGAACGTGAGGGAGGGAGAGAGAGATAGAGAATGACAGTGTTACGGAGAACAAGAGAGAGAGAGAGAGAGAGAGAGAGAGAGAACGACATTGTTAGAGATAACGTGAGAGAGGGAGAGAGAGATGGAGAGATAGAGAATGACAGAGTGTTATAGTGAATGAGAGAGAGAGAGAGACAGTATTAGAGAGAACTAGAGAGAGTGAGAGAAAGAGAAGAGTGTTAGAGAGAACGTGAGAGAGAGAGAGAACGTGAGAGAGAGAACGTGAAAGAGAGAGAGAGAGAACGTGAGAGAGCGAGGGCCACTGTACCGTTCCTACTATTAAATGAAATGATCCTTTATTTAGCACACAATGGGATAAGGGTTTTGGAGAGAGACGATCAATAATAACACCTCCCGATGACAATCATCAAGGTTTACTTCTCTCTTGAAATGATTCTCATCAATTCCCTAAAAAGACCACAGGCCTGTGTGAAAGATCAATACAAGTATGGGGATGTGGTTTCTTAGCTTAATTTATTCTCCACTCATATTTTGTGTTGGCCTGACGTGTCGTGAGGATCACAAAGTATTGGAGAAAACCGTCATTTCTTGTGAATAAATTAACGGAGTAGAGCAGTAATAAGGGTAGAGTTAGTATATTAGCTGAAGGTTAGGAGGTAGAGCAGTAGAGTTAGTATATTAGCTGAAGGTTAGGAGGTAGAGCAGTAGAGTTAGTATATTAGCTGAAGGTTAGGAGGTAGAGCAGTAGAGTTAGTATATTAGCTGAAGGTTAGGAGGTAGAGCAGTAGAGTTAGTATATTAGCTGAAGGTTAGGAGGTAGAGCAGTAGAACTAATATATTAGCTGAAGGTCAGGAGGTAGAGCAGTAGAGTTAGTATATTAGCTGAAGGTTAGGAGGTAGAGCAGTAGAGTTAGTATATTATCTGAAGGTTAGGAGGTAGAGCAGTTGAACTAATATATTAGCTGAAGGTTAGGAGGTAGAGCAGTAGAGTTAGTATACTAGCTGAATGTTTGGAGGTAGAGCAGTAGAGTTAGTATATTAGCTGAAGGTTAGGAGGTAGAGCAGTATAGTTAGTATATTAGCTGAAGGTTAGGAGGTAGAGCAGTAGAGTTAGTATATTAGCTGAAGGTTAGGAGGTAGAGCAGTAGAGTTAGTATATTAGCTGAAGGTTAGGAGGTAGAGCAGTAGAGTTAGTATATTAGCTGAGGGTTAGGAGGTAGAGCAGTAGAGTTAGTATATTAGCTGAAGGTTAAGAGGTAGAGCAGTAGACTTAGTATACTAGCTGAAGGTTAGGAGGTAGAGCAGTAGAGTTAGTATTTTAGCTGAAGGTTAGGAGGTAGAGCAGTAGAGTTAGTATATTAGCTGAAGGTTAGGAGGTAGAGCAGTAGAGTTAGTATTCTTGCTGAAGGTTAGGAGGCTGAGCAGTAGAGTTAGTATATTAGCTGAAGGTTAGTAGAGCAGTAGAGTTAGCTGAAGGTTAGGAGGTAGAGCAGTAGAGTTAGTATATTACATATAGCTGAGGGTTAGGAGGTAGAGCAGTAGAGTTAGTATGTTAGCTGAAGGTTAGGAGGTAGAGCAGTAGAGTTATTATTTTATCTGAAGGTTAGGAGGTAGAGCAGTAGAGTTAGTATATTAGCTGAAGGTTAGGAGGTAGAGCAGTAGAGTTAGTATATTAGCTGAAGGTTAGGAGGTAGAGCAGTAGAGTTAGTAGACTAGCTGAAGGTTAGGAGGTAGAGCAGTAGAGTTAGTACACTAGCTGAATGTTAGGAGGTAGAGCAGTAGAGTTAGTATATTAGATGAAGGTCAGGAGGTAGAGCAGTAGAGTTAGTATATTAGCTGAAGGTTAGGAGGTAGAGCAGTATAACTAATATATTAGCTGAAGGTTAGGAGGTAGAGCAGTAGAGTTAGTATATTAGTTGAAGGTTAGGAGGTAGAGCAGTAGAGTTAGTATGTTAGCTTAGGGTTATGAGGTAGAGCAGTAGAGTTATTATATTATCTGAAGGTTAGGAGGTAGAGCAGTAGAGTTAGTATGTTAGCTGAAGGTTAGGAGGTAGAGCAGTAGAGTTATTATTTTATCTGAAGGTTAGGAGGTAGAGCAGTAGAGTTAGTATATTAGCTGAAGGTTAGGAGGTAGAGCAGTAGAACTAATATATTAGCTGAAGGTTAGGAGGTAGAGCAGTAGAGTTAGTATATTAGCTGAAGGTTAGGAGGTAGAGCAGTAGAGTTAGTATATTAGCTGAAGGTTAGGAGGTAGAGCAGTAGAGTTAGTTTACTAGGTGAAGGTTAAGAGGTAGAGCAGTAGAGTTAGTATATTAGCTGAAGGTTAGGAGGTAGAGCAGTAGAGTTAGTATACTAGCTGAAGGTTAGGAGGTAGAGCAGTAGAGTTAGTATATTAGCTGAAGGTTAGGAGGTAGAGCAGTAGAGTTAGTTTACTAGCTGAATGTTAAGAGGTAGAGCAGTAGAGTTAGTATATTAGCTGAAGTTTAGGAGGTAGAGCAGTAGAGTTAGTATATTAGCTGAAGGTTAGGAGGTAGTGCAGTAGAGATAGTATATTAGCTGAAGGTTAGGAGGTAGAGCAGTAGAACTAATATATTAGCTGAAGGTTAGGAGGTAGAGCAGTAGAGTTAGTATATTAGCTGAAGGTTAGGAGGTAGAGCAGTAGAGTTAGTATATTAGATGAAGGTTTGGTGTTAGTGCAGTAGAGTTAGTATATTAGCTGAAGGTTAGGAGGTAGAGCAGTTTAACTAATTTATTAGCTGAAGGTTAGGAGGTAGAGCAGTAGAACTAATATATTAGCTGAAGGTTAGGAGGTAGAGCAGTAGAGTTAGTATACTAGCTGAAGGTTAGGAGGTAGAGCAGTAGAGTTAGTATTCTTGCTGAAGGTTAGGAGGTAGAGCAGTAGAGTTAATATATTAGCTGAAGGTTAGGAGGTAGAGCAGTAGACTTAGTATACTAGCTGAAGGTTAGGAGGTAGAGCAGTAGAGTTAGTATATTAGCTGAAGGTTAGGAGGTAGAGCAGTAGAGTTAGTATATTAGCTGAAGGTTAGGAGGTTGAGCAGTAGAGTTAGTATATTAGATGAAGGTTAGGAGGTAGAGCAGTAGATTTAGTATATTAGCTGAAGGTTAGGAGGTAGAGCAGTAGAGTTAGTATATTAAATGAAGGTTAGGAGGTAGAGCAGTAGAGTTAGTATATTAGCTGAAGGTTAGGAGGTAGAGCAGTAGACTTAGTATACTAGCTGAAGGTTAGGAGGTAGAGCAGTAGAGTTAGTATTTTAGCTGAAGGTTAGGAGGTAGAGCAGTAGAGTTAGTATATTAGCTGAAGGTTAGGAGGTAGAGCAGCAGAGTTAGTATTCTTGCTGAAGGTTAGGAGGCTGAGCAGTAGAGTTAGTATATTAGCTGAAGGTTAGGAGGTAGAGCAGTAGAGTTAGTATATTACATGAAGGTTAGGAGGTAGAGCAGTAGAGTTAGTATATTAGCTGAGGGTTAGGAGGTAGAGCAGTAGAGTTAGTATATTAGCTGAGGGTTAGGAGGTAGAGCAGTAGAGTTAGTATGTTAGCTGAAGGTTAGGAGGTAGAGCAGTAGAGTTATTATTTTATCTGAAGGTTAGGAGGTAGAGCAGTAGAGTTAGTATATTAGCTGAAGGTTAGGAGGTAGAGCAGTAGAACTAATATATTAGCTGAAGGTTAGGAGGTAGAGCAGTAGAGTTAGTATATTAGCTGAAGGTTAGGAGGTAGAGCAGTAGAGTTAGTATATTAGCTGAAGGTTAGGAGGTAGAGCAGTAGAGTTAGTTTACTAGGTGAAGGTTAAGAGGTAGAGCAGTAGAGTTAGTATATTAGCTGAAGGTTAGGAGGTAGAGCAGTAGAGTTAGTATACTAGCTGAAGGTTAGGAGGTAGAGCAGTAGAGTTATTATATTATCTGAAGGTTAGGAGGTAGAGCAGTATAGTTAGTATATTAGCTGAAGTTTAGGAGGTAGAGCAGTAGAGTTAGTATATTAGCTGAAGGTTAGGAGGTAGTGCAGTAGAGATAGTATATTAGCTGAAGGTTAGGAGGTAGAGCAGTAGAACTAATATATTAGCTGAAGGTTAGGAGGTAGAGCAGTAGAGTTAGTATATTAGCTGAAGGTTAGGAGGTAGAGCAGTAGAGTTAGTATATTAGATTAAGGTTTGGTGTTAGTGCAGTAGAGTTAGTATATTAGCTGAAGGTTAGGAGGTAGAGCAGTTTAACTAATTTATTAGCTGAAGGTTAGGAGGTAGAGCAGTATAACTAATATATTAGCTGAAGGTTAGGAGGTAGAGCAGTAGAGTTAGTATACTAGCTGAAGGTTAGGAGGTAGAGCAGTAGAGTTAGTATTCTTGCTGAAGGTTAGGAGGTAGAGCAGTAGAGTTAGTATATTAGCTGAAGGTTAGGAGGTAGAGCAGTAGACTTAGTATACTAGCTGAAGGTTAGGAGGTAGAGCAGTAGAGTTAGTATATTAGCTGAAGGTTAGGAGGTAGAGCAGTAGAGTTAGTATATTAGCTGAAGGTTAGGAGGTAGAGCAGTAGAGTTAGTATTTTTGCTGAAGGTTAGGAGGCTGAGCAGTAGAGTTAGTATATTAGCTGAAGGTTAGGAGGTAGAGCAGTAGAGTTAGTATATTATATGAAGGTTAGGAGGTAGAGCAGTAGAGTTATTATATTAGCTGAGGGTTAGGAGGTAGAGCAGTAGAGTTAGTATATTACATGAAGGTTAGGAGGTAGAGCAGTAGAGTTAGTATATTAGCTGAGGGTTAGGAGGTAGAGCAGTAGAGTTAGTATATTAGCTGAGGGTTAGGAGGTAGAGCATTAGAGTTAGTATGTTAGCTGAAGGTTAGGAGGTAGAGCAGTAGAGTTATTATTTTATCTGAAGGTTAGGAGGTAGAGCAGTAGAGTTAGTATATTAGCTGAAGGTTAGGAGGTAGAGCAGTAGAACTAATATATTAGCTGAATGTTTGGAGGTAGAGCAGTAGAGTTAGTATATTAGCTGAAGGTTAGGAGGTAGAGCAGTAGAGTTAGTATATTAGCTGAAGGTTAGGAGGTAGAGCAGTAGAGTTAGTTTACTAGGTGAAGGTTAAGAGGTAGAGCAGTAGAGTTAGTATATTAGCTGAAGATTAGGAGGTAGAGCAGTAGAGTTAGTATACTAGCTGAAGGTTAGGAGGTAGAGCAGTAGAGTTATTATATTATCTGAAGGTTAGGAGGTAGAGCAGTAGAGTTAGTATACTAGCTGAAGGTTAAGAAGTAGAGCAGTAGAGTTAGTATATTAGCTGAAGTTTAGGAGGTAGAGCAGTAGAGTTAGTATATTAGCTGAAGGTTAGGAGGTAGTGCAGTAGAGATAGTATATTAGCTGAAGTTTAGGAGGTAGAGCAGTAGAACTAATATATTAGCTGAAGGTTAGGAGGTAGTGCAGTAGAGATAGTATATTAGCTGAAGGTTAGGAGGTAGAGCAGTAGAACTAATATATTAGCTGAAGGTTAGGAGGTAGAGCAGTAGAGTTAGTATATTAGCTGAAGGTTAGGAGGTAGAGCAGTAGAGTTAGTATATTAGATTAAGGTTTGGTGTTAGTGCAGTAGAGTTAGTATATTAGCTGAAGGTTAGGAGGTAGAGCAGTTTAACTAATTTATTAGCTGAAGGTTAGGAGGTAGAGCAGTATAACTAATATATTAGCTGAAGGTTAGGAGGTAGAGCAGTAGAGTTAGTATACTAGCTGAAGGTTAGGAGGTAGAGCAGTAGAGTTAGTATTCTTGCTGAAGGTTAGGAGGTAGAGCAGTAGAGTTAGTATATTAGCTGAAGGTTAGGAGGTAGAGCAGTAGACTTAGTATACTAGCTGAAGGTTAGGAGGTAGAGCAGTAGAGTTAGTATATTAGCTGAAGGTTAGGAGGTAGAGCAGTAGAGTTAGTATATTAGCTGAAGGTTAGGAGGTAGAGCAGTAGAGTTAGTATTTTTGCTGAAGGTTAGGAGGCTGAGCAGTAGAGTTAGTATATTAGCTGAAGGTTAGGAGGTAGAGCAGTAGAGTTAGTATATTATATGAAGGTTAGGAGGTAGAGCAGTAGAGTTATTATATTAGCTGAGGGTTAGGAGGTAGAGCAGTAGAGTTAGTATATTACATGAAGGTTAGGAGGTAGAGCAGTAGAGTTAGTATATTAGCTGAGGGTTAGGAGGTAGAGCAGTAGAGTTAGTATATTAGCTGAGGGTTAGGAGGTAGAGCATTAGAGTTAGTATGTTAGCTGAAGGTTAGGAGGTAGAGCAGTAGAGTTATTATTTTATCTGAAGGTTAGGAGGTAGAGCAGTAGAGTTAGTATATTAGCTGAAGGTTAGGAGGTAGAGCAGTAGAACTAATATATTAGCTGAATGTTTGGAGGTAGAGCAGTAGAGTTAGTATATTAGCTGAAGGTTAGGAGGTAGAGCAGTAGAGTTAGTATATTAGCTGAAGGTTAGGAGGTAGAGCAGTAGAGTTAGTTTACTAGGTGAAGGTTAAGAGGTAGAGCAGTAGAGTTAGTATATTAGCTGAAGGTTAGGAGGTAGAGCAGTAGAGTTAGTATATTAGCTGAAGGTTAGGAGGTAGAGCAGTAGAGTTATTATATTATCTGAAGGTTAGGAGGTAGAGCAGTAGAGTTAGTATACTAGCTGAAGGTTAAGAAGTAGAGCAGTAGAGTTAGTATATTAGCTGAAGTTTAGGAGGTAGAGCAGTAGAGTTAGTATATTAGCTGAAGGTTAGGAGGTAGTGCAGTAGAGATAGTATATTAGCTGAAGTTTAGGAGGTAGAGCAGTAGAACTAATATATTAGCTGAAGGTTAGGAGGTAGAGCAGTAGAGTTAGTATATTAGCTGAAGGTTAGGAGGTAGAGCATTAGAGTTAGTATATTAGATGAAGGTTTGGTGTTAGTGCAGTAGAGTTAGTATATTAGCTGAAGGTTAGGAGGTAGAGCAGTTTAACTAATTTATTAGCTGAAGGTTAGGAGGTAGAGCAGTAGAGTTAGTATACTAGCTGAAGGGTAGGAGGTAGAGCAGTAGACTTAGTATACTAGCTGAATGTTAGGAGGTAGAGCAGTAGACTTAGTATACTAGCTGAAGGTTAGGAGGTAGAGCAGTAGAGTTAGTATATTACATGAAGGTTAGGAGGTAGAGCAGTAGAGTTATTATATTAGCTGAGGGTTAGGAGGTAGAGCAGTAGAGTTAGTATTTTAGCTGAGGGTTAGGAGGTAGAGCAGTAGAGTTAGTATATTAGCTGAAGGTTAGGAGGTAGAGCAGTAGAGTTAGTATACTAGCTGAAGGTTAGTAGGTAGAGCAGTAGAGTTAGTATTTTAGCTGAAGGTTAGGAGGTAGAGCAGTAGAGTTAGTATATTAGCTGAAGGTTAGGAGGTAGAGCAGTAGAGTTAGTATTCTTGCTGAAGGTTAGGAGGCTGAGCAATAGAGTTAGTATATTAGCTGAAGGTTAGGAGGTAGAGCAGTAGAGTTAGTATATTACATGAAGGTTAGGAGGTAGAGCAGTAGAGTTAGTATATTAGCTGAGGGTTAGGAGGTAGAGCAGTAGAGTTAGTATATTAGCTGAAGGTTAGGAGGTAGAGCAGTAGAGTTAGTATATTAGCTGAGGGTTAGGAGGTAGAGCAGTAGAGTTAGTATATTAGATGAAGATTAGGAGGTAGAGCAGTAGAGTTAGTATATTAGCTGAGGGTTAGGAGGTTGTAAGTGGACAGCTACAAAGACAGTGAGGAGATGTCAGTGAGAATCCTTTATCTTGTTCAGTTTAAAAACGAAAGAAAAGGCTCCAAAACATGGAGGTACTGTCTGAATTTAATGTTAATCTCAAAATGTTTATTTTCCTTTTCCGTTTTGAAACATTTTGCTACCTTGTTCCCTAATGAACATGACCCAGAGTTATGCCTATGTCGATTACCCTTCTCTCCCACTCAGACATACTCGACCATGCCCATCCTCTCACATTGCCCATTGACTATCAGTAATCCATGGGGCAATTTCCTGAAGCTTACCAAGTTGATTGGTTTTCTGTTGGGAAACGAGCCAATGTCAGATATCCTCCTAGACCCTCATGCTGTGTAGATGGTCCAGAAAATGTCCCCTTTTTTTTTGTTTGACCAAACATTTAAAGAATACAAAAGCCAGATACAGTGTTACTGTTGTGTGACCGGAGGTCAAATTGGTTTGTTGAGTATATGGTTGTTGTTGACTGAGTTGACTTGTATATTGGTCAGTTTAAAACGGATTACGGTATTGTCTAATAATACAACATTACAATACTGTTTACATCTGAGTCATTTAGCTCTCATTAAATCAATTTACATATTTATTTGTCACATGCGCTCGAATACAACAGGTGTAGGTAGACCTTACAGTGAAATGCTTAACCAACAATGCAGTTCAAGAAAGAGCTAAGAATATATTTACTTAATAAACTAAATAAAAAAATAAAAAGTAAAATGAAATAACAATAATGAGGCTATATACAGGGGGTACCGGTACCGAGTGAATGTGTGGGGGTACAGGTTAGTTGAGGTAGTTTGTACATGTAGGTAGGGGTGAAGTGACTATGCATAGATAATAAACAGTGAGTAGCAGCAGTGTAAAAACAATGGGGTGTGGGGGTCAATGTGAATAGTCTGGGTAGCCATTTGATTAATTGTTCAGCAGTCTTATGGTTTGGGGGTAGAAGCTGTTAAGGAGTCTTTTGGACCTAGACTTGGCGCTCCGGTACCACTTGCCGTGCGGTAGCAGAGAGAACAGTCTATGACTTGGGTGACTGGAGTCTTTGACAATTTTTTGGGCTTTCCTCTGACACCGCCTGGTATAGAGGTCCTGGATGGCAGGAATCTTGGCCTTAGTGATGTACTGGGCCGTACGCACTACCCTCTGTAGAGCCTTGCGGTCGGATGCCGAGCAGTTGCCATACCAGGCAGTAATGCAACCAGTCAGGATGCTCTCGATGGTGCAGCTGTAGAACCTGTTGAAGATCTAGGGTCCCATGCCAATTCTTTTCAGTCTCCTGAGGGGGAAAAGGCATTGCCGTGCCCTCTTCACGACTGTCTTGGTGTGTTTGGACCATTATAGTTCGTTGGTGATGTGGACACCAATGAACTTGAAGCTCTCTACCTGCTCCACTACAGCCCTGTCGATGAGAATGGGGGCGTGCTCGGTCCTCCTTTTCCTCTAGTCCACGATCAGCTCCTTGAGGGAGAGGTTGTTGTCCTGACACCACACTACCAGGTCTCTGACCTCCTCCTTATAGGCTGTCTCATCGTTGTCGGTGATCAGGCATACCTCCGTTGTGTCTTCAGCAAACTTAATGATGGTGTTGGAGTCGTTCTTGGCCTCGCAGTTGTGGGTAACTGAGCACACACCCCTGAGGGGCATGGCAGATGTGTTTTTGCCTTCCCATACGACCTGGTATCCCGTGTATATAGCCAAGTTATCATTACTCATTGTGTATTTATTCCTTGTGTTATTACTTTAGAAAGAATGTCTCTCTCTGCATTGTTGGGAAGGGCCCGTAAGTAAGCATTTCATTGTTAGTCTACACCTGTTGTTTACAAAGCGTGACAAATAAAATTGTATTTGAATTTAAGCCTGGGCATGACTAATAGTAATGGAAAAATTTCACTTTCAGATACTGTATAATCTTTTGATGTCATAAAAAACTATGCATGAATAATTTTCACTTTGTCAATTGTGAAATTAGCAGTTCCAGTGAGTCATAGGTCATGTTGACACACACACACACACACACACACACACACACACACACACACACACACACACACACACACACACACACACACACACACACACACACACACACACACACACACACACACACACACACACACACACAAACACACACACACACACACACACACACTTAATAAAATCTTCATAGTCTCTCTCTCTGCCTTTGTCTCTCTCTGGCTTTTCTTCTCCCTCCCTCTCATCTCTCTCCATTCATCTCCCTCTCCTGTGGTCTTTTTAAAAGTGTAGTATTATTATTTGTGGCTTCTATCAATGTAATTGTCTGCATCATTTCCAATCCACATATACAGTGGGGCAAAAAAGTATTTAGTCAGCCACCAATTGTGCAAGTTCTCTCACTTAAAAAGATGAGAGAGGCCTGTAATTTTCATCATAGGTACACTTCAACTATGACAGACAAAATGAGGAAAAAACATCCCGAAAATCACATTGTAGGGTTTTTAATGAATTTATTTGCAGATTATGGTGGAAAATAAGTATTTGGTCACATACAAACAAGCAAGATTTCTGTCTCTCACAGACCTGTAACTTCTTCTTTAAGAGGCTCCTCTGTCCTCCACTCGTTACCTGTATTAATGGCACCTGTTTGAACTTGTTATCAGTATAAAAGACACCTGTCCACAACCTCAAACAGTCACACTCCAAACTCCACTATGGCCAAGACCAAAGAGCTGTCAAAGGACACCAGAAACCAAATTGTAGACCTGCACCAGGTTGGGAAGACTGAATCTGCAATAGGTAAGCAGCTTGGTTTGAAGAAATCAACTGTGGGAGCAATTATTAGGAAATGGAAGACATACAAGACCACTGATAATCTTCCTCGATCTGGGGCTCCACGCAAGATCTCACCCGTGGGGTCAAAATGATCACAAGAACGGTGAGCAAAAATCCCAGAACCACACGGGGACCTAGTGAATGACCTGCAGAGAGCTGGGACCAAAGTAACAAAGCCTACCATCAGTAACACACTACGCCGCCAGGGACTCAAATCCTGCAGTGCCAGACGTGTCCCCCTGCTTAAGCCAGTACATGTTCAGGCCCGTCTGAAGTTTGCTAGAGAGCATTTGGATGATCCAGATGAAGATTGGGAGAATGTCATATGGTCAGATGAAACCAAAATATAACTTTTTGGTAAAAACTCAACTCATCGTGTTTGGAGGACAAAGAATGCTGAGTTGCATCCAAAGAACACCATACCTACTGTGAAGCATGGGGTGGAAACATCATACTTTGGGGCTGTTTTTTCTGCAAAGGACCAGGACGACTGATCCGTGTAAAGGAAAGAATGAATGGGGCCATGTATCGTGAGATTTTGAGTGAAAACCTCCTTCCATCAGCAAGGGCATTGAAGATGAAACGTGGCTGGGTCTTTCAGCATGACAATGATCCCAAACACACCACCCGGGCAACGAAGGAGTGGCTTCGTAAGAAGCATTTCAAGGTCTTGGAGTGGCCTAGCCAGTCTCCAGATCTCAACCCCATAGAAAATCTTTGGAGGGAGTTGAAAGTCTGTGTTGCCCAGCGACAGCCCCAAAACATCACTGCTCTAGAAGAGATCTGCATGGAGGAATGGGCCAAAATACCAGCAACAGTGTGTGAAAACCTTGTGAAGACTTACAGAAAACGTTTGACCTCTGTCATTGCCAACAAAGGGTATATAACAAAGTATTGAGATAAACTTTTGTTATTGACCAAATACTTATTTTCCACCATAATTTGCAAATAAATTCATTAAAAATCCTACAATGTGATTTTCTGGATGTTTTTCCTCATTTTGTCTGTCATAGTTGAAGTGTACCTATGATGAAAATTACAGGCCTCTCTCATCTTCTTAAGTTGGAGAACTTGCACAATTGGTGGCTGACTAAATACTTTTTTGCCCCACTGTATATATATATATTTATGTACAGCACCAGTCAAAAGTTTGGACACACCTTCTCATTCAAGGGTTTTTCTTTATTTTTACTATTTTCTACATTGTAGAATAATAGTGAAGACATCAAAACTATGAAATAACACATATGGAATCTTGTAGTAACCAAAAAACTGTTAAAGAAATCTAAATATATTTATCTTTTAAATTCTTCAAAGTAGCCACCCCCCACTACTAAAGGACACAAATAAGAAGAGACTTGCGTGGGCCAAGAAACACAAGCAATGGACATTATACGCAGAGTAGGTGAACGGATGATCTCCGCATGTGTGGAGTCCACCGTGAAGCATGGAAGAGGAGGTGTGATGGTGTGGGGGTGCTTTGCTGGTGACACTGTCTGTTATTTATGACGAATTCAAGTTACAGTTTGTTTGACACTTTTTTTCCCCCCATTTCTTTATTATTTTACACTACCACCCCTTCCCTAATTGGAATTAAATAGTGGACAACAACACTTAGGCTTCTCCTTCCAGCTTATATATTTTACGAACACATTATATGTTACGTTAGTGTCTTTTTTTGTTTGTTTTTTGTCCCAGCCTTCAGCTCCCCTCAACCCCTCCCATCTATCTCTGAACACCATCCAGTCCCACCCTTCAGCTCCCCTCAACCCTTCCCATCTATCTCTGAACACCATCCAGTCCCAGCCTTCAGCTACCCTCAACCCCTCCCATCTATCTCTGAAGACTATCCAGTCCCATCCTTCAGTTACCTTCAACCCCTCCCATCTATCTCTGAACACCATCCAGTCCCATCCTTCAGCTACCCTCAACCCCTCCCATCTATCTCTGAACACCATCCAGTCCCAGCCTTCAGCTACCCTCAACCCCTCCCATCTATCTCTGAAGACTATCCAGTCCCATCCTTCAGTTACCTTCAACCCCTCCCATCTATCTCTGAACACCATCCAGTCCCATCCTTCAGCTACCCTCAACCCCTCCCATCTATCTCTGAACACCATCCAGTCCCAGCCTTCAGCTACCCTCAACCCCTCCCATCTATCTCTGAAGACTATCCAGTCCCATCCTTCAGTTACCTTCAACCCCTCCCATCTATCTCTGAACACCATCCAGTCCCACCCTTCAGTTACCCTCAACCCCTCCCATCTATCTCTGAAGACTATCCAGTCCCACCCTTCAGTTACCCTCAACCCCTCCCATCTATCTCTGAAGACTATCCAGTCCCACCCTTCAGTTACCCTCAACCCCTCCCATCTATCTCTGAAGACCATCCAGTCCCAGCCTTCAGCTACCCTCAACCACTCCCATCTATCTCTGAAGACTATCCAGTCCCACCCTTCAGTTACCCTCAACCCCTCCCATCTATCTCTGAAGACTATCCAGTCCCATCCTTCAGCTACCCTCAACCCCTCCCATCTATCTCTGAACACCATCCAGTCCCAGCCTTCAGCTACCCTCAACCCCTCCCATCTATCTCTGAAGACTATCCAGTCCCACCCTTCAGTTACCCTCAACCCCTCCCATCTATCTCTGAAGACTATCCAGTCCCACCCTTCAGTTACCCTCAACCCTCCCATCTATCTCGGAAGACCATCCAGTCCCAGCCTTCAGCTACCCTCAACCCCTCCCATCTATCTCTGAAGACTATCCAGTCCCACCCTTCAGTTACCCTCAACCCCTCCCATCTATCTCTGAAGACTATCCAGTCCCACCCTTCAGTTACCCTCAACCCTCCCATCTATCTCTGAAGACTATCCAGTCCCACCCTTCAGTTACCCTCAACCCCTCCCATCTATCTCTGAAGACTATCCAGTCCCATCCTTCAGCTACCCTCAACCCCTCCCATCTATCTCTGAAGACTATCCAGTCCCACCCTTCAGTTACCCTCAACCCCTCCCATCTATCTCTGAAGACTATCCAGTCCCACCCTTCAGTTACCCTCAACCCCTCCCATCTATCTCTGAAGACTATCCAGTCCCATCCTTCAGCTACCCTCAACCCCTCCCATCTATCTCTGAAGACTATCCAGTCCCACCCTTCAGTTACCCTCAACCCCTCCCATCTATCTCTGAAGACTATCCAGTCCCACCCTTCAGTTACCCTCAACCCCTCCCATCTATCTCTGAAGACTATCCAGTCCCACCCTTCAGTTACCCTCAACCCCTCCCATCTATCTCTGAAGACTATCCAGTCCCACCCTTCAGTTACCCTCAACCCCTCCCATCTATCTCTGAAGACTATCCAGTCCCATCCTTCAGCTACCCTCAACCCCTCCCATCTATCTCTGAAGACTATCCAGTCCCACCCTTCAGTTACCCTCAACCCCTCCCATCTATCTCTGAAGACTATCCAGTCCCACCCTTCAGTTACCCTCAACCCCTCCCATCTATCTCTGAAGACTATCCAGTCCCACCCTTCAGTTACCCTCAACCCCTCCCATCTATCTCTGAAGACTATCCAGTCCCACCCTTCAGTTACCCTCAACCCCTCCCATCTATCTCTGAAGACTATCCAGTCCCACCCTTCAGTTACCCTCAACCCCTCCCATCTATCTCTGAAGACCATCCAGTCCCAGCCTTCAGCTACCCTCAACCCCTCCCATCTATCTCTGAAGACTATCCAGTCCCACCCTTCAGTTACCCTCAACCCCTCCCATCTATCTCTGAAGACTATCCAGTCCCATCCTTCAGCTACCCTCAACCCCTCCCATCTATCTCTGAACACCATCCAGTCCCAGCCTTCAGCTACCCTCAACCCCTCCCATCTATCTCTGAAGACTATCCAGTCCCACCCTTCAGTTACCCTCAACCCCTCCCATCTATCTCTGAAGACTATCCAGTCCCACCCTTCAGTTACCCTCAACCCCTCCCATCTATCTCTGAAGACTATCCAGTCCCACCCTTCAGTTACCCTCAACCCCTCCCATCTATCTCTGAAGACTATCCAGTCCCACCCTTCAGTTACCCTCAACCCCTCCCATCTATCTCTGAAGACTATCCAGTCCCACCCTTCAGTTACCCTCAACCCCTCCCATCTATCTCTGAAGACTATCCAGTCCCACCCTTCAGTTACCCTCAACCCCTCCCATCTATCTCTGAAGACTATCCAGTCCCACCCTTCAGTTACCCTCAACCCTCCCATCTATCTCTGAAGACTATCCAGTCCCATCCTTCAGCTACCCTCAACCCCTCCCATCTATCTCTGAAGACTATCCAGTCCCACCCTTCAGTTACCCTCAACCCCTCCCATCTATCTCTGAAGACTATCCAGTCCCATCCTTCAGCTACCCTCAACCCCTCCCATCTATCTCTGAAGACTATCCAGTCCCACCCTTCAGTTACCCTCAACCCCTCCCATCTATCTCTGAAGACTATCCAGTCCCACCCTTCAGTTACCCTCAACCCCTCCCATCTATCTCTGAAGACTATCCAGTCCCACCCTTCAGTTACCCTCAACCCCTCCCATCTATCTCTGAAGACTATCCAGTCCCACCCTTCAGTTACCCTCAACCCCTCCCATCTATCTCTGAAGACTATCCAGTCCCACCCTTCAGTTACCCTCAGTAAAGTAAAGAAGGTGCCGACTTTTTACATTCTCCCAACCAATTGTGCAATTTTGCTATTTTTTGCGGTTTGTGTAACTTATTTTTTTACTTATTGTGTACATAGTGTTGCTGTTACCGTCTCTTATGACCGAAAATAACTTCTGGACATCAGAAAAGGGATTACTCACCGCAGACTGGAAACTTTTTCCTTTAACGAGTCCGACGAGAAGGATATCCTGCTTTCACTGGAACAGGCCCAGATCCATGCCTTTTGCGTGATGAAAAGACGCCGGAAAAGGGGACGCAGATCGGGCAGCCTTCTGAGAAGCCGGAGGCGAGCAAGTAAACTCCCAATGCCTTCCATTCTCCTTGCTAACGTGCAATCGTTAGAAAATACAATGTATGACCTACTATTAAGATTATCCTACCAACGAGACATTAAAAACTGTAACATCTTATGTGTGTGTCTTTTTGTCAATAACAGCTGGTGTGCGATGTCTAATATTAAAGAAGTCTCTAGGTATTGCTTGCCTGAGGTAGAGTACCTTACGATAAGCTGTCGACCACACTATCTACCAAGAGAGTTCTAATCTGTATTATTCTTAGCCGTCTATTTACCACCACAAAGCGAAGCTGGCACTAAGACCGTTCTCAAACAACTCTATGAGGCCATAAGCAAAGAAGAAAATGCTCACCCAGAAGCGGCGCTCCTAGTGGCCGGGGACTTCAATGCAGGCCAACTTAAATCAGTTTTACAATTTTTTTACCAGCATGTCACATGTGCAACAAGGGGAAAAAGAATCCTAGACCACCTTTACTCCACACACAGAGATGCATACAAAGCTCTCCCCCGCCCTCTATTTGGCAAATCTGACCACAATTCTATCCTCCGGATTCCTGCTTACAAGCAAAAACCAAAGCAGGAAGTACCAGTGACTCGCTCAATACGGAACTGGTCAGATGATGCGGATGCTACACTACAGGACTGTTTTGCTAGCACAGACTGGAACATGTTCCGGGATTCATCCAATGGCATTGAGGAATACACCACCTCAGTCATCGGCTTCATCAATAAGTGCATCGATGACATCGTCCCCACAGAGACTGTACGTACATATCCCAACCAGAAGCCATGGATTACAGGCAACATCTGCATTGAGTTAAAGGCTAGAGCTGCCGCTTTCAAGGAGCGGGAGACTAATCCGGACGCGTATAAGAAATCCCGCTATGCCCTCAGACGAACCATCAAACAAGCAAAGCGTCAATACAGGATTAAGATTCTTACTACACCGGCTCTGACGCTCGTCAGATGTGGCAGGGCTTGAAAACTATTACGGACTACAAAGGGAAACCCAGACGCGAGCTTCCCAGTGACGCGACCCTACCAGACAAGCTAAATGCCTTTTATGCTCGCTTCAAGGAAAGCAACACTGAAGCAAATCCAATTATAATTATTAAAGTGGCTAGAGATTTGGGTCGATGGCCGAACGGCATAGGCAAGATTCAAGTAGATCGTTTTGTAGTACAGTGTATACATTTGATATGAGTAATGTCGGATATGTAAACATTATATACAAAATTGTTTAAAGTGGCTAGTGATACATTTGTTACATCCAATTCCTATTTCTAAAGTGGCTAGAGATTTAAGTCAGTATGTTGGCAGCAGCCACTCAATGTTAGTGATGGCTGTTTAACAGTCTGATGGCCTTGAGGTAGAAGCTGTTTTTCAGTCTCTCGGTCCCAGCACCTGTACTGACCTCGCCTTCTGGATGATAGCGGGGTGAACAGGCAGTGGCTCGGGTGGTTGTTGTCCTTGATGATCTTTTTGGCCTTCCTGTGACATCGGGTGGTGTAGGTGTCCTGAAGGGCAGGTAGTTTACCCGGTGATCGCGTTGTGCAGTCCTCACTACCCTCTGGAGAGCCTTACGGTTGTGGGCGGAGCAGTTGCCGTACCAGGCGGTGATACAGCCCGACAGGATGCTCTCGATTGTGCATCTGTAGAAGTTTGTGATTTTGGTGACAAGCCGAATTTCTTCAGCCTCCTGAGGTTGAAGAGGCGCTGTTGCGCCTTCTTCACCACGCTGTCTGTGTGGGTGGTCCAATTCAGTTTGTCCGTGATGTGAACGCCGAGGAACTTAAAACTTTCCACCTTCTCCACTACTGTACCGTCGATGTGGATAGGGGGGTGCTCCCTCTCCTGTTTCCTGAAGTCCACGATCATCTCCTTTGTCACATTGAGTGAGAGGTTATTTTCCTGACACCACACTCCGATGGTCCTCACCTCCTGCACAAGAGCACCAGCTGTTCTGGATGACTGTGTGATAACGCTCTCGGTAGCCGATGTGAACAAAACCTTTAAACAGGTGACATTTTCAACCTCTCCCTGACCGAGTCTGTAATACCCACATGTTTCAAGCAGACCACTATAGTCCCTGTGCCCAAGGAAGCGAAGGTATCCTGCCTAAATGATTACTGCCCCGTGGCACTCACGGCGGTTGCCATGAAGTGCTTTGAAAGGCTGGTCATAGCTCACATCAACAGCATCCACACTGCCCTTTCCCACCTGGACAAAAGGAACACCTATGTGAGAATGCTGTTCATTGACTACAGCTCAGCGTTCAACACCATAGTGCCCACGAAGCTCATCACTAAGCTAAGGACCCAGGGACTAAACACCTCCTTCTGCAACTGGATCCTGGACTTCCTGACGGGCCGCCCCCCAGATGGTAAGAGTAGGCAACAATACGTCTGCCACGCTGATCCTTAACACTGGGGCCCCTCAGGGGTGTGTACTTAGTCCCCACCTGTATTCCCTGTTCACCCACGACTGCGTGGCCAAAAACGACTCCAACACCATAATTTTGCTGACACCACAACAGCCTATAGGGAGAAGGTCAGAGAACTGGCAGTGTGGTGCCAGGGCAACAACCTCTTCCTCAATGTGAGCAAAAGGAGCTGATCGTGGACTACAGGAAAAGATTATCTCTCGGATTCGGTTGATCTGCGAGCGAAGAGCCGCTCTGTTCGTCGAGGCCGCCTCTAGGCAAGGCGGTTCGCTCATCTTCTACGTTGCGCAAACGCTCTGCAATGCAACGTTTGGTGATCTCGTCCACCCCCTCCTCCTTCTCTCTTTCAGGGCGATGTGTTTATCCAGTTCGGTCAGTTTGGCCAGATTGTTCGTCAGCCCGCCTCGGATGGCATGCATTGCTTTGTCATGCCCCCTGAGCTCGCAGTGGAGGGTTGTCTAAGGTTCTGAGAAACTCGTCAATGTCACCGTCCGCTAATTTGGTCTCCAGTTCGTGGACTGCATCCGAGGCTTTGGTTGCGGTCTGCCCCAGGTCCTGCGGTTCGATATTCTCTACTGCAGAGGCCGCTCCACCCAGCCGAGTGTTAGCTTCCTGGAGGGCTGTAGTCGACGATACTCCCTCCACTGCGCCGATTAGCAATTGTTGTCGCGTGAGAGCCTTGCCGGTGCGACGGTTTGTGAGATCAAATTCAGGGTATGCTTTCAACCGCAGCTTCCCTTCAACAATCTTGAAGTTATCATACCACCGGCCGCAGGCGTTATAATAGTCGTTGGCGGCTGTCGGTTCAATATAACATATAACAGCTATCAGTTTCCTATCCAATAGTACTAATTATGTGCATATCCTATTTTCTGGGCCCGAGTGGCAGGCATTTTACTTTGGGCACGCCAGACTCTCCAAAACCGTCACCTATGCAGCCGCTCCCTAAGAAGTTAATAGGGTGGAGGCCGACGCAGAGCGTGAGTGCCACTATAAAAATTTGAAATAATTACAAACCATGAAGGCTGAATGGTCTCAAAAATGAAACCGAGTGCCTCGATTGGATTAATGAGGATGCCGTCACGACCTGAGAAGTGGGGCTCGATTTTTTGTATTTTTGTTGTGTGCCTATGTATAGCATCATGGGGATCCCCAAATAATTATATTGTGCAATGCTATAAGTCGAGTACTACATGCAGAGGCATAAAACCCCCGGACCTCTGGCTCACACGATGATCAACACGGCTCAAAAATCTCTGGAATTGTGGCGCCAAGATGAGCGTGCGGCAGCTCGCTTTGCTGCTATGGTGCTCTCGGGTACCATCAACCTACGCGCCGGAGGACAGCGCGCAAGCCTTTTGGAAGTTTATAACCTTGCTGGAATACATCTATCATTCTGGCAATGGAACAGAAGTTGACTCAAATATACTTCAGCCCCAAGGGCTACTGGAAAGGCATCTCAGCCATCAGGAAACTGGCAGTGGCTGCCAAGGTCTCTGAAGATGTGGCTCGGGCTTGGTTGAAAAAGCAGGCCATCTGTCAGACATCTGTGCCAGCCCCAATCCACGACCAAAGTTCGATGTATCTGTGCCAAATGAGGTCCACCAGGCCAATCTCCTGTTTCTGACACATGATCGTTTGCCCCATGGCCGCAAGACCTATAAGTATGCCCTCACGGTGGTGGATGTGGCCTCCCGGCTACAAAGAGGCAGAGCCCCTGGTCACAAAAGTGGCAAGTCAGGTTGCGGGTGCCCTCGAAAGGGTGTATAAGCCGGGGTCCTCGATGGTCATTCACCTTTGTCGTGCCACTGGGCTGGAGCTACTGGCGGGAGGTACTCTCCGCCAATGAGGCTTCCGACACACCCTTCCTCCTTGCAGCCGCAGGTCCCTTTGGCAACGTAAGCCTCGATCCCTTGAAGCTTGTGCAGGGCTGTCTTCTGGACGTAAATGCTGTCAGTGGTCACCCTCAAAGCCTCATCGGGATGGAAACGCTGCAACAATGTGATGAGATTGATGTGGGTGTAGGCTAACATGCTGTCCCTCAGGTGAGTGTACTGGGGCTGGGAACCATCATAGTATGTGAGGATGTGGCCTCTTGGGCACTGTTGTGGGGCGTCGACCAGCGCACCGTTTTCCCATGTAGCTCGCCTTGGTCTGTAACAAGCCTTCTTGTTAGTCGCTTCCCATCGGCCTTTGATCCTTGAGTGAACTTGCCTATGATGCTGCATCCCGGGTCACGGTCCTCAGACTTATTTTTGGCTGTCAAAGCTGATGAGGGCTTCTCTGACTCCCAGATGGGTCTGGAGGAAAGCTAGGAGAGTTTTTGAGACCCATCCTTGCTCATCACAGTGCTTCCCAAACCAAGCAGGGATCACGGAGTGGACTCCTAGTTTAAACTCCTACTCGATGAACTCGGAAAAAGCCATTTGGGTCATCTTTGGGCAGAGGCCCATTGATAGCCACCCTGGTCAATCGGTGGTCTGGGGGAAGTGGAGGTCTTTGGGCCAGGCATGGCCGTTGTGAACCCACCCAAACTGTTTTCTAGCCCGCATCTCGACATATCGGAGCTTTTGTGTGACCCTATAATAGCCACAGCCCTTACATAACCGCAGCTCGGACTATGTTCCTACCCCACACTCGCGACAAGGCGCTGGTTCGATGGCACCCCTTCTAAGTTGGGCGCGATGCTACGCACAATGCTCATTGACGCAGTTCTTGTTGCACCTCGTCGTCCGCCCCACCATCAACCAGGACCAATGATTCTTGGAGACAAACATTTTTTTACCTATGTATCGTATGTCAGAACTCGTATACCCTAGACCAGAAAATATCTAAATGGTTCACCAGCGCCAGTGGAGAGCCCGGGGCTGCGAGGGTCGTGACGAGGGTCGTGGGCCACCCTGGGGCTCTCCTTGCTGTTTCTTTTTTGTTTATGTGGTGTGGGAAATGGGTCTGGGAGGCTCGGCGGATTCGGTGTCCCCCACGGTGGCCCCCTAAGAGCTGTGCATTCACCCCCCCCTGCTGCTCCAGGAGTCTCTGTATGAGTCCCACATGGCACCCTACTCCCTATATAATGCACAATTTCTGCCCAGATGGGTCCTGGTCAAAAGTAGTGCACTAAATAGGGAACAGGCCCTCTCTCTCTTCTCCATCCCCGACTCCTTCATGGACACGGTATAGAGCAAGACGTGGGAACTGTAGATCTAGTCAGGGCAGCTAGATCCACATAACACTGTCTGAGTCTCTAATGGCACCCTTTTCCCATACTGCACCACTTCAGACCAAGAGACCTGTAACAGGGTGTAATTTGGGACACATACACTCCTACAGCCCATAGATACCGTAGCTTGAGCTTGCTGAGATCAGGGAAAGAGAAACGACCAATCAGTGAATTATATGCAAACTGGCCAAGAAAACAGAGAAAGTATAGAGTTACATAGCAACACCGTTAATAAATACAGTAGCTACAGTCTTTTTTGAAAATGTTTCAGTCATGTTCAGTAAATATTCTGGATACAGCCTGAAGTCCATTTCCTGTATATTTAAAAGCTCTCTTTTACAGATAATACAAATTCACAAACAGCTAAAGTATGTAGAAGTGTAATAAATAAACACTCTCTCTGACTAAACCCCAAAATAAGGAAGTGTTTTATTTTAGTCTGGGTTGCTGAGAGTCTTTCTGTTATTGGAGCCTTATAAAGTTATAGCACTCAGTCGATCGCCCTGTGAACTTGGAGCAGAGCCCAGAGGACTACCTACTATCTCTCTCTCTCTCTCTCTCTCTCTCTCTCTCTCTCTCTCTCTCTCTCTCTCTCGCGCTCTCTCTCGCTCTCGCTCTCTCTCCCTCTCTCTCCCCACTCTCTCGCTCCCTGTGCTCTCTCTCTCCCCCAGCTCTCTCTCTCTATCCCCCTCTCCTTCTCTCTCTCTTCATCTCTCTTTCATCCTCTTCTTGCTGCTAATCAATTGGATGTATCAGTTTATAAAGCTGGGGATATAACAGGCAGTATGTGTGGAGGGAGAAAATACATCCCAAATGAAACCCTATTCCCATTGTAGTGGGCTGTAGTCAAAAGTAGTGCACTACAACAGGAATAGGGTGCTATTTGGGACTTGGCCAGGGAGAATGTGTGGGCTGTGGAGCCTGTTACCGAGACGAGGCAGGACGAACCAGGGATGGCTGAACATCTGACTGATTGGCTGTAGATAGTCTCCTGGCAGGCCGACTCACTATGGGCTGGGGTCCACCATAACAAGTTCCCAGGAGCCACTTATCATTTAGGTGATCAGATAGAGATAGAGATAATGGCACCCTATTCCCTACATAGTGCACTACTTTTGACCAGGGCCCATGCACTACATAGGGAATAGAGTGCCATTTGGGACGCAGACTGGGAAGACAAAATGTTTTATCTATGACCCAACATAAATCACAAGCCGGAACTCTCCTCAACTCTTCTCTTCAGTGCTCCCATCTCCCATCTTTTGACAAATGCCTCTGCCCATTTCAGTACATTGAAGTTTGGAGCTTAACACATGTACAGAAGTTAGATAAAGGAAGTCTATCAGGAGAGATCAGTCTCTGAACACAGCCTCTGGTTTACCCACCTGATCCTAGGTCTCTGAACACAGCCTCTGGTTTACCCACCTGATCCTAGGTCTCTGAACACAGCCTCTGGTTTACCCACCTGATCCTAGGTCTCTGAACACAGTCTCTGCTCCTGAAATGACAACCTATCCCCTATATCAGGGATGGGCAACTTTTGATGGGGTGGGGGCCACAAAACATCTGAACTTATCCGACGGCCACCCTAGTCATAGACTGTTCTTTCTGCTACCGCACGGCAAGCGGTACTGGAGCACCAAATCTTGGTCCAAAAGGCATCTAAACAGCTGCTACCCCCAAACCATAAGACTGCTGAACATCTAGTCAAATGACTACCCAGACTATTTACATTGCCCCCTTCTACGCTGCTGCTACTCTCTGTTATTATCTATGCATAGTCACTTTAACTCTACCTACATGTACATATTACCTCAATTACCTAGACTAACCTGTGCCCCCGAACACTGTACCGGTACCCCCTGTATATAGCCTCCACATTGACTCTGTACCGGTACCCCCTGTATATAGCCTCCACATTGACTCTGTACCGGTACTCCCTGTATATAGCCTCCACATTGACTCTGTACCGGTACCCCCTGTATATAGCCTCCACATTGACTCTGTACCGGTACCCCCTGTATATAGCCTCCACATTGACTCTGTACCGGTACCCCCTGTATATAGCCTCCACATTGACTCTGCACTGGTACCCCCTGTATATAGCCTCCACATTGACTCTGTACCTGTACCCCCTGTATATAGCCTCCACATTGACTCTGCACTGGTACCCCCAAAATCCCACACAAGCAAAATATTTTAGCAGTCCCCCCTCTTGACAACGAAGATAAAAAATTACGTATTATAGTTAATTTCCTGCATTTCTACACATTTTGTCATAAGGGTGGAGAGAAATGTCTGCAGTTTTTAATATGATATCTGAGTGAGAGTGACCAACAAAATCAATGGGTGCCCCGGCCAGTAATTCGACCATGATTACTACAACTTTCGATAAGCTGGCCATTAGACTAACTTACCAATCTAATTTTATTTTAGCTGACATGGCTAATTGAGTGACTGTCAGTGACTGACAGAACAAGAGAAAAGCTGCTGATTCACAACCAAAAAAAATAATAATGACACCTTGGTGTATCTACTATTCTAACTTTTAACAGCAAGTTGAGACCCCGATTGAGTTCCTAAAACTCAGTTGCCCATCCCTGCCCTATATAGTGGGCCAAATTAGGGTGCCATATACAGCGAGGGAAAAAAGTATTTGATCCCCTGCTGATTTTGTACGTTTGCCCACTGACAAAGAAATGATCAGTCTATAATTTTAATGGTAGGTTTATTTGAACAGTGAGAGACAGAATAACAACAAAAAAATCCAGAAAAACGCATGTGAAAAATGTTATAAATTGATTTGCATATTAATGAGGGAAATAAGTATTTGACCCCCTCTCAATCAGAAAGATTTCTGGTTCCCAGGTGTCTTTTATACAGGTAACGAGCTGAGATTAGGAGCACACTCTTAAAGGGAGTGCTCCTAATCTCATCTTGTTACCTGTATAAAAGACACCTGTCCACAGAAGCAATCAATAAATCAGATTCCAAACTCTCCACCATGGCCAAGACCAAAGAGCTCTCCATGGATGTCAGGGACAGGATTGTAGACCTACACAAGGATGGAATGGGCTACAAGACCATCGCCAAGCAGCTTGGTGAGAAGGTGCGATTATTCGCAAATGGAAGAAACACAAAAACTGTCAATCTCCCTCGGCCTGGGGCTCCATGCAAGATCTCACCTCGTGGAGTTGCAATGATCATGAGAACGGTGAGAAATCAGCCCAGAACTACACGGGAGGATCTTGTCAATGATCTCAAGGCAGCTGGGACCATAGTCACCAAGAAAACAATTGGTAACACACTACGCCGTGAAGGACTGAAATCCTGCAGCGCCGCAAGGTCCCCCTGCTCAAGAAAGCACATATACATGCCCGTCTGAAGTTTGCCAATGAACATCTGAATGATTCAGAGGACAACTGGGTGAAAGTGTTGTGGTCAGACGAGACCAAAATGGAGCTCTTTGGCATCAACTCAACTCGCCGTGTTTGGAGGAGGAGGAATGCTGCCTATGACCCCAAGAACACCATCCCCACCGTCAAACATGGAGGTGGAAACATTATGCTTTGGGGGGTGTTTTTCTGCTTAGGGGACAGGACAACCTCACCGCATCAAAGGGACGATGGACGGGGCCATGTACCGTCAAATCTTGGGTGAGAACCTCCTTCCCTCAGCTAGGGCATTGAAAATGGGTCGTGGATGGGTATTCCAGCATGACAATGACCCAAAACACACGGCCAAGGCAACAAAGGAGTGGCTCAAGAATAAGCACATTAAGGTCCTGGAGTGGCCTAGCCAGTCTCCAGATCTTGATCCCATAGAAAATCTGTGGAGGGAGTTGAAGGTTCGAGTTGCCAAACGTCAGCCTCGAAACCTTAATGACTTGGAGAAGATCTGCAAAGAGGAGTGGGACAAAATCCCTCCTGAGATGTGTGCAAACCTGGTGGCCAACTACAAGAAACGTCTGACCTCTGTGATTGCCAACAAAGGTTTTTCCACCAAGTACTAAGTCATGTTTTGCAGAGGGGTCAAATACTTATTTCCCTAATTAAAATGCAAATCAATTTATAACATTTTTCACATGCGTTTTTCTGGATTTTTTTGTTGTTATTCTGTCTCTCACTGTTCAAATAAACCTACCATTAAAATTATAGACTGATCATTTCTTTGTCAGTGGGCAAACGTACAAAATCAGCAGGGGATCAAATACTTTTTTCCCTCACTGTAGGGCATAAGGTGACATTTCAGTCTGTCCGGTAGGCATGTTTGGTCTGTGTTGAACTGACGTTGTCCTGAGGTACACTTGTAGGTGTTCGACGCAACTATTTTCAACAAAAGGGCTTACCAAGAAAAATTTCAAAAAAGCTTGAATTAATTGTCATCCATATATTTAGATCTACATACTCGTATTCATTCCATATACACTTGTGTGTATAAGGTAGTTGTGAAATTGTTAGATTACTTGTTAGATATTACTGCACTGTCGGAAACTAGAAGCACAAGCATTTCACTACACTCGCATTATAATCTGCTAACAATGTGCTGCTCTTTAATTACTTGTGACTTTTCTCTTATTCTTATCCACATTTTTTTAAACTGCACCCTTGGTTATAAGCTCGTAAGTAAGCATTTCACTGTAAGATCTACTACACCTGTTGTATTCTACGCATGTGACTAATACAATTTGATTTGATTTGACCAACATTTGATTTGATAGCAGAACAAAAATAAATTAATCTCAGATCTTTTTTGTTCAATGCTCCAAGGAGTAAATCCTATGAATGATCTTACATTTTAATAGTTTATGTCCTAGGTAATAGGAGCAGGTTTGAAAATGTTTGCACATATTTGTGACCAATGGTTCTCCTCGATGTCTTCCTTTTTAATCTGTTTCCCATTTATTTTCTTGTAGTTTCTGAACCTTCGGGTAGTGTTTCAACCCTTGATGTAACATGGCAATCGACTTCTGTGGCCAGGGAAGCTTCTTTCAGTATTATTTTTGTATGCTAGATGCCTTAGGCTCATCCAGATTCTGTTGAAGCAATTTAATAAGATTTCTGAGTTGTAAGAATTTAAGAAATATGCCTTGGATAATCCAACATTTGATTGAATGAGTAGAGATCCATCGTAGTACACATTCAAAATTCATAATGTCACTTTGGAACCAAGACTAAAAGGTGTTGTCAGTAGTCAGTGACAAAAAACGCATGAGTGGTATGTTATTCATATTTTTAATAATTTAATAATATATATATATAATAATTAATATATATATATATATATATATATATATATTTTGTACAAATCCTTTGTTTCTATGTCAAACAGTTTTGTTACACTTCAGTCTTCTGTGATTTATATAAAGTGTAAAATTAGGGTCCAAACTCAAAATTGAGTTACATTCCAACTCTATATCTGACATGGTACAGGTGTCTTATTGTTCAAAGTCGATTTGTTTAAGACTAACCAAGAAACACACTGTGTGGCCCTGATTCAGCCCACTGTAGTAAAAGGTTGAACACTGGAGATGTCTTAGTCAACGTGTGCAAGCGTAGATTAACATTTTAATGCCTATCGAATTATATTATTCAATAGGCTCCGGCTTAAACTTTGAGGATTTAGGCCGTTATTTATTTGTTTTATGCTCTTGTACTTAAATACACCACCGAATACAATAGACCTAAAATAATCAAAGACAAATGACATTTCAATAGAACCACATAGCAAAAACACTTTTCAAGCCTGTTAATCTGTATACCATTTAGTAATATATTCTATAAATCTATTCCTGAATAATTACCAGCTACAGGGGCAGCAGCTGTCCTGTTTGATTGAACATTACACCTTGGCTGGTGGACTCATCCCATCCATCTTCTGTACCCTTCCTTGGGTACTCAGCACCCCATGGCCTTGAGCCAGCGTTGAGCCTCCTGTTATAAATATAACAGCATTGAGCCAACGTTGAGGTTCCTGTTATAAATATAACAGCATTGAGCCAGCGTTGAGCCTCCTGTTATAAATATAACAGCATTGAGCCAGCGTTGAGCCTCCTGTTATAAATATAACAGCATTGAGCCAGCGTTGAGCCTCCTGTTATAAATATAACAGCATTGAGCCAGTGTTGAGCCTCCTGTTATAAATATAACAGCCTTGAGCCAGCGTTGAGCCTCCTGTTATAAATCTAACTGCCTTGAGCCAGCGTTGAGCCTCCTGTTATAAATCTAACAGCATTGAGCCAGCGTTGAGCCTCCTGTTATAAATCTAACAGCATTGAGCCAGCGTTAAGCCCCCTGTTATAAATCTAACAGCATTGAGCCAGTGTTAAGCCCCCTGTTATAAATCTAACAGCATTGAGCCAGTGTTAAGCCCCCTGTTATAAATCTAACAGCATTGAGCCAGTGTTAAACCCCCTGTTATAAATCTAACATTATTGAGACATTGTTAATCCCCCGTTTATAAATCTAACAGCATTGAGCCAGTGTTAAGCCCCCTGTTATAAATCTAACAGCATTGAGCCAGTGTTAAGCCCCCTGTTATAAATATAACAGCATTGAGTCAGCGCAGCATTGAGCCATTGTTAAGCCCCCTGTTATAAATATAACAGCATTGAGCCAACGTTCAGGTTCCTGTTATAAATCTAGCAGCGTTGTTCAGTCACTGACGTGATCTTCCTGTTCGGCTTGGCGCCCCCCTTTGGGTTGTGCCATGGGGGAGATCTTCGTGGGCTATACTCAGCCTTGTCTCAGTTAAGTTGGTGGTTGAAGATATCCCTCTAGTGGTGTGGGGGCTGTGCTTTGGCAAAGTGGATGGAGTTATATCCTGCTTGTTTGTGTCTCCCAATCCCAACAGTGTCTCCCAATCCCTCCTGTCTCAGCACTCCAGTATTTATGCTGCAATAGTTTGTGTCGGGGGGCTAGAGGTCAGTCTGTTATATCTGGAGTATTTATCCTGTCTTATCTGGTGTCCTACGTGAATTTAAGTATGCTCTCTCTAATTCTCTCTTTTTTTCATTCTTTTTCTCTCTTTTGTTCTTTCTTTCTCTCTCTCGGAGGACCATGCCTCAGGACTACCTGGCCTGATGACTCCTTGCTGTCCCCAGTCCACCTGGTCGTGCTGCTGCTCCAGTTTCAACTGTTCTGCCTGCGGCTATGGAACCCTGACCTGTTCACCAGATGTGCTACCTGTCCCAGACCTGCTGAGGTGTTGACCTGTTGCACCCTCGACAACCACTGTGATTATTATTATTTGACCCTGCTGGTCATCTATGAACATTTGAACATCTTGGCCATGTTCTGTTACAATCTCCATCTGGCCTAGGATAGGATAGTATAGAATAGGATAGGATAGGATATAATAGTATAGAGTAGGATAGGATAGGATAGTATAGAATAGGATAGGATAGGATATAATAGTATAGAGTAGGATAGGATAGGATAGTATAGAATAGGATAGGATAGGATATAATAGTATAGAGTAGGATAGGATAGGATAGAATGGGATGGGATGGGATATAATAGTATAGAGTAGGATAGGATAGGATAGGATAGAATAGGATAGGATAGGATATAATAGTATAGAGTAGGATAGGATAGGATAGTATAGAATAGGATAGGATAGGATATAATAGTATAGAGTAGGATAGGATAGGATAGGATAGTATAGTATAGAATAGGATAGGATATAGTAGGATAGGATATAGTAGAATAGGATAGGATATAATAGGATAGGATGGGATATAATAAGATAGGATAGTATAGTATAGGATATGATAAAATAGGATAGGATAAGATAGAATAGGATAGGATAGAATGGGATAGAGTATGATAGAATAGGATAGCATAGAGTAGAGTAGGACAGGATAGGATAGAGTAGGATCGCCGGGTCATGGAATCTACAAGGAATCTACAAATATTTAAGTCCCTTTGAATGGGGTATGGTAGAGCTGCCAGGTGCACCAGTTTGAGTGTGTCAAGAAAAGCAACGCTGCTGGGTTTCAATAGCTTCCCGTGTGTATCAAAAATAGTCCACCACCCAAAGGACATCCAGCCCACTTGACACAGCTGTGGGAAGCATTGGAGTCAACATGGACCAGCATCCCTGTGGAACACTTTCAACACCTTGTAGATTCCATGACCCGGCGAATTGAGGCTGTTCTGAGGGCAAATCAATACTACAAGTTGTTGTTAATGTTTTGTACACTCAGTGTATATCAACAAAATCAATGATACACAAAAAAGAAAACAAACAGCAGCAATTGAGAAATGAAAAGGGCTCATGTGAATGACAGGGCAGGATCTACTGTCTCAATTATATTACGACAGACCAGGACATAATCTGCAGCTAGATCTACTGTCTCTATTATATTACGACAGGCCAGGACATTGTCTGCAGCAAGATTTGTACTGTTTACGTAAAAACAAATGTATACAGTACCAGTCAAAGGTTTGGACACCTACTCATTCAAGGGTTTTTCTTTATTTTGTATTATTTTCTACATGGTAGAATAATAGTGAAGACATCAACACAAAACAGTGAGGCAATCCTCTATGGCCAGGCTATGGTCACCGAGTCTGTACATTGTTAATGTCTTCCTTTGTTTCATTTCTTTAATTTTTATATTTTGGGTATTTATGTTTTGGGTATTTATGTTTGGGGTATTTATATTTGGGGTATTTATGTTTGGGGTATTTATGTTTGGGGTATTTATATTTGGGGTATTTATGTTTGAGGTATTTATGTTTGGGGTATTTATATTTGGGGTATTTATGTTTGGGTTATTTATGTTTGGGGTATTTAAATTTGGGGTATTTATATTTGGGGTATTTATGTTTGAGGTATTTATGTTTTGGGGTATTTATATTTGGGGTATTTATGTTTGGGGTATTTATATTTGGGGTATTTATGTTTGGGGTATTTATATTTGGGGTAATTATACTAATTGGTGGGTTACATTTATACAAGTGTCTTTCTAAATTAAAAATATGCCCTGTGTGCTTTATCTGTTTTGGATGTCAAACCGCAGAGATTAACTTCTAGTCAGGCCAAGGTAAATATAGTTGTTGGTGTGTTTCAGGCTTGTTTCTCCTAGGGTGAAAAGGTATCTACTGTCCTGAGATCTGGTCGTTTTCTGAAAGATATTTTTGTTTTGTTTTTTTTCTTTTTCATATTAATGGATAGTGCCCAGTCCATGCAATACTTTTCTAGTAAGAGCAGGCTTTGTTGTTCTGTTGGTGACAAGATTACTAGTCATCGGCAAATAAAATAAATTTTTCTTTCTTTGTCTTATAGGGTGTGTCCCAGAGATGTAGATTGTCCTAATATGGTAGCCAGTTCATTTTATCTTACTCCTTAGTCCAGATTAAAGAATGGTGTTCTTTTGTTGACAACTTTTACAATTTTTTATAGATCACATTAATATCATAGACCTTGTCTCCTACACCACTTTGAAGGAGTTTAAGAACTCACCTTCCAACAGGACACCGACCTTGAGCACACAGCCAAGACAACGCAGGAGTGGCTTCAGGACAAGTCTCTGAATGTCCTTGAGTGGCCCACTCAGAGCCCGGACTTGAACCCGATCGAACATCTCTGGAGAGACCTGAAAATAGCTGTGCAGCAACGCTCCTCATCCAACCTGACAGAGCTCTGCAGAGAGGATCTGCAGAGAAGAATGGGAGAAACTCGCCAAATACAGGTGTGCCAAGCTTGTAGCGTCATACCCAAGAAGACTCGAGGCTGTAATCGCTGCCAAAGGTGCTTCAACAAAGTACTGAGTAAAAGGTCTGAATACTTATGTAAATGTGATATTTCTGTTTTTTTAAGCTGTTTTTTCTTTGTCATTATGGGGTATGGTGTGTGTAATTTAATGAGGGACAAAACAATTTAATCCATTATAGAATAGTCAAGGGGTCTGAATAAGCTGTAGACCATACTATTTACAGAGATTTTTCATCTGTATTTTTCGTACTATAGCTGTCTATTTACCACCACAAACCGATGCTGGCAATGAGACTGCACTCAACAGGCTGTATAGGGCCATCAGCAAACAAGAAAATGCCCATGCAGCGGCAGCGCTCCTAGTGGCTGGTGATTTTTAAGGGATGTGTTGAAATTGACATCATGGGTACCTGGAGGAAAATGGTGGACGATAATGCTTTTTTGGATTTCTGTCAAGGGGAGGGTTTAGTATTTTTTACATCTCCGGGATGCTGGGAGAACCCGGTGCACAAATGAGCAAGAGGACAAGTACATTAGAGTGTCTAGCTTGAGAAACAGACGCCTCACAAGTCCTCACCTGGCATCTTCATTAAATAGTACCCGCAAAATTCCTCTGTCCAGTGTCTGTGTTCTTTTGCCCATCTTAATCTTTTCTTTTTATTGGCCAGTCTGAGATATGGCTTTTTCTTTGCAACTCTGCCGTTGTACGAGATTTTTAGTTTCTTGGCAATTTCTCGCATGGAATAGCCTTCATTTCTCAGAACAAGAATAGACTGACGAGTTTCAGAAGAAAGGTCTTTGTTTCTGGCCATTTTGAGCCTGTAGTCGACTCCACAAATGCTGATGCTCCAGATAATCTCTTAGTCTAAAGAAGGCCAGTTTTATTGCTTCTATAATCAGAACAACAGTTTTCAGCTGTGCTAACATAATTGCAAAAGGGTTTTCTAATGATAAATTAGCCTTTTAAAATGATCAACTTGGATTAGCTAACACAACGTGCCATTGGAACACAGGAGTGATGGTTGCTGATAATGGGCCTCTGTACGCCTATGTAGATATTCCATAAAAAATCTGCCGTTTCCAGCTACAATAGTAATTTACAACATTAACACACTACACTGTATTTCTGATCAATTTCATGTTATTTTAATTGACAAAAAATTTGCTTTTCTTTCAAAAATAAGAAAATGTATCAGTGACCCCAAACTTTTGAACGGTAGTATACATCGGCTATGGATCACGAACTCCGTAGCCGATGTGAGTAAGACCAATTCCACAGGGCCAGATGGAATACCAGGACGTGTAGCATGCTCTGACCAGCGGGCAAGTGTCTTCACTGACATTTTCAACCTTTCCCTGACCCAGTCTGTAATACCTACATGTTTCAAGCAGACCACCATAGTCCCTGTGCCCAAGAACGCCAAGGTAACCTGCCTAAATGACTATGGCCCCGTAGCTCTCACGTCGGTAGCCATGAAGTGCTTTGAAAGGCTGGTCATGGCTCACAACACCATCATCCTAGACACCCTGGACCCACTCCAAAAGGCATACCACCCCAACAGATGATGCAATCTCTATTGCACTTCACACTAGACACCCTCCTGCAGGGGCGGACTGAAACAATAATTCAGGCCGGGAATTTGACTCCATCCCAGGCCACACTGTTCACGCAAACCACCAAACCGCTAATTTTGTAGGCTAACCTTATTTGTTGATGTAACGGGTACCAAACTAGTTATACATTTGCCCACTATGTTCATCTGGGAAGAAAGTTATCTACATTACAAAAATACAAACACTTGGGACTGACCAACAAGTGGTCTATCTGAACACTGAGTTTTCAAGGTATGCTATGGCTATGGGTGCACCCTCAAAAACTCACTAGGAATACACCAATCACAGCACAAACAAATGTACAAGGCTAGACACACAAAACAATTAGCCTACACTTTATAAAAAGATAATGAGATATACAGAGTTAGCTCAAATGTTCAAATGATGATCTTTATATTCAAGCATCAAGCATGTACAAAGCATCAAAAAACTTCACACACACATTCACTGAACTTGAACATAAGCTACAACGATGTAAGTAAGTATAATACAAAAGTCGAAAAAACACTCCTCTACAAAAAAAATTATATTACAATGTTCCCTCACTGGTGTCCATAAAGTAAACAGCACAAAAATCTACACATCTACACACTGAGTCAATGAAATTGAACATAGCTGCAAGTATAATACGAAAGTCCGAAAAACATGCTTCTGTACAAAAGCTTTAACTCACAGCAAGTGTTCTTTGCTTATCGCTCAGAAGGGTACGGATGTCTGCTTTGCTGGCTCTGAGGAAAAAAGGCTTCTGCACTTTCTCTATGGGTCTGTACTCTCCGATGGGCCTGCATGCCTCCTTTGACAAATGCACTATCACTGGCTGAAGGTTTTGCGAATGCAAGACATACTGAGCAGAACAAGGAGTGAGTTACTTCATTGTATGTCAGCCATTTTCTGTTTGTGCCATCTTTGGAGTGGAATACATTGGGAATGACTCTTTGAGGGGTTTGTTTTGGGTGGTACTGAAAAAGTAAATCAAAATCCTTGGACTGAGGAAGGGCAAAATAATCAAATGGATTTTCAGTGCTTTCGTTGTCTCTTTCTATTTTCCCTGTACTGGGCTCTGAACCTCTCTCTCTCTGCACATCTTGTTGCTCTGCAGAACGAGATTAACATTGTAAATAACCTAAACTTAAACTTGTATTACTTGTTCAGTCATCGATTGTACGCCCCCCGATTACAGTCCTACTGATAATCTCATAAATAAAGCACATATTAATCTAAAAGCATAGCCTACATGTTGAGGTTTGTGCCTTTAAGTTGTACCTGAAGGTTCCTGCTCTGAGTCTGACTCTGAACTGACCACCATCTCCAGGTCAGCAGGAGCACCTGAAGCTCTAGTGCTGCTGCTGCTTCCTTCTCCACCTTTGCAAAGAAAATACTATGAGTTAGTCTCTTAATTTGGAGTGGTCTCTTAATTTGGAGTGGTCTCTTAATTTGGAGTGGTCTCTTCATTTGGAGTGGTCTCTTAATTTGGAGTGGTCTCTTCATTTGGAGTTGGTCTCTTCATTTGGAGTGGTCTCTTCATTTGGAGTGGTCTCTTAATTTGGAGTTGGTCTCTTAATTTGGAGTGGTCTCTTCATTTGGAGTTGGTCTCTTCATTTGGAGTGGTCTCTTAATTTGGAGTGGTCTCTTCATTTGGAGTTGGTCTCTTCATTTGGAGTGGTCTCTTCATTTGGAGTGGTCTCTTAATTTGGAGTTGGTCTCTTCATTTGGAGTGGTCTCTTAATGTTTCCCAGAGCTGTATATTATTGTAGTAACTTGTAATGCTGGGACTAATGGTGCTAATGATCTTTTGTCATTGCCTGTGCTGTGTCACACAGGCTACTGTGTTACGTTCATGGATGTATTATGGTTCCGTTACTGTAGACTGTTTCTCTGTACATTGGATGTGCACTTTCCCTTGATTATGTGGCATGAGTCCTGACCGAATGCTGGCAAGTCCATAGTCTAGGTTTACTATCTTTTACTAGTTGAAACATATTGCCTTCAATGTCATATTATGATCGCTATGTTGCACTCATTGCTGTGATATAATTCCTCCACGAAGACGTAAGACGTGCAAACTGTTCAGCCTACTGGCCGTTGTGTCACTATTACTAGCTAGGCTACTCAGCTAGCCATGCTGGGTGTCGTGTGTGTGTGTGTCAGTGTGTGTGTTTTAGCTGGTGTTCTTGACTGACTTGGTCCCTTACTGGCGAACATGTCGCTTATTTTGCAGCATTTAGCTGCGTCTGTGGAAAGGGCCTTTCTCTTTTTTATTCTCTCCCTCTCTGCTCCACCTTTCCTTTTCTGACCGTCCATTTCGCCGTAAGACTTGTCTAGAATGATATCAGTAGAGAAGCAGGTAGACGGTTGCTATGTGCGTCGCAGAGACCTGATGTCATTTTTTGTGCGCAGGGACACTGCAGCGAAAGAGTGAGAGTCGCCCCTGATGCGTGGATTCTCCGTCAACTCATTCCTGCTTACTATATTATCGCTGGTCAAGTTGACTATTCACCGCAGGCCAAAACGACCCTCAGGTCACCGGGAAATGTCCCGGTGCTCCCGACGACGGCCAGTCCGCCATTGCCCTCCTGGACAAAAGGAACGGCTTTGTGAGAATGCTGTTCATTGACTACATCTCAGCGTTCAACACCATAGTGCCCTTCAAGCTCATACACTAAGCTAAGGACCCTCTGACTGAACACTCTGCAACTGGATCCTGGATTTCCTGATGGGCTGCCCCCAGGTGGTAAGGGTAGGCAGCAACACATCCACCACGCGGACCCTCAACACTGGGGCTCCTCAGGGTTGGGTGCTTAGTCCCCTCCAGTACTCCCTGTTCACTCACGACTGTGTGGCTAAGCACGACTCCAACACCATCATTACGTTTCCACACCAACACAGTCATGAAGAGGGCTCTTCCCCCTCAGGAGGCTGAAAAGTTATGGCATGGGCCCTCAGATCCTCAAAATATTCTACAGCTGCACCATTGAGAGCATATTGACTGGCTGCACAGCTTGCGCTCTGTACCTTGCCTCAGGCTGCACAGCTGTTCTTTCATCAAGTGATCATATTATCACCCATCAGACTATTCTCAATTTTCTCAATCTTGTCTTTACTAATATGTTAAATTTGTTTTGATTTAGAATGGCCCATTATCAAATGGGGAAAGGGAAAATAAAAAAAAAAAAGTTATCTCCATGCACTAGAATAGCAACGATTTCCTACAGGTTTGTATTTTCTGGCTATTTCTGTGATTTCACTCCAGGCATTTACCACTGCAGGGGCATGCAGCCTCTTGCTGTGCGACAGGTGAAACTCTGTATGCCATGGGCTCTCCAACCCTGTTTCTGAAGCTACCCAGTGCTTAATTTGGGAAACCTAGTGAAGTCTGTTCGTGAACATCGATAGTAACATGTTTTCACAACAAAACATATTTAACAGCCCCTCTCTGGAGAAAGGAATGAAGGAGACAGGGGAGGAGATGGAAACGCACGGCGGTGCGATATTCTGCAGCTAAAAGTAATGTGTCAGCCTATTAATTATGAAAATATATTCGAAATTTAAATACCAAATCTCTTTAATTGTAGGCTAACTCCGACCCTGTACAGTCAATGAACCAACCGCATCGCCTAGGGCTATACGCTATCTCCCAGACTCATGGATAGAAAGTTTGGAGAGTAGCATAAGGTAACCAGTCCATCATAATACGTAATATATCACTCCAGACCTGACTGCCCTCGACCAGCACAAAAGTATGCATAATAATACAGTCCACACTCAAAGGACATTAGTAGAATTTGTTTAATTTTTGGACCAATTATGTAGCAAAGACATCTTAAATAAGTGTTTTATATATATTTTTCTGCCGTGTGTAATATGCGGTAGGCTATGTATTGTGAAAAGGCACGAGAATTATTTGAATTATGTTTTTTTTTCTTCAGGCTTGGGCTCATAGGCCTACTCATATGCATAAGCTCTGATATGCATATGCATAAGCCCCAAAATTGCATATTCGGTGTTTTGAATGAATCATCACCTTAGAAAGCGCTGTCCATTTCGTTGTGTTGGGCTTTGAAACCTACATCCACAACGACCATGTTTTCCACTCAGTTTCATACTGTTGTTGAACTTCTGTCTTCAAATTGATTCATCACAGTGAGGTGAGTTTTAAAAGCACAATACTGTTTTGATGTTTTGTTTTGATGTTTGATGTGATTTTAGATTGCATTTGCATTGATGTTAGAGGGACAATAGAGCCCTGCGTAGCAGGCCATTAGGACCTGATGGAGGGACAATAGAGCCCTGAGTACCAGGCCATTAGGAACTGATGTAGGGACAATAGAGCCCTGAGTACCAGGTCATTATGACCTGATGGAGGGACAATAGAGCCCTGAGTACCAGGTCATTAGGACCTGATGGAGTGACAATAGAGCCCTGAGTAGCAGGCCATTATGACCTGATAGAGGGACAATAGAGCCCTGAGTAGCAGGCCATTAGGACCTGATGGAGGGACAATAGAGCCCTGAGTTCCAGGCCATTAGGACCTGATGGAGGGACAATAGAGCCCTGAGTAGCAGGCCATTAGGACCTGATGGAGGGACAATAGAGCCCTGAGTAGCAGGCCATTAGGACCTGATAGAGGGACAATAGAGCCCTGAGTTCCAGGCCATTAGGACCTGATGGAGGGACAATAGAGCCCTGCGTAGCAGGCCATTAGGACCTGATGGAGGGACAATAGAGCCCTGAGTACCAGGTCATTAGGACCTGATGGAGGGACAATAGAGCCCTGAGTACCAGGCCATTAGGAACTGATGTAGGGACAATAGAGCCCTGAGTAGCAGGCCATTATGACCTGATGGAGGGACAATAGAGCCCTGACTACCAGGCCATTAGGACCTGATGGATGGACAATAGAGCCCTGAGGACCAGGCCATTAGGACCTGATGGAGGGACAATAGAGCCCTGAGTAGCAGGCCATTAGGACCTGATGGTCGTTAGTGAGTTGGGTACTACCAACGCATGTGAAATCAAATCAAATATTTGCCACACACGCCGAATACAACAAGTGTAGACTTTACCGTGAAATGCTTACTTACAAGCCCTTAACCAACAGTGCAGTTCAAGAAGAATAACATTTTTACCAAGTAGGCTAATATATAAGTAATGATAAAATCCGGAGTGCATAAAAGGAGATTACCTTGACTCAGCGGTCACATTGAAATTGACTGCGGTCATGACTCTTGACTGCCGGTGTGGCGGTAAATATGGCCACTGCAACAACAGCCCTAGTAACAACAACCCTAGTAACAACAGCCCTAGTAACAACAGCCCTAGTAACAGCAGCCCTAGTAACAACAGCCCTAGTAACAACAGCCCTAGTAACAGCAGCCCTAGTAACAACAGCCCTAGTAACAACAGCCCTAGTAACAACAGCCCTAGTAACAACAGCCCTAGTAACAACAACCCTAGTAACTGCAGCCCTAGTAACAACAGCCGTAGTTACAGCAGCCCTAGTAACAGCAGCCCTAGTAACAGCAGCCCAAGCCAGGTCCAAGAGGGGTTGTTTTGTTCTCAACACGTTCGATTTGGGGGGGAGGTTCAGGTCACAGTCTGTTTGGGGGTTGGGAGTAGATGGGAGAGAGGACTGATTCATGACTGCCGGTCTGGCAGTAATACGGCCACTGCAACAGCCCTACTATTCCTGCTCTGTGTCCTCTCACTTCACATGACTTAGCTGCATGCTGCAGTGCTCAGTCTCAACACACACATAGCTCCGTCTCAACACACACATAGCTCCGTCTCAACACACACATAGCTCAGTCTAAACACACACATAGCTCAGTCTAAACACACACATTGCCCTCCAGCCCTCCCCACCACTTGTGCACTCAATCACTCAGCAACAGGCTGCCTCGGCGCCTCATAGTCATATAATATATATAACAATGAAAATAAATGTCTTCAAAAATGAAAGGCAGTCGGGAGGCAAGACCATTCTAACCAGTGAGAGGGCAGATACGCTTGTGAGCAAAAGGCATAACTCCAATATAACGTCACCTACTTATATCAGTGCAGTCGTAAGAAACGAATCATTACCAAACTTCTATTTGATCAAATAAGCCAAACGTAGCAAATAAGACATTACATTTTCTTTGTTTACCGAACCTGATGGAGGGACAATAGAGCCCTGAGTAGCAGGCCATTAGGACCTGATGGAGGGACAATAGAGCCCTGAGTAGCAGGGAATTAGGACCTGATGGATGGACAATAGAGCCCTGAGTAGCAGGCCATTAGGACCTGATGGAGGGACAATAGAGGCCTGAGTAGCAGGCCATTAGGACCTGATAGAGGGACAATAGAGCCCTGAGTAGCAGGGAATTAGGACCTGATGGAGGGACAATAGAGCCCTGAGTAGCAGGCCATTAGGACCTGATAGAGGGACAATAGAGCCCTGAGTAGCAGGGAATTAGGACCTGATGGATGGACAATAGAGCCCTGAGTAGCAGGCCATTAGGACCTGATGGAGGGACAATAGAGCCCTGAGTAGCAGGGAATTAGGACCTGATGGAGGGACAATAGAGCCCTGAGTAGCAGGGAATTAGGACCTGATGGAGGGACAATAGAGCCCTGAGTAGCAGGCCATTAGGACCTGATGGAGGGACAATAGAGCTCTGAGTAGCAGGGAATTAGGACCTGATGGAGGGACAATAGAGCCCTGAGTAGTAGGGAATTAGGACCTGATGGAGGGACAATAGAGCCCTGAGTAGCAGGCCATTAGGACCTGATGTAGGGACAATAGAGCCCTGAGTAGCAGGCCATTAGGACCTGATGGAGGGACAATAGAGCCCTGAGTAGCAGGCCATTAGGACCTGATGGAGGGACAATAGAGCCCTGAGTAGCAGGGAATTAGGACCTGATGGAGGGACAATAGAGCCCTGAGTAGCAGGGAATTAGGACCTGATGTAGGGACAATAGAGCCCTGAGTAGCAGGCCATTAGGACCTGATAGAGGGACAATAGAGCCCTGAGTAGCAGGCCATTAGGACCTGATGGAAGGACAATAGAGCCCTGAGTAGCAGGGAATTAGGACCTGATGGAGGGACAATAGAGCCCTGAGTAGTAGGGAATTAGGACCTGATGGAGGGACAATAGAGCCCTGAGTAGCAGGCCATTAGGACCTGATAGAGGGACAATAGAGCCCTGAGTAGCAGGGAATTAGGACCTGATGGAGGGACAATAGAGCCCTGAGTAGCAGGCCATTAGGACCTGATAGAGGGACAATAGAGCCCTGAGTATCAGGGAATTAGGACCTGATGGAGGGACAATAGAGCCCTGAGTAGCAGGCCATTAGGACCTGATAGAGGGACAATAGAGCCCTGAGTAGCAGGGAATTAGGACCTGATGGAGGGACAATAGAGCCCTGAGTAGCAGGCCATTAGGACCTGATAGAGGGACAATAGAGCCCTGAGTAGCAGGCCATTAGGACCTGATGGAGGGACAATAGAGCCCTGAGTAGCAGGCCATTAGGACCTGATAGAGGGACAATAGAGCCCTGAGTAGCAGGCCATTAGGACCTGATAGAGGGACAATAGAGCCCTGAGTAGCAGGGAATTAGGACCTGATGGAGGGACAATAGAGCCTGAGTAGCAGGCCATTAGGACCTGATAGAGGGACAATAGAGCCCTGAGTAGCAGGGAATTAGGACCTGATGGAGGGACAATAGAGCCCTGAGTAGCAGGCCATTAGGACCTGATAGAGGGACAATAGAGCCCTGAGTAGCAGGGAATTAGGACCTGATGGAGGGACAATAGAGCCCTGAGTAGCAGGGAATTAGGACCTGATGGAGGGACAATAGAGCCCTGAGTAGCTCTTCAAGCGAGAAAAAAAAAATGCATAATTCCACCTGCTGGAAAAGACAGATTTTGGCAAGATTTATCCCTCTCACTTCGCCTCTTCCTCTGTGCTTGACTTCTCTTCATCATCCCTGGCTTGGTTTCCATTAGATACCATCAATACAAAGTCAAAATTGGCTATTTTGTAAAAATTAATGAAAACAAAAAATTTGCTTCTTGGTCTTATTTTAAGGTTAGGGTTAGGCATAAGGTTAGCAGTGTGGTTAGGGTTCGGATTAAAAATCTAATTTTAACCCTCCTGTTGTGTTCGTTTCATGTTAATTAGTTCTGTGTTCCCGGTCCAAAATGACATCCCTGTTATAGCTGATTATAAATCCATAATAATACACATATTATCACCTAATGTTGTGTTAGATCTTTTCATCAACTTAAGTTCTTGTGAACATACAGGTAACTATTTGCTATTTATGGCCTGTAGGCCTCAATGAAGCAGATTCACCAGTTGAAAGTTTAACAAAGTTGAGTTGAGTTGAATTCATGAGTTGAATTCATCCTCAAATTGACTTACGTGCTTGCTAATCATATTGAATGTATTCAAATGACAAGTTACAAATTTGCGACTGTTGTTAAATTCATCACACATCATGATACAAGCTTATGAAATTAAATTGCACATTTGTCAATCATACTTGCAACCACCAATCTCAATGTGTGACCACAAAATAAAAAATACAAGTTTACATACTTTAGAATAAAACGTAATCCGATATTTTTCCATCTCTGTTCTGTTTCTATGCAACAGCCTTTCATAGATACAAGACTTGACATTCACATAGGTAGCGCAACGTTTCAACAGTAGGCTACAGTACAGTCAGTGTGCTTTTACAGTTAGGCCATAGGCCATATAAAAGTTCTGTGACCTTGGTTGTTTTCAGTATCCTATAGTCAGCATGCGTGTTCTCAACACTCTGCAGTCCAGCTATATACGCCAGTTTGGCAATGAATGATTGCTTTCCCCTGGGAACTCTAGGTTAAAGAGCGGTTCACACACACGCACACACGCACGCGACGCACGCACGCACGCACGCACACACACACACACACACACACACACACACACACACACACACACACACACACACACACACACACACACACACACACACACACAGTGGACTAAACTCTTATCACAGATGGATTCTACTCCAATACCAGATAATAGAAGTCAGCAGAAAATGAAGCAGGGAGGGGGAGAGTCAGAACATGAAGCAAGGAGGGAGGAAGAACATGAAGCAGGGAGGGAGGGAGAACATGAAGCATGGAGGGAGGGAGGCAGAACATAAAGCAGGGAGGCAGAACATGAAGCAAGGAGGCAGAACATGAAGCAGGGAGGCAGGACATGAAGCAGGGAGGGAGGAAGAACATGAAGCAGGGAGGGGGAACATGAAGCAGGGCGGGGGAACATGAAGCAGGGAGGGGGGAAATGAAGCAGCGAGGGGGAACATGAAGCAGGGATGGAGGCAGAACATGAAGCAGGGAGGGAGAACATGAAGCAGGCAGTGAGGGAGGCAGAACATGAAGCAGGGAGAGAGAACATGAAGCAGGGAGGGGGAACATGAAGCAAGGAGAGAGAACATGAAGCAGGGAGGGGGAACATGAAGCAAGGAGAGAGACCATGAAGCAGGGAGGGAGGCAAAAAAATTAAACGTTCACTAATATCTCATAAGGCCCCTAGTGAGAGGACATCACTGCCTCACAAATGGAACACTATTCCGCATTAAGAGCACTACTTTTGACCAGGACCCTGTTCCCTATGTAGTACCCAGAAGTCTCTGGTCAAAAGTATTGCACTGTCTAGGGAATATGGTGCATTTGGGACTTACACATCACTGCTGCGGCCCACCAATGGGACGCCAGCGCCAGACTAGAAGAAGTATTAGAGACGTTTATTCTCCTCTCTCCTCCAAGGTCCAAGCAAGACACTGAAAGACGTTCACGCAAACACACACACACACACAACGCTGGTCTTACAGTTCAGAACCTTGTGGTCAGAACCTTGTGGTCAGAACCTTGTGGTCAGAACCTTGTGGTCATTTTTCAAAACTCTTGACAGAAAATTCAAAAATGGTAATCACTTGTAACACACAGGCTGTCCAATGTTGAAAACATTGCATTGTGCATTCATATCTTTAAAGAAACCTTGCACTTGCAGATTCCTTGGTTCAAATAACTAATTTATCATGAAATACCATAGGAACATTCATTTAGATCAGCCACACACAAGATACCGATAGTTTCACTGTGTAGTTGTTTGTGCAATAATGAAATATTGTAGTACAAAATATGTGTTTCATTATGGTACTACACATAAATACTTCACTGTAAAAGGACAATTTGAGAGAATTCTACAGACACAGTGGAATCATTAAACAAAATCTGACATTTATTGATGAAATACAATAAAATCACAACATAGGTTTCAAAAATAATTAGCTACAAAAAAAGAAAAAAACCAAAGGATTGATTACTGTACTTCTATATTTCCATCAACCCTGTCTTGTGGATTTGGCCCAACGGTTCTCATCCACATCACAATGGATGTTTTCATTAGCCAAAGATCTTGGGAAGAATCTTTGGGCATGGCGAATCCAGGCCTGACACTGGTCTGCCGTGATGTCGTTGCATGCGTCATCCATGGCCTGGATGGGTGGCTTGTTCGTGAGGGTGCCTATCATATACCTTCCACCTCCATGTGCTGAACAATTAATCAATTGGGTTAAGGAAAGGAGAGTGTGGGGGAGAATGGGCCTGAAACCATGCTTGCACCTTTTGAGCATGGTGGAACCTGACATTATCCCACACAATGACATAGGTCACGCCATCAGCTCCACAGACCTGATTTAGCTCATCAAGGAAGGTTACAAGGAGAGCTGCATTATATGATCCAATACGAGGTCTGCGTCCCACCACACCATCTTCCGATATAGCCGCACACATGGTGATGTTGGCCCCACGTTGTCCAGGTACTTGGATGATTGCCCGCTGGCCAATGAAATTCCGACCTCTCTTCCTTGTCTTGGCCAGGTTGAAGCCTGCCTCGTCCAAAAATAGGAATTTATGATGGTTTTCGTCACCCTCTAAAAATACATTTTGGAAAGAGAATTACTGATTTCAATGATGTAGAATATTTACCGGTTCTCGTTGCGGAAAGTTCTGATGATTGAGGCCACGGTTCATCTTCTGAGGTTTGATTGAATCATTGTAGCTGCCTCAGTCATTGTTATGCCATGATTGTCATGCCATGCCAACTATTGCTCGGATTTCATTGGACACTCTTTGCTGTTGCTGCCGCTGTCTTGGTCCGTGGCCTTGTCCTCTACCACGTTCCCCCCACACCTCTCAAACGAGGCCCACGACCACCTCTCAGAAGGGGTGCTTGTCCCCTACCACGTTCCCCCCACAGCTCTCAAACGAGGCCCACGACCACCTCTCAGAAGGGTGCTTGTCCTCTACCACGTCCCCACACCTCTCAAACGAGGCCCACGACCACCTCTCAGAAGGGTGCTTGTCCTCTACCATGTTCCCCACACCTCTCAAACGAGGCCCACGACCACCTCTCAGAAGGGTGCTTGTCCTCTACCACGTCCCCCACACCTCTCAAAGCAGGCCCACGACCACCTCTCAGAAGGGGTGCTTGTCCTCTACCACGTTCCCCCCACAGCTCTCAAACGAGGCCCACGACCACCTCTCAGAAGGGGTGCTTGTCCCCTACCACGTTCCCCCCACAGCTCTCAAACGAGGCCCACGACCACCTCTCAGAAGGGGTGCTTGTCCCCTGCCATTCCTTTGACCACCACGTCTTCCTCGTCTTCCTCGTCTTCCTCCTCCCACTGCTTGACCTCTATTGTGACCTGGATCACCTGCCGGCTCCATGTTATCGCTATGTTGTTGTAGGTGGATACCTCATTTCACTATATACTCGTACCACAATGTGAAATCAATCGGCAGTAACGAGTTGGCAGTATTGGAAAAGCATTTACAAGGGCCTGCATACGTACACTCACTTTATTAGGTACACCTGCGTGTTAACGCAAATAGCCTGCTCCTTCGAACAGCAAACATGTGGCTTGCTGCAACTCAATATATAGAGTATATAAGAGTAGAGAGCTTTAGTTGTTGTTCGACCAAACAGAACGGGCAAAATGCGTAAGCTCTTAACATGGAATATTGTTAGTCGGTTTCCATAAAACTATGCATTAAGAGTAATGCAACCGTTACTTGTTGTACAAGTTGTATACTAGTTGTATGAATTGATAGTTAGATCATTGGTATGAAATGAATAAACAGTCCTCTCAGATGTATTGCATTTTGAAATGGTAATACTCTGATGATAAGTTGTGTCATGGTAATTTTAGGTCAACGAACAATTGATCTTAGCTTGATATTTCTTGTATCCAAGCAACTGGAAAAAGTGTCCAGAGGTTTGAAAAAATTTGCTTTTTTGATCACCGGTTGTGAGTTCAGAAAAATAACAACAAGGTTCTGAAATTAGTGGCAAAGTGATTGGAAAAAACTATAAATACGATTTGATTCTGTCCATGCACACAACTGTGCTGTGGTATTCCTGCAATCAAATACATTGCTATTCCAAATGCCTAAGGTTAACAACTATCCCCACATGATACAAACCATGTATGGATGTATGGCCCCTATTGGACTGTTAGAGGTGCTCCTTAGAGCGTTAGAGACTGTGTGTGTGTCTGTCTGTGCTCAAGTGTGTACAAGTGTGTATGTTTGCATGTGTATCTGTGTATCTATGTGTATGTACAAGCGTGTGTGCATGTGTCTGTGTCAATGTATGTCTCTCTCTCTCTCTCTCTCTCTCTCTCTCTCTCTCTCTCTCTCTCTCTCTCTCTCTCTCTCTAGCAGCATAGAGAGATGAAGAGGAGGGAGACTGATGTATCCAGACTGTAACAGCTAGCAGCATAGAGAGATGAAGAGGAGGGAGTAACAGCTAGCAGCATAGAGAGATGAAGAGGAGGGAGACTGATGTATCCAGACTGTAACAGCTAGCAGCATAGAGAGATGAAGAGGAGGGAGTAACAGATAGCAGCATAGAGAGATGAAGAGGAGGGAGACTAATGTATCCAGACTGTAACAGCTAGCAGCATAGAGAGATGAAGAGGAGGGAGACTGATGTACCCAGACTGTAACAGCTAGCAGCATAGAGAGACGAAGAAGAGGGAGTAACAGCTAGCAGCATAGAGAGATGAAGAGGAGGGAGTAACAGATAGCAGCATAGAGAGATGAAGAGGAGAGAGACTGATATATCCAGACTGTAACAGATAGCAGCATAGAGAGACGAAGAGGAGGGAGACTGATGTATCCAGACTGTAACAGATAGCAGCATAGAGAGACGAAGAGGAGGGAGACTGATGTATCCAGACTGTAACAGCTAGCAGCATAGAGAGATGAAGAGGAGAGAGACTGATATATCCAGACTGTAACAGCTAGCAGCATAGAGAGATGAAGAGGAGGGAGTAACAGATAGCAGCATAGAGAGATGAAGAGGAGGGAGTAACAGCTAGCAGCATAGAGAGATGAAGAGGAGGGAGTAACAGATAGCAGCATAGAGAGATGAAGAGGAGGGAGTAACAGCTAGCAGCATAGAGAGATGAAGAGGAGGGAGTAACAGCTAGCAGCATAGAGAGATGAAGAGGAGAGAGACTGATATATCCAGACTGTAACAGATAGCAGCATAGAGAGACGAAGAGGAGGGAGACTGATGTATCCAGACTGTAACAGCTAGCAGCATAGAGAGATGAAGAGGAGAGAGACTGATATATCCAGACTGTAACAGCTAGCAGCATAGAGAGATGAAGAGGAGGGAGTAACAGCTAGCAGCATAGAGAGATGAAGAGGAGGGAGTAACAGCTAGCAGCATAGAGAGATGAAGAGGAGGGAGTAACAGCTAGCAGCATAGAGAGATGAAGAGGAGGGAGTAACAGATAGCAGCATAGAAAGATGACGAGGAGGGAGTAACAGCTAGCAGCATAGAGAGATGAAGAGGAGGGAGTAACAGCTAGCAGCATAGAGAGATGAAGAGGAGGGAGTAACAGCTAGCAGCATAGAGAGATGAAGAGGAGGGAGTAACAGCTAGCAGCATAGAGAGATGAAGAGGAGGGAGTAACAGCTAGCAGCATAGAGAGATGAAGAGGAGGGAGTAACAGATAGCAGCATAGAGAGATGAAGAGGAGGGAGTAACAGATAGCAGCATAGAGAGATGAAGAGGAGGGAGTAACAGCTAGCAGCATAGAGAGATGAAGAGGAGGGAGTAACAGATAGCAGCATAGAGAGATGAAGAGGAGGGAGTAACAGCTAGCAGCATAGAGAGATGAAGAGGAGGGAGTAACAGCTAGCAGCATAGAGAGATGACGAGGAGGGAGTAACAGCTAGCAGCATAGAGAGATGAAGAGGAGGGAGTAACAGATAGCAGCATAGAGAGATGAAGAGGAGGGAGTAACAGCTAGCAGCATAGAGAGATGAAGAGGAGGGAGTAACAGCTAGCAGCATAGAGAGATGACGAGGAGGGAGTAACAGCTAGCAGCATAGAGAGATGAAGAGGAGGGAGTAACAGCTAGCAGCATAGAGAGATGAAGAGGAGGGAGTAACAGCTAGCAGCATAGAGAGATGAAGAGGAGGGAGTAACAGCTAGCAGCATAGAGAGATGAAGAGGAGGGAGTAACAGCTAGCAGCATAGAGAGATGAAGAGGAGGGAGTAACAGCTAGCAGCATAGAGAGATGAAGAGGAGGGAGTAACAGCTAGCAGCATAGAGAGATGAAGAGGAGGGAGTAACAGCTAGCAGCATTTTAGGATCAACACCAACTGCTTCTCTATGGCAACATGTTCCCCTTGACTTGTCAGTGAACACTTTCGAAATTGGCAAAAACTGCATATCCACTATTGCTAGTGGTTATTTCCTCACCATTGTCATTTGCGCTCTCATTGACAGATATTTGTCCAATACCCAAATGCTAAGAACATGAGATGGAATAGCTGAGAAAATGCGCTGTTTAGTCTGTGACAATTATTTCTTTTTTTTTCTATCCACAAACAACAACAACAACATGTAATATTTAAGTTCCACTCTGTGCTGTTACACAATGTGAACACTTCACCAGACACATAATTGTACTTGACATCAGTATGCTAGTTATCGTTCATTAAGAAACGTCACACTACTGCATCAGACATAAATATAAGTCACATTACAGTCCCTGCTCAGGCATCCTAAGCTAGTTGCCCTACGCCCTGTGGTGCACTCAGACTGACGGTTTAAAACGCCATGCATTGTTAATAGCCAATCAGGGCACATCGGGCAGCAAAATACGTCAAGAGTGGTTCAAATCACTAAAGATCCTCTCACACTTTAAAAAAAAGCAATTTCCATTTTATTTTTACTTGAATTCCTCCTAAATGACTTCTTAGGTAGTTAGAGTTTCTTCAGAGGAAATTTAATATTCTAGTAAATCATTCTCACTGCTGCCTCAGAGCTACTTCCTGTAAGGCAATATGTATTCTGTTCTGTTTCCCATATTGATTTGTAATGCTGACAATCTACATGGCAAAGTGCTCTTGACTTAATTTCAAATGTCCTATGAAGTTTATTACACAGCATTAGGAATGAGTTGTGTCCATTTCTCTCTCTGTCTCTCTCTCTCTCTCTCTCTCTGTCTCTCTCTCTCTCTCTCTCTCTCTCTCTCTCTCTCTCTCTCTCTCTCTCTCTCTCTCTCTCTCTCTCTCTCTGTCTCTCTCGCTCTTTGTCTCTGTCTGTTAAGTGTACAATACATTATGAACACCTGTTCTTGACATGACAGATCCCTTATTGATGTAACCTGTTAAATCCACTTCAATCAGTGTAGATGAAGGGGAGGAGACAGGTTAAAGAAGGATTTTTAAGACTTGAGACAATTGAGACATGGATTGTGTGTGTTTGCCATTCAGAGGGTGAAAAGGCAAGATAAAATATTTAAGTGCCTCTGAATGGGGTATGGTAGTAGCTGCCAGGCGCACCAGTCTCTCTCTCTCTCTGTCTCTCTGTCTCTCTCTCTCTCTCTCTCTCTCTCTCTGTCTCTCTCTCTCTTTCTCTCCCTCTCTGTCTCTCTCTGTCTCTCTATTTTTTTCTCTCTCTCTGCCTGTCTGCCGCTCTATTTTCTCTCTCTCTCTCTCTCTCTCTCTCTCTCTCTCTCTCTCTCTCTCTCTCTCTCTCTCTCTCTCTCTCTCTCTCTCTCTCTCTCTCTCTCCCCCTGATTCTAATCCTTTAAAGTGAACAAACTCTAGGGACTGGCTTATTTACCAGAATGGCTCGAGGCAGAACACATGTGTTTTCATTTCCAATCAAGGCTCCAAGTTCTTTTAAGAATTGCATGGTAATTGGTTTTTACTGCACAAGATTGTTACTCATTGAGGAAGTTTTTGCAATAGCCTACAAAACAGTACTGTTGGTTTCTCATAGGTTGACACACACACACACTGCAGCTCCACTGCTGGTGGTAGAGAGCGCCATTAGGTGGTCTGTTACTGTGTGCGTGGGTGTATTCATATGTTCGCTGCCCGTTTGTGCATTCCTCATGATTGTCTAAAACAACAACAGAGAAGGTATATTTACTACCTGCCTGGTTGTTCGTAATTAGCTTAACCATCTGGTGCCTTCTCAAATAAGGTGTCAAGTGTGGAACTAGATTTACAGTGGGGCAAAAAAGTATTTAGTCAGCCACCAATTGTGCAAGTTCTCTCACTTAAAAAGATGAGAGAGGCCTGTAATTTTCATCATAGGTACACTTCAACTATGACAGACAAAATGAGGAAAAAACATCCCGAAAATCACATTGTAGGATTTTTAATGAATTTATTTGCAAATTATGGTGGAAAATAAGTATTTGGTCACATACAAACAAGCAAGATTTCTGGCTCTCACAGACCTGTAACTTCTTCTTTAAGAGGCTCCTCTGTCCTCCACTCATTACCTGTATTAATGGCACCTGTTTGAACTTGTTATCAGTATAAAAGACACCTGTCCACAACCTCAAACAGTCACACTCCAAACTCCACTATGGCCAAGACCAAAGAGCTGTCAAAGGACACCAGAAACCAAATTGTAGACCTGCACCAGGTTGGGAAGACTGAATCTGCAATAGGTAAGCAGCTTGGTTTGAAGAAATCAACTGTGGGAGCAATTATTAGGAAATGGAAGACATACAAGACCACTGATAATCTTCCTCGATCTGGGGCTCCACGCAAGATCTCACCCCGTGGGGTCAAAATGATCACAAGGTGAGCAAAAATCCCAGAACCACACGGGGGGACCTAGTGAATGACCTGCAGAGAGCTGGGACCAAAGTAACAAAGCCTACCATCAGTAACACACTACGCCGCCAGGGACTCAAATCCTGCAGTGCCAGACTTGTCCCCCTGCTTAAGCCAGTACATGTTCAGGCCCGTCTGAAGTTTGCTAGAGAGCATTTGGATGATCCAGATGAGGATTGGGAGAATGTCATATGGTCAGATGAAACCAAAATATAACTTTTTGGTAAAAACTCAACTTGTCGTGTTTGGAGGACAAAGAATGCTGAGTTGCATCCAAAGAACACCATACCTACTGTGAAGCATGGGGGTGGAAACATCATGCTTTGGGGCTGTTTTTCTGCAAAGGACCAGGACGACTGATCCGTGTAAAGGAAAGAATGAATGGGGCCATGTATCGTGAGATTTTGAGTGAAAACCTCCTTCCATCAGCAAGGGCATTGAAGATGAAACGTGGCTGGGTCTTTCAGCATGACAATGATCCCAAACACACCGCCCGGGCAACGAAGGAGTGGCTTCGTAAGAAGCATTTCAAGGTCCTGGAGTGGCCTAGCCAGTCTCCAGATCTCAACCCCATAGAAAATCTTTGGAGGGAGTTGAAAGTCCGTGTTGCCCAGCGACAGCCCCAAAACATCACTTTTCTAGAGAAGATCTGCATGGAGGAATGGGCCAAAATACCAGCAACAGTGTGTGAAAACCTTGTGAAGACTTACAGAAAACGTTTGACCTCTGTCATTGCCAACAAAGGGTATATAACAAAGTATTGAGATAAACTTTTGTTATTGACCAAATACTTATTTTCCACCATAATTTGCAAATAAATAAATTAAAAATCCTACAATGTGATTATTTTTCTCATTTCGTCTGTCATAGTTGAAGTGTACCTATGATGAAAATTACAGGCCTCTCTCATCTTTTTAAGTTGGAGAACTTGCACAATTGGTGGCTGACTAAATACTTTTTTGCCCCACTGTATATACACTACCGTTCAAAAGTTTGGGGTCACTTAGAAATGTTGTTTTTGAAAGAAAAGCAATTTTTTTGCGCTGTTCTGCGAAGGGAGTGGTACACAGCGTTGTACGAGATCTTCAGTTTCTTGGCAATTTCTCGCATGGAATAGCCTTCATTTCTCAGAACAAGAACAGACTGACGAGTTTCGGAAGAAAGTTATTTGCTTCTGGCCATTTTGAGCCTGTAATCGAACCCCAAAATGCTGATGCTCCAGATACTCAACTAGTCTAAATCGGGACAGTTTTATTGCTTCTTTAATCAGGACAACAGTTTTCAACTTTTGAACGGTAGTGTGTATATATACACAAGAAATGGTACAGTGCATGTTGTTTTTTTACCTTGCGCAACTCAGTTTGCGCAATGGCTGTTCACGACACGTTGAGAGCGGTAGAGCAGTCCTTTCAACGTGCCACTATATCTGGGACCTGATGGCACCTTCATAGCCGCATGTCGTCTTGGAAACTCAGCACCATTCTTCTCGTTGACTGCTGCTGCTTTTTGTACAGCTGTACGTCACATTCTGCATGACTCCTGTTAGACCTGAGTGAAATCCTTTCAGATACTTCACCTGTGCTTGATTGAGCTTCCCTGGCTTAATGGACCAATAGACTAGTCCCAAAAATTGGTAAACCCCTCCCGTCTGGCACTCCTGGCAGGATAGAGCAAACGGTCGACGTCTTTAGAAAAATGGATCTGGTCTGGATCCTGTCCTTTTGTCCTCCTCTCCTGGCTGTCTCCCGCAGTCCTTCCTTTAAAATGCATGGTTGCTCTGCTCCCCCCTGCATTAACAGGGGCAGTGCAGTCAAAAACTAGATTTTCCTGTTTAAAAAAAATATATATATTTCCACACTTTGAGGTTAAAAAAACAGCTCAACTGTGAAAATTATGATAATCGTCTTTTAGTAGAGCGATTTTTTGGAGAAAAAAAAAAAGTGCTGGAATTTCCGCCTGCTCACGTGGGATGGGTTTGTGGCCCACAGCATGACATGACAATCTGATCTGATTATTCGGAGAAATAATAATTTATTTGCATATGTATCCTGCTACTTTGAAGGGGTAAGTGGGGTAGGCTCTGGATTCCACCGATCCTATCTGCCAATCAGGGTTCTGTAAGTATATGTTAAAAATGTGTGTTAACACACCCACACGATCAGACGCCTTGAGCACCTGCACTTTGGTTCCTGTTCTGTTCTGTCCTGTCCTGTCCTGTTCTGTTCTGTCCTGTTCTGTTCTGTCCTGTTCTGTTCTATCCTGTCCTGTTCTGTCCTGTTCTCTCCTGTTCTCTCCTGTTCTGTCCTGTTTTGTCCTGTCTTGTCCTGTTCTGTCCTGTCCTGTCCTGTTCTGTCCTGTTCTGTCCTGTTATGCACCGTTATGTCTTGCTCTGTCCTGTTCTGTTCTGTCCTGTTATGCCATGTTCGGTCTAGTTCTGTCCTGTTCTTTCCTGTTCCTACATATTCTGTTCTGTTCTGTCCTGTTCTATCCTATTATGCCCAGTCCTGTCATGTTCTGTCCTGTTATGTTCTGTCTTGTCCTGTTCTTTCCTGTTCTCTCCTGTTCTGTCCTATACCGTTCTGTCCTGTTCTGTCCTATACCGTTCTGTCCTGTTCTGTTCTGTCTTGTTCTGTCCTCTTCTGTCCTCTTCTGTCCTGTTCTGTCCTGTTCTGTTCTATCCTGTCCTGTTCTGTCCTGTTCAGTCCTGTTCTGTCCTGTTCTGTCCTGTTATGCACTGTTCTGTCTTGCTCTGTCCTGTTATTACCTGTTCTGTCCTGTTCCAACATATTATGTCCTGTTCTTTTCTGCCCTGTTATGTCCTGTTCTGTTCTGTCCTGTTATGCCCTTTTCTGTCTTGCTCTGTCCTGTTCGGTTCTGTCCTGTTATTCCCTGTTCTGTCCTGTTCCAACATATTATGTCCTGTTCTGTTCTTTTCTGTCCTGTTCTGTTCTGTCCTTTTATCCCATGTTCTGTCTAGTTCTGTCCTGTTCTGTCCTGTTCCTACACATTCTGTCCTGTTCTGTTCTGTCCTGTTCTGTCCAGTCCTTCTATGTCCTGTTCTGTCCTGTTCTGTTCTACCCTATTATGCCCTGTCCTTTCCTGTTCTGTCCTTTTCTGTCCTCTTCTTACCTGTTCTGTCCTGTTCCTACATATTCTGTCCTGTTCTGTTCTGTTCTGCCCTGTCCTGTTCTTTTCTGGCCTGTTCTGTCCTGTTCTGTACTGTCCTATCCTGACCATTTCTCTCCTGTTCTGTCCTGTTCTGTTCTGTTCTGTCTTGTTATGCCCTGTTCTGTCTTGTCCTGTCCTGATCTGTCCTGTATCAACATATTTTGTCCTGTTCTGTTCTGTCCTGTTCTGTTCTGTCCTGTCCTGTTCTGTTCTGTCCTGTTCTGGCCTGTCCTTTTCTGTCCTGTTCTGTCCTATCCTATTATGCTCTGTCCTGTCATGTTCTGTCCTTTTCTGTCCTATCCTATTATGCTCTGTCCTGTCATGTTCTGTCCTGTTCTGTCCTATTCCTACATATTCTGTCCTGTTCTTTTCTGCCCTGTCCTGTTCTGTTCTGTCCTGTTATGCCCTGTTCTGTTCTGTCCTGTTCTGCCCTGTCCTGTCTTGTTCTGTCCTTTTCTGTCCTGTTTTGTCCTGTTCTGTCCTGTTCTGTCCTGTTCTGTCCTGTTCCTACATATTATATCCTGCTCTGTCCTGTTCTGTCCTGTTCCTAGATATTATATAATGTTCTGTTCTGTCCTGTTCTGTCCTGTTCTGTCCTGTTCTGTACTGTTCCTACGTATTATATCCTGTTCTGTTCTGCCCTGTCCTGTTCTGATATGTCCTGTTCTGTCTTGTTCTGTCTTGTTCTGTCCTGCTCTGTCCTGTCCTGCTCTGTCCTGTTCTGTCCTGATCCGACCTGTTTTGTTCTGTCCTGTCCTGTTCTGTTCTGTCCTGTTCTGTCCTGTTATGCCCTGTTCTGTCCTGTTATGCCCTAGTCTGGCCTGTTCTGTCCTGTTCTGCCCTGGTCTGGCCTTTTCTGTCCTGTTCTTTCCTGGCCTGTTCTGTCCTTGTTATGCCCTGTTCTGTCCGGTTCTCTCCTATTCTGCCCTGTCCTGGTTTGCTCTGTCCTGTTCTACCCTGTTCTGTCCTATAATGCCCTGTCCTGTTATGTCCTGTTCAGTTCTGCCCTGTCCTGTCCTTTCCTTTCCTGTCCTGTCCTGTTCTGTACTATTCTGTTCTGACCTGTTCTTTCTTGTTTCTGTTTTTAATTCCCCTCCCCTTCTGGTATCATGCCTGGGCCAAAGTGGGACAGGGTTGGAGAGGGAGGAGGAGAGGGAGGCAGGAGGAGAGCGAGGGAGGAGGAAAGGCAGGGAGGGAGGGAGGAAGAGAGGGAGTAGAGGCAAGAGGAAATGGAGGGAGGAAGGGAGGGAGGGAAGGAGGAGGAGAGAGAGAGAGGGAGGGAGGGAGGGAGGGAGGGGGAGGGGAGAGAGGGAGGGAGGTGGAGAGGGAGGGATGGAGGAAAACTGTTGGTTCACTGGACATTCTCTCTCCCTCTCCATCCTTTTTCCAGGTGAGAGACAGAACAATGCCTTCTGAAGAAATGGTTGTCCCCTCAGAGGGAGAGAATGGGGGCCAGAGGAGGACAGAATGGCAGATTAACCCTGTGTGGAAGGAAGGAAGGAGGAAGGAGCCCGGGACAGCTAATAGCCTTCAGACTCAATCTAACTCTTTGTAGTACATTCATTCACCAACTCCTTTCAAACAGCATGGAGTCCTCTTTTTACCTTCCCACTACCATCTATTCTTGGCTTGATAAAAGTGAGGACCAAACGTGCCTAAAGCTTCTTTCTTAGCTTTTCTCTTTTCCGCTTTATACCTCAGGTAGCCATTTATCTGATCGTGTGAGAGTAATTTCCGCCTCTTTCAGTGGAGTGGAGGAGCTGTCATGCTGTCACTCTGGTCACCTTCTCTTAATGTATTGTCTTCTGATTGAACCCGAAGCACTGTCTCAGTCTATCTCACAGCTCTAATGGACAATAGACGCCAAGACTTTCAGCATTTCAGAAAGTACTGGTACTTTACAAGCATATTCCACTCTCTCACTCAATGTGCGTCCCAAATGGCACCCTATAAAAGTAGTGCACTACTTTAAGGCTCTACCCATAGGACTGTACAGAAGTAGTGCACTATGTAGGGAATAGGGTGCCATTTGGGAAAGCAGCCTTTCACTCACTCTCTCAATATATTTAACTTCTGACATGAACGTAGCGTTGATGATGAAGTGGCAGGGGTGCTAAGAAATCAATTAGTTTTCGACCTGACATGCCTGGTTTGAAGTCATTCATTCTGATAACCAGACAGAAAAAAGGGTGACCTGCAATGAGAGGTAGGTGTGTGTGTGTGTCTGTGTGTGTGTGTGTGTGTGTGTGTGTGTGTGTGTGTGTGTGTGTGTGTGTGTGTGTGTGTGTGTGCGACTGCAGCGCCGGTGTGTCAATCAATGCCAACTTTCAAGTGAAAGTAATTATGTTGTAAAGCATTTAGCTTTCCGTTTCATTCTATTTCACAGCTATCATATACTCGTATTAGGGACCTTCCAGGCAATTTAGGAGCTATGTCTCGCACTTGATAAATTGTGAGGGAACCAGTAACAACAGCACATTCATGGATGCTGTGAGTAATTGCTCTGGTCTTATTTTGGAGTGATATCGTCTGATTTTGAAAAGTTTGCTGCAATCTAAAATTATTGATTGATCTCGAATGCGATCTAATCGAAATGATTCAAGATGATCCCAGGAAACAAAATGACGTTGACATCACGTGCACTTTAGATGCCGAATTAATGGTTAGAAGACGTCGAAAATACTTATTTTCAGGTGTAGGTGCAGGTGTAGAAGCAAGGTGGCTAGGAAAAACTCCCAAGAAAGGCCGGAACCTAGGAAGAAACCTAGAGAGGAACCAGGCTATAAGGGGTGGCCAGTCCTCTTCTGGCTGTGCCGGGTGGAGATTATAACAGAACATGGCCAAGATGTTCAAATGTTCATAGATGACCAGCAGGGTCAGATAATAATAATCACAGTGGTTGTAGAGGGTGCAACAGGTCAGCACCTCAGAAGTATATGTCAGTTGGCTTTTCATTGCTGATCATTCAGAGTATCTCTACCACACCTGCTGTCTCTAGAGAGTTGGAAAAAAGCAGGTCTGGGACAAGATAGCACATCCGGTGAACAGGTCAGGGTTCCATAGCCGCAGGCAGAACAGTTGAAACTGGAGCAGCACCACGCCCAGTTGACTGGAGACAGCAAGGAGTCATCAGGCCAGGTAGTCCTGAGGCATGGACCTAGGTCTCAGGTCTACCAAGAGAAAGAGAGAGAGAGTAAGAGAAAAAGCGAGAGAATTAGAGAGAGCATACATAAATTCAAACAGGACATCGGATAAGACAGACGAAATACTCCAGATATACAGACTGACCCTAGCCCCCGACACATAAACTACTGCATCTTAAATACTGGAGGCTGAGACAGGAGGGGTCGGGAGACATTGTGGCCCTGTCCGATGATACCCCCAGACAGGGCCAAACAGGCAGGATATATAACCCAACACCACTAGAGGGATATCTTCAACCACCAACCTACTATCCTGAAACAAGGCCGAGTATAGCCCACGAATATCTCCCCCACGGCACGAACCCGAGGGGGGGCGCCAACCCGGACAGGAAGATCATGTCAGTGACTCAACCCACTCAAGTGATGCACCCCTCCTAGGGACGGTATGGAAGAGCACCAGTAAGCCAGTGACTCAACCCCCGTAACAGGGTTTGAGGCAGAGAATCCCAGTGGAGAGAGGGGAACCGGCCAGGCAGAGACAGCAAGGGCGGTTCTTTGCTCCAGTGCCTTTCCATTCACCTTCACACTCCTGGGCTAGACTACACTCAATCATAGGACCTACTGAAGAGATGAGTCTTCAGTAAATACTTACTGGTCGAGACCGAGTCCGCGTCTCTCACATGGATAGGTAGACCATTCCATAAAAATGTAGAAATTTTATGGACAGTAAGGAGGCCTGCGTCTTGTGACGGTAGAGTATGTGTAGGTACTGTATGTATGGCAGGACCAAATCGGAAAGATAGGTAAGAGCAAGTCCATGTAATGCTTTGTAGGTTAGCAGTAAAACAGTAGGTTAGCAGTAGGATATGCACATATTTAGTACCATTGGATAGGAAACACTCTGAATTTTCCAAAAGTGTTAACCATTTGTCTGTGAGTGAAACAGAACGCATAAGGCAGGCGAAACCCAGAGGAATTTCTGTCCTGCAAAAAGTTATTTTGACATATTGCTCATTTGGAACCCCTCCCTCATGAAAATGACCATATAAGGGCATATGAATGCAGTACCCATCGCTTCCTTTAGATGTCAACAGGCTCGAGACAGTGTCAATTTTCAATTTGGATGCTTTAGACCAGAGAAGAAGAGCAAACCAGGAAGTGTACTTTTTATGTCAACAGTACCCAGTGCGCGTTCCCGACAAGGCGCGCAGTGTCTTTTTTACCGTCTTTATCGATCAGTTTATATTCCGGTTGATTTATAATAGTAAATATAAGTGTTCCTAAGGATACATTTAAAACTATGTTTGATTGTTCTTGGACAAGTTTTAGGTATAAGATGAACGAGTTTGCGTCACGTTTCAATGGAGGAGTGGAAGCTGTCGTTTCTGATTATAGCAGCATAAACCAAATGGAGATTTATGGATATAATACATTACTTTTTCTAACAAAAGAACCATGGATTGTCTTCGTTGGACACTTAGGATGACCTCAGCAGAAGTTCTTCAACAGGTAATTGATTTGTTTTCGCTGTGAAATGTGTTATGTGTGTGCCATGATGGCTAATCGATTCATGGCTATGGGAAAAATATGTGAGGTGCTACCCTCAAACAATCAAATGTGCTGCTTTTGCCGTAAAGCCTTTTTGAAATCTGACAACGCTGTGATATTGCCAAGAAACAGAGGTTTTGATGAGTATGGAACACTTCAAATCAAATCAAACTTTATTTGTCACATACACATGGTTAGCAGATGTTAATGCGAGTGTAGCGAAATGCTTGTAAACTTGTATATTCGTGGATGTTTAATAATTCAACTTTTGGATTTTGAATTTGGCGCCTTACATTTCACCTGGTAGTGTCGGGATTGGGGCGCTAGCACCCCAGCAATCCCTGAGAGGTTAACTTCTTAGGGAGCGGTGGGGCGCTAGCACTCCCGACACTACCAGGTGAAATGCAAGGCTCCAAATTCAAAATCCAAAAGTTGAATTATTAAACATGCACCAATATACAAATGTTTCATAGTCATCAAAAGCTCTGCTTCTTGGCAATATCACAGCGTTGTCAGATTTCAAAAAGGCTTTACGGCGAAAGCACCACATTTGATTGTTTGAGGGTAGCACCTAACATATTTTTCCCATTACCATAATTTCATAAGTCTCCACGGTTCACAGAAAACACATTTCACTGCGAAAACAAATCAATTACCTGTTGAAGAACTTCTGCTGAGGGCTTCCCAAGTGTCCAACTAAGACAATCCATGGTTCTTTAGTTAGAAAAAGTAATGTATTATATCCATAAATCTCCGTTTGGTTGGCGCGTTAGAATGAGAACATACAGCCTCCAATCGTCCATTGAAACGTGAAGAGAACTCGTTCAACTTACACCTATAAACTTGTTCAAGAACAATCAAACATCATTTTAAATGTATCCTTAGGAACACTTTTCTGTATAAATAGCATAATATTTCAACCGGAATATAAACTGGGCGATAAGAAAGGAAAAAAACTAAGGACGCCCCTGGCGGGAGCGCGCGTCTTCTTGTAAAGGACATATGTGGGGGCACTTCCTTATTCCTCTTCTTCTCTGCTCTAAAGCATAAAAAAAAATCGGAACACTTTCTCGAGACTGTTGACATCCAGAGGAAGCGATAGGTACTGCATTTATATGCCCTTATATGGGCATTTTTATAAGGGAGGGGTTCCCAATGAGGCACTCTGTCAAAACCACTTTTTCCAGGACAGAAATTCCTCGGGGTTTCGCCTGCCATATCCGTTCTGTTTTACTCACAGACAAAATGTTAACACTTTTAAAAATTCAGAGTGTTTCCTATCCAATGGTACTAAATATGTGCATATCCTATTTTCCGGGCCTGAATGGGAGGCATTTTACTTTGGGCACGCCAGGGTCTCCAAAACGGTCACTTCGTGTGCCGCTCCCAAAGAAGTTAATCTAGAAGTGACAAAAGCATGGATACATTTTTCTGCATAATTTTTGGACAGAAAGTTTCAGATTTTTGCCATGTTACATGAATGGAAAAAAGCTGTCCTTGAAACAGTCTTGCGATGTTCGTCAAAAGAGAGATCAGGGTTCAGAGTAACGCCGAGGTCCTTCACAGTTTTATTTGAGACGACGAGGAATAAAACATTCAAGATTAATTGTCAGATTCAACAGAAGATCTCTTTGTTTCTTGGGACCTAGAAATAGCATCTCTGTTTTGTCAGAGTTTAAAAGTAGAACATTTGCCGCCATCCACTTCCTTATGTCTGAAACACAGGCTTCCAGGGAGGGTAATTTTGTGGCTTCACCATGTTTCATTGAAATGTACAGCTGTGTGTCATCCACATAGCAGTGAAAGTTAACATTACGTTTCCGAATGACATTACCAAGAGGTAAACTATCTATTGAAAACAATAGTGGTCCTAAAACGGAGCCTTGAGGAACACCGAAATTTACAGTTGATTTGTCAGAGGACAAACCATCTACATAGACAAACTGATATCTTTCCGACAGATTAGATCTAAACTAGGCCAGAACTTGTCCATGTAGGCCAATTTGGGTTTCCAATCTCTCCAAAAGAATGTGGTGATCGATGATATCAAAATAGTATTGGAGTCGTGCTTGGCCTTGCAGTCGTGGGTGAACAGGAGGTACAGGAGGGGACTAAGCACGCACCCCTGAGATGCCCCCATGTTGAGAATCAGCGTGGCAGGTGTTTAGTCCCAGGCACCTCATATCTTACTTAGTGACGTGTGCTGTTGAGTTTTTAGAGTTTTTATGGTGTAACATATTGTAGGTCTACTATGTTACAGTAAACACTATTATATGTGATCTTGCTAGACATTTAGTCAGCTTTGATCTGTTTCGCTCAGATGCTCTATCTGAGATTGATTCGTCTTTCTCTCGGTGTGCGTCTTGTTCAAATAAATTAGCAATATTGAAATACTTTATTTAGACAGACAATGAGGTACGGTAAGGCAGTCCAGGCCCCCCTAAGGTCCGCCCATAACTCCGTCCCTGGGTAACTTCCAAAATAAAGGAAACACCCACATAAAGTGTCTTAATAAGGCGTTGAGCCACCACGAGCCAGAACAGCTTCAATGCACCTTGGCATAGATTATGTGTTTGGAACTCTATTGGAGGGATGCAGCACCATTCTTCACGAAGAAATTACATCATTTGGTGTTTTGTTGATGGTGGTGGAAAAAAAACCCCGCTGTCTCAGCCGACGCTCCAGAATCTCCGATAAGTGTTCAATGGGTTGAGATCTGGTGACTGAGACGGCCATGGCGTATGGTTTACATCGATTTCATGCTCATCAAACCATTCATTGACCACTCGTGCCCTGTGGATGGGGGAATTGTCATCCTGACACCTTCACTTCAATGGAGGCTGTCCCTTCCATGGCTGACACCTTCAATCTTCACTGGAGGCTGTACCTTCCATGGCTGACACCTTCAATCTTCACTGGAGGCTGTCCCTTCCATGGCTGACACCTTCAATCTTCACTGGAGGCTGTCCCTTCCATGGCTGACACCTTCAATTTTCACTGGGGGCTGTACCTTCCATGGCTGACACCTTCACTGTGGGCTGTCCCTTCCGTCACCTTACTTGTGGTCACTGTGTATGTGGAGCATAAATAATCAAAATTACCAACAATCTTCCCCTAAACCCCAAGATGTACACTCTGGGATAACACTTTCAATTGACTATTGATATGACAAAATGACACAATACTCCAAACTGTATCAATTTATTTTTAATATAAAATAAATGAGAACATGTTTATTGTAAATGCTTCAGTGTCTGGCTGTCATTGATGATACCGTTATTGCTGTCTTCCTATCATGCCAGCCAGCAGGGAGTCAGCTTTCACATCACACAACCGTGAAATTGGCATCCCGATGAAAAGTGAGAGGCTCGCTGCAGTTTGAACAGCAACTGCAATATCAGGAGAAGGAACAGAGAAGGTTATTCTGCAGAAAGATGCTTTCTGCTGGGAAAACAGAATGAATCTGTCCCAAATGGAACCCTATTCCCTATATAGTGCACTACATTTGATCAAGGCCATATGGCACCCTATTCCCTATATAGTGCACTACTTTTTCACCAAGGCCCATACAGAATAGGGTGCCATTTGGGACAAACACAATAAGGTCAAACTCCCTGATCCAAAGTAGATTGTTCTTATTTCAGACATCACAAACATGATGGCAATGGAAACATCTCCTACCGAACCCACACTGACACACACACGCACACACGTACACACACACACACACACACACACACACACACACACACACACACACACACACACACACACACACACACACACACACACACACACACACACACACACACACACACACACACTCACTACGACTGACATCTCACTGTGTAATGCACCAACACATACTGAGAACCATTAGAATATAAATCTGCTGTTACTGCCCTGTAGGGAAGACTGAAAGCATTGGAAGTGACTGAATCAATTGTGACTCGCCTTAAGGCTGATAGTTAGACTATTGGCGCTGGTGTGATTTTGTTAATGATCACTTTATTATCTTAATACGGCGAAGAAAAGGCTTAGCTGGATATTGTATGAAAAAATAGATTGAAGACAATTACATGAATTTAGTGGATTTTGGGTCGGTATGACGATGAATGGAATCTACTGCTCTGATTGTTACTCTTGTGATGGATGTCATCATCGTTATAGCAACCGACCGGGTACAGACGCCAATTCAACATCTTTTCCACGTTGGTTCAACGTCGTGTCATTGAAATGACGTTGAACCAACGTTGATTCAACCAGTGTGTGCCCAGTGGGTAGTTGTTTCTATGGCAACTAAGTCCTTGCAATAAGTAACAACACAGAACATTACGCCGTTTTAGAGCGTAATATCTTTGCTTTTGGGCAAAAAAATGAGGTTTGGAATAATTCAGTGGAACAGATGTCATTTTGACAGGTACGTTTGCAGAACAGCCAACTGGAAGTGTTTACTCTAAAATAGCCTCAAAACTAGCAATCAAATATCATGACAGGTGTTAGCTCGAAGCAGAAGTGGTTAATATCCATACGGACACATTGAACACACAAGTATACGAGGTGGTAATGGGTAAAGCTGTGTTGTCGTAGTCCATGGTCTAGCTAGGATTTAAACATCTTTGGCTGTATAAAAAGTGCAATATGAAATCCATGTATTAGTAGAGTTTATTATGCATGTGCTACAGGGTCCGTTACGTATGTGTATTTTATTGTGCCTGATGGTAGCAATGGGGGATTGTGACTGTGAGGTGAGGCCCCCCCCCCCCAGGGTGACTTCACTGTCATGATCTACGTTACTGATGCCTCTAGTGTCCCTGGGTATTGAGCAACACACATCTTCACACACCCCAGCTGAATTCCCCACTGTGTGTGTGTGTGTGTGTGTGTGTGTGTGTGTGTGTGTGTGTGTGTGTGTGTGTGTGTGTGTGTGTGTGTGTGTGTGTGTGTGGCTGAGAGAGACGCAGCGTGACTGATGTTGTCTTGACTGATATAGAAACTTGACTCAGTTCTGCTCTGTCCATTAATCCTTGAATCCAGTCTGTATTAAATGTTTTATTCCTCGTGCCTGTCCCTACTACAGTGAACGGTATCCGAGAAAAATATTGACGGGTCCCGTGGACCAATAGCCTACTATGCGGCACTAATGCAAAAATACAAAATATGCAAACAACTGGACATATCAACTCTCTGGCTTCATTCATAGCCTACATTAGATCAGTCATCATAACGCTAGCAGCCTACCATATGTAGGGGAGGCAGGTGTCCTAGTGGTTAGAGCGTTGGCCTTGTAATCGGAATGGTTGCAAGGTCAAATCCCCGAGCTGACAAGGTAAAAATCTGTTGTTCTACCCCTGAACAAGGCAGTTAACCCACTGTTCCTAGGCCGTCATTGAAAATATTTTCATAACTGACTCACCTAGTTAAATAAAGGTACCATAATTTTTAATTAGAAAACATCAGTTATTTGCATGACTTCTATGAATTGCACTGCTGACGTCACCTAACATGACTCTCGATGGAGTTTCGATGGAGCCAATCTCCATCTAACATTCACAAATCTCCACACCAGCTTAATGGAACTGGCAGAGGCTCACAATATAAACTGCAGCTACTCACTGTTGTTCAAAAAAATGGCTGGTACATGGTGTCCACAACATTGTTCAATGATGTTACAATAGCAAAAGTGAGTTGAGTGCACACGCTTGATTAGTCAGATTGGCAGGAATTTGATAAACCACAGCTCTTTCCACGGAGCTGAATCTATCCATGGAGCTGATTCTATCCTGAATCTATCTATGGTGCTGAATCTATTCATGGTGCTGAATCTATCCTGAATCTATCCAAGGAGCTGATTCTATCCTGAATCTATCCATGGTGCTGAATCTATCCAAGGAGCTGATTCTATCCTGAATCTATTCATGGTGCTGAATCTATCCAAGGAGCTGATTCTATCCTGAATCTATCTATGGTGCTGAATCTATTCATGGTGCTGAATCTATCCTGAATCTATCCAAGGAGCTGATTCTATCCTGAATCTATCCATGGTGCTGAATCTATCCAAGGAGCTGATTCTATCCTGAATCTATTCATGGTGCTGAATCTATCCAAGGAGCTGATTCTATCCTGAATCTATCTATGGTGCTGAATCTATTCATGGTGCTGAATCTATTCATGGTGCTGAATCAATGTATGGTGCTGAATCTATTCACGGTGCTGAATCTATCCTGAATCTATCTATGGTGCTGAATCTATCCTGAATCTATCCATGGTGCTGAATCTATCCTGAATCTATCCATGGAGCTGATTCTATCCATGGAGCTGAATCTATCCATGGTGCTGAATCTATCCATGGGGGTGAATCTATCCGTGGTGCTGAATCTATCCTGAATCTATCCATGGAGCTCAATCTATCATGAATCTATCCATGGTGCTAAATCTATCCATGAAGCTGAATCTATCCATGCTGCTGAATCTTTTCATGGAGCTGAATCTATCCATGGAGCTGAATATATCCTGAATCTATCCATGCTGCTGAATCTATCCATGGAGCTGAATCTATCCATGGAGATGAATCTATCCTGAATCTATCCATGGTGCTGAATCTATCCTGAATCTATCCATGCTGCTGAATCTATCCTGAATCTATCCATGGAGCTGAATCTATCCATGGAGCTGAATCTATCCATGGAGCTGAATCTATCCTGAATCTATCCATGGTGCTGCATCTATCCTGAATCTATCCAGGGAGCTGAATCTATCCTGAATCTATCCATGGAGCTGAATCTATCCATGGAGCTGAATCTATCCTGAATCTATCCATGGAGCTGATTCTATCCATGGAGCTGAATCTATCCATGGTGCTGAATCTATCCATGGGGGTGAATCTATCCGTGGTGCTGAATCTATCCTGAATCTATCCATGGAGCTCAATCTATCATGAATCTATCCATGGTGCTAAATCTATCCATGAAGCTGAATCTATCCATGCTGCTGAATCTTTTCATGGAGCTGAATCTATCCATGGAGCTGAATATATCCTGAATCTATCCATGCTGCTGAATCTATCCATGGAGCTGAATCTATCCATGGAGATGAATCTATCCTGAATCTATCCATGGTGCTGAATCTATCCTGAATCTATCCATGGTGCTGAATATATCCTGAATCTATCCATGGAGCTGAATCTATCCTGAATCTATCCATGGAGCTGAATCTATCCATGGAGCTGAATCTATCCTGAATCTATCCATGGAGCTGATTCTATCCATGGAGCTGAATCTATCCATGGTGCTGAATCTATCCATGGGGGTGAATCTATCCGTGGTGCTGAATCTATCCTGAATCTATCCATGGAGCTCAATCTATCATGAATCTATCCATGGTGCTAAATCTATCCATGAAGCTGAATCTATCCATGCTGCTGAATCTTTTCATGGAGCTGAATCTATCCATGGAGCTGAATATATCCTGAATCTATCCATGCTGCTGAATCTATCCATGGAGCTGAATCTATCCATGGAGATGAATCTATCCTGAATCTATCCATGGTGCTGAATCTATCCTGAATCTATCCATGGTGCTGAATCTATCCTGAATCTATCCATGGAGCTGAATCAATCCATGGAGCTGAATCTATCCATGGAGCTGAATCTATCCTGAATCTATCCATGGTGCTGAATCTATCCTGAATCTATCCATGGAGCTGAATCTATCCTGAATCTATCCATGGAGCTGAATCTATCCATGGAGCTGAATCTATCCTGAATCTATCCATGGAGCTGAATCTATCCATGGCGCTGAATCTGTCCTGAATCTATCCATGGTGCTGAATCTTTCCATGGCGCTGAATCTGTCCTGAATCTATCCATGGTGCTGAAACTATCCTGAATCTATCCATGCTGCTGAATCTATCCTTAATCTGTCCATGGTGCTGAATCTATCCTGAATATATCCATGTTGCTGAATCTATTCTGAATATATCAATGGAGCTGAATCTATCCTGAATCTTTCCATGGAGCTGAATATATCCATGGTGCTGAATCTATCCATGCTGCTGAATCTATCCATGGAGCTGAATCTATCATGAATATATCAATGGAGCTGAATCTATCCATGGAGCTGAATCTATCCATGGGGCTGAATCTATCCTGAAAATATCCATGGTGCTGAATCTCTCCTGAATCTATCCACGGAGCTGAATCTATCCTAAATATATCCATTGTGCTGAATCAATCAATGGAGCTGAATCTATCCTGAATCTAACCATGGAGCTGAATCTTAACTGAATCTATCCACAAGCTGAATCTTTCCTGAATCTATCCATGGAGCTGAACCTATCCATGGAGCTGAATCTATCCTGAATCTATCCATGGAACTGAATATTTCCTAAATCTATCCACGAGCTGAATCTATCCTGAATCTATCCATGGAGCTGAATATTTCCTAAATCTATCCATGAGCTTAATCTTTCCTGAATCTATCCATGGGTTGAATCTATCCATGGAGCTGAATCCGTCCATGGAGCTGAATCGATCAATGGAGCTAAATCTATCCATGTAGCTGAAACTATCCTGAATCAATCCATGGAGCTGAATCATCAAATCAAATTTATTTATAAAGCCCCCCTTACATCAGCTGATGTCACAGAGTGCTGTACAGAAACCCAGCCTAAAACCCCAAACAGCAAGCAATGCAGGTGTAAAAGCACAGTGGCTAGGAAAAACTCCCTAGAAAGACCAAAACCTAGGAAGAAACCTAGAGAGGAACCAGGCTGTGAGGGGTGGCCAGTCCTCTTCTGGCTGTGCCGGGTGCAGATTATAACAGAACATGGACAAGATTTTTCAGAACAGTTGAAACTGGAGAAGCAGCACGGCCAGGTGGACTCGGGACATCAAGGAGTCATCAGGCCAGGTAGGCCTTGAGGAATGGTCCTAATGCTCAGGTCCTCCGAGAGAGAGAGAGAAGAAGAAAAAGAAAGAAAGAGAGAGATAATTAGAGAGAGCATACTTAAATTCGCACAGGACACCAGATAAGAGAAGAAATACTCCAGATATAACAGACGGACCCTAGCCCCCCGACACATAAACTACTGCAGCATAAATACTGGGGGCTGAGACAGGAGGGGTCGGGAGACACTGTGGCCCCGTCCGACGATACCCCCGGACAGGGCCATACAGGCAGGATATAACCCCACCCACTCTGCCGAAGCACAGCCCCCACACCACTAGAGGGATATCTTCAACCACCAACTACCATCCTGAGACAAGGCCGAGTATAGCCCACAAGATCTCCGCCACGGCACCAGTAAGCCAGTGACTCAGCCCCTGTAATAGGGTTAGAGGCAGAGAATCCCAGTGAAGGGGAACCGGCCAGGCAAAGACAGCAAGGGTGGTTCGTTGCTCCAGTGCCTTTCCGTTCACCTTCACACTCCTGGGCCAGACTACACACAGTCATAGGACCTACTGAAGAGATGAGTCTTCAATAAAGACTTAAAGGTTGAGACCGAGTCTGCGTCTCTCACATGGATAGGCAGACTATTCCATAAAAATGGAGCTCTATAGGAAAAAGCCCTACCTCCAGCTGTTTGCTTAGAAATTCTAGGGACAGTAAGGAGGCCTGCGTCATGTGACTGTAGCGTACGTGTAGGTATGTACGGCAGGACCAAATCGTAAAGACAGGTAGGAGCAAGCCCATGTAATGCTTTGTAGGTTAGCAGTAAAACCTTGAAATCAGCCCTTGCCTTAACAGGAAGCCAGTGTAGAGAGGCTAGTACTGGAGTAATATGATCAAATTTTGGGGTTCTAGTCAAAATTCTAGCAGCCGTGTTTAGCACTAACTGAAGTTTATTTAGTGCTTTATCCGGGTAGCCGGAAAGCAAAGCATTGCAGAAGTCTAACCTAGAAGTTACAAACGCATGGATTAACTTTTCTGCATCATTTTTGAATCTATCCATGGAGATGAATCAATCCATGGAGATGAATCGATCCGTGGTGCTGAATCTATCCTCAATCTATCCATGGTGCTGAATCTCTCCATGGTGCTGAATCTATCCATGGAGCTGAATCTATCCTGAATCTATCCATGGAGCTGAATCTATCCTGAATCTATCTATGGAGCTGAATCTATCCATGGAGCTGAATCTATCCATGGAGCTGAATCCGTCCATGGAGCTGAATTGATCCATGGAGTTGAATCTTTCCATGGAGCTGAATATATCCATGGTTCTGAATCGATCAATGGAGCTAAATCTATCCATGTAGCTGAATATATCCTAAATCTATCCATGGTGCTGAATCTATCCAGAATCTATCCATGTTGATGAATCTATCCACGATGCTGAATCTATCCATGGAGATGAATCAATCCATGGAGATGAATCGATCCATGGAGCTGAATCTATCCATGGTGCTCAATATATCCTCACTCTATCCATGGTGCTGAATCTATCCATGCTGCTGAATCTATCCATGGAGCGGAATCTATCCTGAATCTTTCCATGGAGCTGAATATATCCTGAATCTATCCATAGTAATGAATCAATCCATGGAGTGTAATCTATCCTGAATCTATCCATGAGGCTGAATATATCCTGAATCTCTCCATGGTGATGAATCAATCAATGGAGCTGAATCTATCCTGATTCTATCCATGGAGCTGAATCTTAACTGAATCTATCCAGGGAGCTGAATCTATCCTGAATCTATCTATGGAGCTGAATTTTCCTAAATCTATCCACGAGCTGAATCTATCCTGAATCTATCCATGGAACTGAATATTTCCTAAATCTATCCACGAGCTGAATCGATCCTGAATCTATCCATTTAGCTGAATATTTCCTAAATCTATCCACAAGCTTAATATTTCCTGAATCTATCCATTGGGCTGAATCTATCCATGGAGCTGAAACCGTCCATGGAGCTGAAACCGTCCATGGAGCAGAATTGATCCATGGAGCTGAATCGATCAATGGAGCTAAATCTATCCATGTAGCTTAATCTATGCTTAATCTATCCATGGTGCTGAATCTATCCATTTAGCTGAATCTATCCATGGAGCTGAATGTATCCTGAATATTTCCATGGAGCTGAATCTATCCCGAATCAATCCATTGAGCTGAATCTAACCTGAATCTATCCATGTTGCTAAATCTATCCTGAATCTATCCATGGTGCTGAATATATCCATGGAACTAAATCTATCCATGGTGCTGAATCAGTCAATGGAGCTGATTCTATCCATGGTGCTGAATCTGTCCATGGAGCTAAATCTTTCCTGAATCTTTCCATGGAAGTGAATCTATCCTGAATCTGTCCATGGAGCTGAATCTTAACGTAAACTATCCACGGAGCTGAATCTATCCTAAATCTATCCACGAGCTGAATCTTTCCTGAATCTATCTATGGAGCTGAATCTATCCAGTTTGTTCAATCTATCCATGGAGCTGAATCCGTCCATGGAGCTGAATTGATCCATGGAGTTGAATCTATCCATGGAGCTGAATATATCCATGGTTCTGAATCGATCAATGGAGCTAAATCTATCCATGTAGCTGAATCTATCCTAAATCTATCCATGGTGCTGAAACTATCCTCACTCTATCCCTGCTGCTGAATCTATCCATGGTGCTGAATCCATACATGGAGATGAATCTATCCATGGAGCTGAATCTATCCTGAATCAATCCATGGAGCTTAATCTATTCTGAATCTATCCATGAGGCTGAATATATCCTGAATTTCTCCATGGTGCTGAATCAATCAATTAAACTGAATCTATCCTGATTCTCTCCATGGAGCTGAATCTTAACTGAGTCTATCAACGGAGCTGAATCTATCCTGAATCTATCCATGGAGCTGAATCTATCCTGAATCTTTCCATGGTGCTGAATGTGTCCATGGAGCTGAATCTATCCTGATTCAATCCATGGTGCAGAATCTATCCATGGAGCTGAATCTATCCTGAATATATCCCTGGTGCTGAATCTGTCAATGGAGCTGAATCAATCCATGGTGCTGTATCTATCCTGAATCTTTCCATGGAGCTGAATCGATCATGAATCTATCCATGGTGCTGAATCTATCCATGGCGCTGAATCTATCCATGGAGATGAATCAATCCATGGAGATGATTCGATCCATGGATCTTAATCTATCCGTGGTGCTGAATCTATCCTCAATCTATCCATTCTGCTGAATCGATCCATGGAGCTGAATCTATCCTGAATCTTTCCATGGAGCTGAATCTATCCTAAATCAATCCATGGAGCTGAGTCTATCCTGAATATATCCATGGAGCTGAATCTATCCTGAATCTATCCATGGTAATGAATCAATCCATGGAGCTGAATCTATTCTGAATCTATCCATGAGGCTGAATATATCCTGAATCTCTCCATGGTGTTGAATCAATCAATAGAGCTGAATCTATCCTGATTTTTTCCATGGAGCTGAATCTTAACTGAATCTATCCACGGAGCTGAATCTATCCTGAATCTATCCATGGAGCTCAATATTTCCTAAATCTATCCATGGAGATGAATATATCAATAGAGCTGAATCTATCCTGATTCTATCCATGGAGCTGAATCTTAACTGAATCTATCCACGGAGCTGAATCCATCCTGAATCTATCCATGGGGCTGAATCGCTCCTGACTCTATCCTTGGTGGTAAATCTATCTTGAACATCTCCATGTTGCTGAATCTATCCAAGGTGGTAAATCTATCCTGAATCTATCCATGGTGCTAAATACAGTGGGGCAAAAAAGTATTTAGTCAGCCACCAATTGTGCAAGTTCTCTCACTTAAAAAGATGAGAGAGGCCTGTAATTTTCATCATAGGTACACTTCAACTATGACAGACAAAATGAGGAAACAAAATCCAGAAAATCACATTGTAGGATTTTTAATGAATTTATTTGCAAATTATGGTGGAAAATAAGTATTTGGTCACATACAAACAAGCAAGATTTCTGGCTCTCACAGACCTGTAACTTCTTCTTTAAGAGGCTCCTCTGTCCTCCACTCGTTACCTGTATTAATGGCACCTGTTTAAACTTGTTATCCGTATAAAAGCCACCTGTCCACAACCTCAAACAGTCACACTCCAAACTTCACTATGGCCAAGACCAAAGAGCTGTCAAAGGACACCAGAAACAAAATTGTAGACCTGCACCAGGTTGGGAAGACTGAATCTGCAATAGGTAAGCAGCTTGGTTTGAAGAAATCAACTGTGGGAGCAATTATTAGGAAATGGAAGACATACAAGACCACTGATAATCTTCCTCAATCTGGGGCTCCACGCAAGATCTCACCCGTGGTCAAAATGATCACAAGAACGGTGAGCAATTACATCTCCTGAATATATCCATGTTGCTGAATCTATCCATTGTGCTAAATCTATCCTGAATCTATCCATGGTGCTGAATCTCTCCATGCTTCTGAATCTATCCATGGAGCTGAATCTATCCTGAATCTATCCATGGAGTTGAATCTATCCTGAATCTGTCCATGGTACTGAATCTATCCTGAATTAATCCATGGAGCTGAATCTATCCTGAATATATCCATGGTGCTGAATCAATCCATGGAGCTAAATCTATCCTGAATCTATCCATGGTGCTGAATCTATCAATTTCGCTGAATATATCCATGGAGATCAATCTATCCTGAATCTTTCCATGGAGCTGAATCTATCCTGAATCTCTCCATGGAGCTGAATCAATCCATGGTGCTGAATCTATCCTGAATCTTTCCATGGAGCTGAATCTATCCTGAATCTATCCATGGTGGTGAATCTATCCTGAATCTATCAATTTTGCTGAATCTGTCCTGAATCTATCCATGGATCTGAATCTATCCTGAATCGTTCCATGGTGCTGAATCTATCCTGAATCTATCCATGGTGCTGAATCTATCCTGAATCTATCCATGGATCTAAATCTATCCTGAATCTATCCATGGAGTTGAATCTATCCTGAATCTATCCAGGGAGCTGAATCTATCCTGAGTCTATCTATGGAGCTGAATTTTCCTAAATCTATCCACGAGCTGAATCTATCCTGAATCTATCCATGGAACTGAATATTTCCTAAATCTATCCACGAGCTGAATCCATCCTGAATCTATCCATTTAGCTGAATATTTCCTAAATCTATCCACAAGCTTAATATTTCCTGAATCTATCCATTGGGCTGAATCTATCCATGGAGCTGAAACCGTCCATGGAGCTGAATTGATCCATGGAGTTGAATCTATCCATGGAGCTGAATATATCCATGGTTCTGAATCGATCAATGGAGCTAAATCTATCCATGTAGCTGAATCTATCCTAAATCTATCCATGGTGCTGAATCTATCCTCACTCTATCCCTGCTGCTGAATCTATCCATGGTGCTGAATCCATACATGGAGATGAATCTATCCATGGAGCTGAATCTATCCTGAATCAATCCATGGAGCTTAATCTATTCTGAATCTATCCATGAGGCTGAATATAACCTGAATTTCTCCATGGTGCTGAATCAATCAATTAAACTGAATCTATCCTGATTCTCTTCATGGAGCTGAATCTTAACTGAGTCTATCAACGGAGCTGAATCTATCCTGAATCTATCCATGGAGCTGAATCTATCCTGAATCTTTCCATGGTGCTGAATGTGTCCATGGAGCTGAATCTATCCTGATTCAATCCATGGTGCAGAATCTATCCATGGAGCTGAATCTATCCTGAATATATCCCTGGTGCTGAATCTGTCAATGGAGCTGAATCAATCCATGGTGCTGTATCTATCCTGAATCTTTCCATGGAGCTGAATCTATCCTCAATCTATCCATTCTGCTGAATCGATCCATGGAGCTGAATCTATCCTGAATCTTTCCATGGAGCTGAATCTATCCTAAATCAATCCATGGAGCTGAGTCTATCCTGAATATATCCATGGAGCTGAATCTATCCTGAATCTATCCATGGTAATGAATCAATCCATGGAGCTGAATCTATTCTGAATCTATCCATGAGGCTGAATATATCCTGAATCTCTCATGGTGTTGAATCAATCAATAGAGCTGAATCTATCCTGATTTTTTCCATGGAGCTGAATCTTAACTGAATCTATCCACGGAGCTGAATCTATCCTGAATCTATCCATGGAGCTCAATATTTCCTAAATCTATCCATGGAGATGAATATATCAATAGAGCTGAATCTATCCTGATTCTATCCATGGAGCTGAATCTTAACTGAATCTATCCACGGAGCTGAATCCATCCTGAATCTATCCATGGGGCTGAATATAACCTGAATTTCTCCATGGTGCTGAATCAATCAATTAAACTGAATCTATCCTGATTCTCTTCATGGAGCTGAATCTTAACTGAGTCTATCAACGGAGCTGAATCTATCCTGAATCTATCCATGGAGCTGAATCTATCCTGAATCTTTCCATGGTGCTGAATGTGTCCATGGAGCTGAATCTATCCTGATTCAATCCATGGTGCAGAATCTATCCATGGAGCTGAATCTATCCTGAATATATCCCTGGTGCTGAATCTGTCAATGGAGCTGAATCAATCCATGGTGCTGTATCTATCCTGAATCTTTCCATGGAGCTGAATCTATCCTCAATCTATCCATTCTGCTGAATCGATCCATGGAGCTGAATCTATCCTGAATCTTTCCATGGAGCTGAATCTATCCTAAATCAATCCATGGAGCTGAGTCTATCCTGAATATATCCATGGAGCTGAATCTATCCTGAATCTATCCATGGTAATGAATCAATCCATGGAGCTGAATCTATTCTGAATCTATCCATGAGGCTGAATATATCCTGAATCTCTCCATGGTGTTGAATCAATCAATAGAGCTGAATCTATCCTGATTTTTTCCATGGAGCTGAATCTTAACTGAATCTATCCACGGAGCTGAATCTATCCTGAATCTATCCATGGAGCTCAATATTTCCTAAATCTATCCATGGAGATGAATATATCAATAGAGCTGAATCTATCCTGATTCTATCCATGGAGCTGAATCTTAACTGAATCTATCCACGGAGCTGAATCCATCCTGAATCTATCCATGGGGCTGAATCGCTCCTGAATCTATCCTTGGTGGTAAATCTATCTTGAACATATCCATGTTGCTGAATCTATCCAAGGTGCTAAATCTATCCTGAATCTATCCATGGTGCTAAATACAGTGGGGCCAAAAAGTATTTAGTCAGCCACCAATTGTGCAAGTTCTCTCACTTAAAAAGATGAGAGAGGCCTGTAATTTTCATCATAGGTACACTTCAACTATGACAGACAAAATGAGGAAACAAAATCCAGAAAATCACATTGTAGGATTTTTAATGAATTTATTTGCAAAATTATGGTGGAAAATAAGTATTTGGTCACATACAAACAAGCAAGATTTCTGGCTCTCACAGACCTGTAACTTCTTCTTTAAGAGGCTCCTCTGTCCTCCACTTGTTACCTGTATTAATGGCACCTGTTTAAACTTGTTATCCGTATAAAAGCCACCTGTCCACAACCTCAAACAGTCACACTCCAAACTTCACTATGGCCAAGACCAAAGAGCTGTCAAAGGACACCAGAAACAAAATTGTAGACCTGCACCAGGTTGGGAAGACTGAATCTGCAATAGGTAAGCAGCTTGGTTTGAAGAAATCAACTGTGGGAGCAATTATTAGAAATGGAAGACATACACAAGACCACTGATAATCTTCCTCAATCTGGGGCTCCACGCAAGATCTCACCCCGTGGGGTCAAAATGATCACAAGAACGGTGAGCAATTACATCTCCTGAATGTATCCATGTTGCTGAATCTATCCATGGTGCTAAATCTATCCTGAATCTATCCATGGTGCTGAATCTCTCCATGCTTCTGAATCTATCCATGGAGCTGAATCTATCCTGAATCTATCCATGGAGTTGAATCTATCCTGAATCTGTCCATGGTACTGAATCTATCCTGAATTAATCCATGGAGCTGAATCTATCCTGAATATATCCATGGTGCTGAATCAATCCATGGAGCTAAATCTATCCTGAATCTATCCATGGTGCTGAATCTATCAATTTCGCTGAATATATCCATGGAGATCAATCTATCCTGAATCTTTCCATGGAGCTGAATCTATCCTGAATCTCTCCATGGAGCTGAATCAATCCATGGTGCTGAATCTATCCTGAATCTTTCCATGGAGCTGAATCTATCCTGAATCTATCCATGGTGTTGAATCTTTCCTGAATCTATTCATGGGGCTGAATCTATCCATGGTGCTGAATCTATCCTGAATCTATCAATTTTGCTGAATCTGTCCTGAATCTATCCATGGATCTGAATCTATCCTGAATCGTTCCATGGTGCTGAATCTATCCTGAATCTATCCATGGTGCTGAATCTATCCTGAATCTATCCATGGATCTAAATCTATCCTGAATCTATCCATGGAGTTGAATCTATCCTGAATCTATCCAGGGAGCTGAATCTATCCTGAGTCTATCTATGGAGCTGAATTTTCCTAAATCTATCCACGAGCTGAATCTATCCTGAATCTATCCATGGAACTGAATATTTCCTAAATCTATCCACGAGCTGAATCCATCCTGAATCTATCCATTTAGCTGAATATTTCCTAAATCTATCCACAAGCTTAATATTTCCTGAATCTATCCATTGGGCTGAATCTATCCATGGAGCTGAAACCGTCCATGGAGCTGAATTGATCCATGGAGTTGAATCTATCCATGGAGCTGAATATATCCATGGTTCTGAATCGATCAATGGAGCTAAATCTATCCATGTAGCTGAATCTATCCTAAATCTATCCATGGTGCTGAATCTATCCTCACTCTATCCCTGCTGCTGAATCTATCCATGGTGCTGAATCCATACATGGAGATGAATCTATCCATGGAGCTGAATCTATCCTGAATCAATCCATGGAGCTTAATCTATTCTGAATCTATCCATGAGGCTGAATATATCCTGAATTTCTCCATGGTGCTGAATCAATCAATTAAACTGAATCTATCCTGATTCTCTTCATGGAGCTGAATCTTAACTGAGTCTATCAACGGAGCTGAATCTATCCTGAATCTATCCATGGAGCTGAATCTATCCTGAATCTTTCCATGGTGCTGAATGTGTCCATGGAGCTGAATCTATCCTGATTCAATCCATGGTGCAGAATCTATCCATGGAGCTGAATCTATCCTGAATATATCCCTGGTGCTGAATCTGTCAATGGAGCTGAATCAATCCATGGTGCTGTATCTATCCTGAATCTTTCCATGGAGCTGAATCGATCATGAATCTATCCATGGTGCTGAATCTATCCATGGCGCTGAATCTATCCATGGTGCTGAATCTATCCTGAATCTATCCATGGATCTAAATCTATCCTGAATCTATCCATGGAGTTGAATCTATCCTGAATCTATCCAGGGAGCTGAATCTATCCTGAATCTATCTATGGAGCTGAATTTTCCTAAATCTATCCACGAGCTGAATCTATCCTGAATCTATCCATGGAACTGAATATTTCCTAAATCTATCCACGAGCTGAATCCATCCTGAATCTATCCATTTAGCTGAATATTTCCTAAATCTATCCACAAGCTTAATATTTCCTGAATCTATCCATTGGGCTGAATCTATCCATGGAGCTGAAACCGTCCATGGAGCTGAATTGATCCATGGAGTTGAATCTATCCATGGAGCTGAATATATCCATGGTTCTGAATCGATCAATGGAGCTAAATCTATCCATGTAGCTGAATCTATCCTAAATCTATCCATGGTGCTGAATCTATCCTCACTCTATCCCTGCTGCTGAATCTATCCATGGTGCTGAATCCATACATGGAGATGAATCTATCCATGGAGCTGAATCTATCCTGAATCAATCCATGGAGCTTAATCTATTCTGAATCTATCCATGAGGCTGAATATATCCTGAATTTCTCCATGGTGCTGAATCAATCAATTAAACTGAATCTATCCTGATTCTCTTCATGGAGCTGAATCTTAACTGAGTCTATCAACGGAGCTGAATCTATCCTGAATCTATCCATGGAGCTGAATCTATCCTGAATCTTTCCATGGTGCTGAATGTGTCCATGGAGCTGAATCTATCCTGATTCAATCCATGGTGCAGAATCTATCCATGGAGCTGAATCTATCCTGAATATATCCCTGGTGCTGAATCTGTCAATAAAGCTGAATCAATCCATGGTGCTGTATCTATCCTGAATCTTTCCATGGAGCTGAATCGATCATGAATCTATCCATGGTGCTGAATCTATCCTGAATATATCCATGGAGCTGAATCTATCCTAAATCTATCCATGGTAATGAATCAATCCATGGAGCTGAATCTATTCTGAATCTATCCATGAGGCTGAATATATCCTGAATCTCTCCATGGTGTTGAATCAATCAATAGAGCTGAATCTATCCTGATTTTTTCCATGGAGCTGAATCTTAACTGAATTTATCCACGGAGCTGAATCTATCCTGAATCTATCCATGGAGCTCAATATTTCCTAAATCTATCCATGGAGATGAATATTTCAATAGAGCTGAATCTATCCTGATTCTATCCATGGAGCTGAATCTTAACTGAATCTATCCACGGAGCTGAATCCATCCTGAATCTATCCATGGGGCTGAATCGCTCCTGAATCTATCCTTGGTGGTAAATCTATCTTGAACATATCCATGTTGCTGAATCTATCCAAGGTGCTAAATCTATCCTGAATCTATCCATGGTGCTAAATACAGTGGGGCAAAAAAGTATTTAGTCAGCCACCAATTGTGCAAGTTCTCTCACTTAAAAAGATGAGAGAGGCCTGTAATTTTCATCATAGGTACACTTCAACTATGACAGACAAATCCAGAAAATCACATTGTAGGATTTTTAATGAATTTATTTGCAAATTATGGTGGAAAATAAGTATTTGGTCACATACAAACAAGCAAGATTTCTGGCTCTCACAGACCTGTAACTTCTTCTTTAAGAGGCTCCTCTGTTCTCCACTCGTTACCTGTATTAATGGCACCTGTTTAAACTTGTTATCAGTATAAAAGACACCTGTCCACAACCTCAAACAGTCACACTCCAAACTTCACTATGGCCAAGACCAAAGAGCTGTCAAAAGACATGAGAAACAAAATTGTAGACCTGCACCAGGTTGGGAAGACTGAATCTGCAATAGGTAAGCAGCTTGGTTTGAAGAAATCAACTGTGGGAGCAATTATTAGGAAATGGAAGACATACAAGACCACTGATAATCTTCCTCAATCTGGGGCTCCACGCAAGATCTCACCCCGTGGGGTCAAAATGATCACAAGAACGGTGAGCAATTACATCTCCTGAATATATCCATGTTGCTGAATCTATCCATGGTGCTAAATCTATCCTGAATCTATCCATGGTGCTGAATCTCTCCATGCTTCTGAATCTATCCATGGAGCTGAATCTATCCTGAATCTATCCATGGAGTTGAATCTATCCTGAATCTGTCCATGGTACTGAATCTATCCTGAATCAATCCATGGAGCTGAATCTATCCTGAATATATCCATGGTGCTGAATCAATCCATGGAGCTAAATCTATCCTGAATCTATCCATGGTGCTGAATCTATCCATTTCGCTGAATATATCCATGGAGATGAATCTATCCTGAATCTTTCCATGGAGCTGAATCTATCCTGAATCTATCCATGGAGCTGAATCTACCTTGAAAATATACATGTTGCTGAATCTATCCTGAATCTCTCCATGGAGCTGAATCAATCCATGGTGCTGAATCTATCCTGAATCTTTCCATGGAGCTGAATCTATCCTGAATCTATCCATGGTGTTGAATCTTTCCTGAATCTATTCATGGGGCTGAATCTATCCATGGTGCTGAATCTATCCTGAATCTATACATTTTGCTGAATCTTGCCTGAATCTATCCATGGATCTGAATCTATCCTGAATTGTTCCATGGTGCTGAATCTATCCTGAATCTATCCATGGTGCTGAATCTATCCTGAATCTATCCATGGATCTAAATCTATCCTGAATCTATCCATGGAGTTGAATCTATCCTGAATCTATCCATAGAGTTGAATCTATCCTGAATCTATCCATTGTGCTGAATCTATCCTGAATCTGTCCAAGGTATTGAAACTATCCTTGGAGCTGAATCTATCCAAGGTGCTGAATCTGTCCATGGAGCTGAATCCATCCATGGTGCTAAATCCATCCATTATATTCCTTTCCATACTTCTCAATATCAGTGTTATAATCATGTCAAATTGTTTTCACTGGTATTATATGCTTTTAAATAGAATGTCCGGTCTGTAAGGGAAGGAAAATACTCTACCCCAGTCCCAGTCCATCAACACTTATGTGGACCATCAACACTTGTGAGGACCAACAACACTTATGAAGACATCAATATTGTCCTGAAGTTTTTCTTCCTTCTTCTACATCTGTCCACAGCATGCCTAATCACTGTCATTTTCCGAACCCAGATGAGCATTGGTGGTGGAGGGAGATATATTTATGTGGCAGTAAACTTTGAAACTAAAATGGAAACCCATCTGTAGACAGGCAAATGAAGTCTAACAGGGCGTTATCAGACAACAGTTGGCTGCATGCGTCTGAAGCCAGCCAGTTAACCAGCCAATCAGCCAGTCAGCCAGCCAGCCAGCCGAGCCAGCCGAGCCAGTCAGCCAGCCGAGCCAGTCAGCCAGCCAGCCGAGCCAGTCAACCTGCCAGCCAGGCACCCTATAGGTCTCTCATTTTGTACTCAGTAAGGAACGGGAAGCAGGAGAATGTTGCTGGTGTCTACATCCTGATAAGTGAATTATATATCAGCAGACATATAGCTGTGTTCCAAAAGGCACCCCATTCCCTATATATTGCAGTACTTTTGACCAGAGCCCTAAGGCCCAGGTCAAAAGTTTGCACTATATAGGGAACAGTGTGCTATTTGAGATGCAGAAGTGGCCACCGACAGGCGAACAGCGAGGCGAACAGAGAGCAGCCTGGGAGATGGTTTGTTCAGATTGGGAGATGTGATGTGTGTGTCATTCCTTACTTATACTTTTCTGACTTGTTTGTGTCTAGGTAGAAGTACAAAACCAATGGCCAATAGGAAAAAGTAAATCACTAAGAAGACAGCACACCACCCTGCATCCCACTGCTGTCTTTCCTTTGAGGCTAAGCAAGGTTGGTCCTGGTTGGTCCCTGGATGGGAGACCAGATGCTGCTGGAAGTGGTGTTAGAGGGACAATAGGAGGCACTCTTTCCTCTGATCCCCCCCAAAAAAGATCCCAATGCTCCAGGGCAGTGATTTGGGACATTTTCCTTTGCAGGGTACCATCTATCAGATGGGACGTTAAACAGGTGTCCTGTGGTCACTAAAGATCCCATGGCACTTATCGTAGGGGTGTTAACCCTGGTGTCCTTGCTAAAATTCCCCAGCTTCCAATTGGCTTATTGATCTCCTCTCCCCTGTAACACTTCCCCAGGGTATTACTTTAAATTAGAATTTGTTCTCAGTCAACTTACCTGTAAAAATAAGACACAAAATGATTTATAACAAACTTTTTTGTTTTTTGTTTCTTTGCTGTGCTGTTGTCTACCTCCCAAATGGCATCCTATTCCATGTATAATGCAGTATTTTGGACCAGGACCCATAAGACTATATAGAGATTAGGGTGGCATTTGGGAAGCAGACATTGTTGAATTCTCCAGAATAGCAGAAGCGTCCTTGTAGTAAGGCCAGATCGAGTAATAACATCATTTTGCTGATTAAGTTTCCTCACCTTCCTCACATTTTTTATTTTCTTCGGTTTTGCAGTCCAAGGTTTCCTGTGACAAATCTATCCATTTGGTTATTGTCCACGGACATATTTCATAATACATTCATAAAGGTTATAAACCTTGGGCCTCCACCTGAATGTACTACAGTATAAAGACAGTCGTAGGCTGTTATAAGGAGCCATGAGTTGTTATGAATGCTCATAGCAATGTACTAGAGGGATGATAGAAGGTCGCTAAAGAAGTTTACAGCAATTGTAAATAATTATAGACACTGTTCTTCTTTCCCTGTGTGCTATTAAAAGACTGTACAGTATGTCAGACACAATTACATGATAAACAAAATACTACTGTTAGTTATTGTGATACCTACAGTGCATTTGAAAAGTATTCAGACCCCTTGACTTTTTCCACATTGTGTTACATTATTCTAAAATGAATTAAATAAATATTCTTCCTCATAAATCTACACACAATACCCCATAATGAAAAAAAGGAAAATATATTTGTAAAATCTTTTGCTAATTTAATAAAGAGTTAAAAAGCATTCAGTCCCCTACGCTATGAGACTCAGGTGGATCCTGTTACATGAATAAATTAAGCATATAGGAATAACTATTTCGCTGTTAACCGCTCACAGAGCAGCCCAATGTGCCCACTCCCTCAAATTGTTTGGAGAAAATATCCTTTATTTTTTATTCAGTTTTGTTCAATTGTATTCTTCATACTATAAAGAAGACCCTATACAGTATAAGACCCCATAGTAGACTCTATAAAAGATCCTATGGAAGACCATATAGAATACCATATAGAAGACCCTATATAGTAGAAGACCCTATAGAACACCCTATAGAAGACAATATAGAAGACCCTATAGAATACCCTATAGAATACCATATAGAGACCATATACTAGAAGACCATATAGAAGACCATATAGAATACCATATAGAATACCCTATATAATATCATATATAATACCATATGTAATACCCTATAGAAAACCCAATAGAAGACCCTATAGAATACTATATAGAAGACCCTATATAGTAGAAGACCCTATAGAACACCCTATAGATGACAATACAGAAGACCCTATAGAAGACCCTATAGAATACCCTATAGAATACCGTATAGAAGACCCTATAGAATACTATATAGAAGACCCTAAATAGTAGAAGACCATATAGAACACCCTATAGATGACAATACAGAAGACCATATAGAAGACCCTATAGAATACCCTATAGAATACCGTATATAAGACCATATAAAAGACCATACAGGAGACCCTATAGAAGACCAAATAGAATACCCTATAGAATATCATATAGAATATCATATATAATACCCTGTAGAAAACTCAATTGAAGAACCTATAGAATACTATATAGAAGACCCTGTATAGTAGAAGACCCTATAGAACACCCAATAGATGACAATACAAAAGACCATATAGAAGACCCAATAGAATACCGTATATAAGACCACATAAAAGACCGTATAGGAGACCCTATAGAAGACCAAATAGAATACCCTATAGAATATCATATATAATACCATATGTAATACCCTATAGAAAACCCAATAGAAGACCCTATAGAATACTATATAGAAGACCCTGTATAGTAGAAGACCCTATAGAACACCCAATAGATGACAATACAAAAGACCATATAGAAGACCCAATAGAATACCGTATATAAGACCATATAAAAGACCGTATAGGAGACCCTATAGAAGACCAAATAGAATACCCTATAGAATATCATATATAATACCATATGTAATACCCTATAGAAAACCCAATAGAAGACCCTATAGAATACTATATAGAAGACCCTATATAGTAGAAGACCCTATAGAACGCCCTATAGATGACAATACAGAAGACCCTATAGAAGACCCTATAGAATACCATATATAAGACCATATAAAATACCGTATAGGAGACCCTATAGAAGACCAAATAGAATACCCTATAGAATATCATATATAATACCATATGTAATACCCTATAGAAAACCCAATAGAAGACCCTATAGAATACTATATAGAAGACCCTATATAGTAGAAGACCCTATAGAACACCCTATAGATGACAATACAGAAGACCCTATAGAAGACCCTATAGAATACCGTATAGAAGACCATATAATATACCATATGGAAGACATTTATAGAATACCATATAGAATACCCTATAGAACACCCTATAGAAGAAACTATAGAAGAACATATAGAAGACCCTATAGAAGACACTATAGAATACCATATAGAAGACCCTATAGAAGACCATATAGAATACCATATATAATACCCTATAGAATACCATATATATAGTACCCTATAGAATACCCAATAGAAGACCGTATTGAATACCATATAGAACACCATATAGAATACCCTATAGAATAACATATAGAATACCCAATAGATGACACTGTAGAATACCGTATGGAAGACCCTATAGGATACCCTATAGAAGACCCTATAGAAAACCCAATAGATGAACAAGTAGAATACCATATGGAAGACCCTATAGGATACCATATAGAAGACCCTATAAAGCACTTTGTACAATATTCGAGGAATACCATATAGAATACCATATAGAAGACCCAATAGAATACCATATAGAATAACCCATAGAATACCATATAGAATACCCTACAGGATACCGTATAGAAGAAGATATAGAAGACCCTATAGAAAACCATTTAAAATAAAATATAGAATACCTTATAGAATACCCTATAGAAGACCCTATAGAAGACCATGCAGAATACCCTATAGAATAACCTATAGAATACCCGATAAAAGACCCTATAGGATACCCTATAAAATACCCTGTAAAATACGACAGAATACCATGTAAAATACCCAGTAGAATACCCTATAGAATACCCTACAGAATACCCTATAGAATACCATGTAGAAGACCCTATAGAATACCCTATAGAAGACTGTATACAAGACCCTATACAATACTTTATATAAAACCATATGGAATACCCTGTAGAATACCCTATAGAATACCCTACATAAGACCCTATAGAATACCACATAGAGTACCATGTAGAATACCCTATACAAGACCCTATAGATTACCCTATAGAATACCCAATAGAAGACCCTATTAAAGAACCTATAGAATACCCTATAGAAGACCCTATAGGATACCCTATTGAAGACCCTATAAAATAATTTATAGAATGCCCGACGTAATATCATATAGAAGACCCTATAGAAAACCCTGTAGAATAACACATAGAACACCATATAGAATACCATATAGAAGACATTATAAAATAGCATATAAAAGACCATATAGAATACCATATTGAAGACCCTATAGAATACCATATAAAGGACCATATAGAAAACTATATAGAAGACCCTGTAGAATACCCTATGTAATACCCTATAGAATACCATATAGCATACCCTACAAAAGACCATAAACAGTAGAACACCCTATAGAAGAACCAATAGAAGACCCTAGAAAGTACCCTATAGAATACCCTATTCAGTAGAAGACCCTTTACAGTAGAAGACCCTATAGAACTCCATACAGAATACCATATAAAATACCCTATAGAATACCATATAGAATACCATATAAAATACCATATAGAATAGCCTATATAATAACCTATAGAAGACTCTATAGAAGACCATATAGAATACTCTATAGAAGACCCTATAAAAGACTCTATAGAAGACCCTATAGAAGACTCTATAGAAGACCCTATAGAACACCATATAGAAGACCCTATAGAAAACCATATAGAATTCCATGTAAAATACAATATAGAATACCCTATAGAATACCCTATAGAATACCCTATAGAATACACAATATTATTCCCTATAGAAGGCCCTATAGAAGACCTTATTTAATACCATATAGAATACCCTATAGAAAACCATATATAATACCAAATAATATCCAATATAGAACACCTAGTACAGTACCATATAGAATACCATATATAATACCCTATAGTATATAATATAGAAGACCCTATAGAATACCCTATAGAATAACCTGTAGAATACCACATAGAATACCCTATAGAATACCCCACAGAATACCCTATAGAAGGCCCTATAGAAGACCCTATGGAAGACGCTATAGAAGGCCCTATAGAATAGCCTACATAATATCATATCGAATACCCTATAGAATACCACATAGAAGGCCATATAGAATACCCTATAGATGACCATATAAAATACCATATAGAATAGCCTATAGAACACCCTATAGAAGACCATATTGAAGACGCTGTAGATTTCCCTATATAATACCCTATAGAATACCCTATAGAAGACCATAAAGAACCTACAGAAGACAATATAGAAGACCCAATAGAATACCTTATAGAATACCAAATAAAATACAAAATAATTTGCAATATAGAATACCTAATACAATACCATATAGAATACCATATATAATACCCTATAGAATACAATATAGAAGATCCTATGTAATACCCTATAGAAAAACCTATAGAATACCCTATAGAATAACCTATAGAATACCACATAGACTACCCTATAGAATACCCTATGGAAGGCCCTATAGAAGACCCTATAGAATAGCATATATAATACCATACAGAATACCATATAGAATACCCATAGAATACCCTGTAGAATACCACATAGAAGACCCTATAGAATACCATACAGAAGACAATATAGAATACCCTATAGAATACCCTATAGAAGACCTTGTAGATTTCCATATAGAAGACCCTATAAAATACCCTATAGATTACCATATAGAATACCTTATAGAATACCATATAGAATACCATATATAATACAATATAGAAGACCCTATAGAATACCATATAGAATACCCTATAGAATACCCTATATAATACCATATAGAACCCCATATAGAATACCATATAGAAGACCCTATATAATTCCATATATAATACCATATAGAATACCATATAGAATATCCTATAGAATACCATATAGAATACCCTATTGAATACCATATAGAAGACCCTATAGAGTACAATATAGAGGACCCTAGAGAACACCATATAGAATACCTTTTAAAACACCATATAGCAGACCCTATAGAATACCATATAGAATACCATATAGAATACCATAGAGAATACCATATATAATACAATATAGAAGACCCTATAGAATACCATATAGAATACCCTATAGAATACCCTATATAATACCATATAGAACCCCATATAGAATACCATATAGAAGACCCTATATAATTCCATATATAATACCATATAGAATACCATATAGAATATCCTATTGAATACCATATAGAAGACCCTATAGAGTACAATATAGAGGACCCTAGAGAACACCATATATAAGACCTTTTAAAACACCATATAGCAGACCCTATAGAATACCATATAGAATACCCTATAGAAGACCCCGTAGAAGACGCTAAAGAATACCCTATAGAAGACCGTATTGAATACCCTGTAGAATACCCTACAGAAGACACCATAGAATACCCTATAGAATACCGTATAGAAGACCCTATAGAAGACCTTATAGATTACCCTATAGAATACCCTATATAAGACCCTATAGAAGACCCTGTAGAATAACATATATAAGACCCTACAGAAGACCCTATAGAATACCCTGTAGAATACCCTTTAGAAGACCACATAGAATACCATATAGAAGACCCTATAGAAGACCCTATAGAAGACCTTATAGAATACCATATAGAATACCCTATATAAGACCCTATCGAATACCATGTAGAATACCCTTTAGAAGACCACATAGAATACCATATAGAAGACACTATAGAATACCTAATAGAAGACCCTGTAGAAGACCATATGTAATACCGTATAGAATACCTAATAGAAGACCCTGTAGAAGACCCTATAGAATACATAATAGAAGACCCTGTAGAAGACCCTATATAATACCATATAGAATACCATATATAAGACCCTATAGAAGACCCTATAGAATACCATATAGAATAAACTATATAAGACCCTATAGAATACCCTGTAGAATACCCTTTAGAAGACGACATGGAATACCATATAGAAGACCCTGTAGAATACCCTATAGAATACCTTATAGAATACCCTATATAAGACCCTATAAAATACCTAATAGAAGACCCTGTAGAAGACCCTATAGAATACCATATAGCAGACTGTATAGAATACCCTATAGAAGACCCTGTAGAATACTCTATACAGTAGAAGACCCTATAGAAAACCCTATAGAATACTCTATACAGTTGAAGACCCTAAGGAAGACCCTATAGAATAGCCTATAAAAGACCCTGTAGAAGACCCTATAGAAGTGTGTGTTCAATAGGGTACTTATTCTAGTTAAATACAGATCTCGCTACATTGACCCACACTTGATCAACTACAATTTGCATATCGCCCCAACAGATCCACGAATGACGCAATCGCCATCGCACTGCACATTGCCCTATCCCATCTGGACAAGAGGAATACCTACAGTATGTAAGAATGCTGTTTCTAGATATCTTAAAACGGTCTAACCAGGTCTTGTGTCCTGAAGTTGCCTAGGCTAGGTAGTGCCAGTTAAAAATTATTTAACCAGTTAGCTTCACTCGGCTGCTGTGCGACCATGGCAAAGTTGGTGTGACATTGAATAGACTATCTCTGGGGCTTGTTAGGGACGGTCAATACACTGCACATTGTAAATGGGACAGTATTTTCATGTTGCACGTCTTTTAGTTGTTTCATTAAATGCTTTCAATATTTATATATGCATTTTTACAATTTATAGTTGTTTTGAGGTTTTTTAAGTAATTGAAATGTGAAACAATTGACATTTTAAAAGTCAATACTTTGAAGAAGCTCCTTTGGCGGCGATTACAGATTTGAGTTGTGTTGGGTATGTCTGTATCAGCTTTGACTCATCTTGTGTATGTCTGTATCAGCTTTGAGTCATCTTGGGTATGTCTGTATCAGCTTTGAGTCACCTTGGGTATGTCTGTATCAGCTTTGAGTCGTCTTGGGTATATGTGTATCAGCTTTGAGTCACCTTGGGTATGTCTGTATCAGCTTTGAGTCTTCTTGGGTATGTCTGTATCAGCTTGAGTTGTCTTGGGTATATCTGTTCAGCTTTGCACATCTGGATTTGGGGATTTTCTCCCATTCTTTCTTGCAGATATTCTCAAGCTTTGTTAAATTATATAGGGAGTGGTGGTGAACAGCAATCTTCAAGTCTGTCCACAGATTTAGAATGGGATTCAAGTCTAGGCTTCGTTTGGGCCACTCAAGGACATTCACATTCTTGTTCCGAAGCCATTCCAGCGTTCCTTTGGCTGTATGCTTGGGGTCATTGTCCTTTTGAAACGTAACTCTTCGCCCCTAGTTTAAAGTCATTTGCTCTCTGAAGCAGGTTCTTATCAAGGATTTTCTTGTATTTGGCTCCATTCCTTGTTCCCTCTATCCTTGCCGGTCTCCATGCTGCTTAAATGCATCTCCATAGCATGATGCTGCCACCACCATGCTTCACGGTAGGGATGGTGTTAGACAGGTGATGAGCTGTGCCTGGTTTTCTCCAGACATAGTGCTTTGTATTCATGCCAAAGACTTCCATTTTTGTCTGATCAGACCACAGAATATTTTTCTTTATGCTCTTAGTCTTTCACATGCCATTTTGCAAACTCCAGGCGTGCTGTCACGTACCTTTTCTCAGGCGTGGCTTCCATATGGCCACTCTCCCATAAAGCCTAGATTGGTGACGTACTGTAGAGACTTGTCCTTCTGGCAGGTTCTCCCATCTCAGCCAAGGAACTCTGTAGTTCTGTCAGAGTGGTCATTGGGTTCTTGGTCACCTCCCTGACCAGCATCCTTCTTGCCCAGTTACTCAGTTTGGTCGGACGGCTGGATAGTTCCATATTTGTTAAATATCCCAATGATGGAGACCACTGTGCTCTTGGAAACAGTTAACACTAGAAATTATTTTATACCCTTCCCCAGATATCATCAAAATTCTATAAGACTTTTTTTTTTTTTTTTGCATATGCTCTTACAGAAGTGAGTGCATACATTTTCATAATTTATTTTTGTACTGGTCCCCCATGGGAATTGCACCCACAACCTTGGCGATACAAGCGTCATGCTCTACCAACTGAGACACATGGGACCACATCTAACTCTGAGATCTGTGTAGATGGGTGAGAAAAAAACGGATTTAATCCATTTTGTATTCAGGCTGTAACACAGCAAAATGTGGAATATGCCAAGGAGTATGAATATTTTCTGAAAGCACTGTATACATTTTTTTGAAATCTCATAGTAAGTAATCTAACAGTAAGTCAGTTTTTCATTGGACCTTTATTTTACCAGGCAGACCTATTGAGACCAAAGTCTATTTTGCAAAAGAATCCTGCAAAATAAAAGTATAAGACAAGACTCTTGTTGTATGTAGACTCTAATTGTATCTAGCATGTTATGCTTGAAGAACTGTCCATTCAGTTTAGTTGACTGCGAGCATGAATGAAATCAAATCAATCAATCAATCAATCAAAACATTTGTACTGTTACTATAATACACAGCCAAACTAGCTATACACAGCACATATACACTAAATGACCAGAAGTATGTGGACACCTGCTCGTCGAACATCTCATTCCAATATCATAGCCATTAATATGGAGTTGGTCCCCCTTTTCTGCTATAAACAGCCTCCACTCTTCTGGGAAGGCTTTCCACTAGATGTTGGAACATTGCTACGGGGACTTGCGTCCATTCAGCCACAAGAGCATTAGTGAGGTCGAGCACTGATGTTGGGCAATTAGGCCTGGCTCGCAGTCGACGGTACAATTCGTACCAAAGGTGTTTGATGAGGCTGAGGTCAGGGCTCTGTGCAGGCCAGTCAAGTTCTTCCACACCGATCTCGACAAACCATTTCTGTATGGACCTCGCATTTCGCATGCAGGCATTGTCATTTTGAAACAGGAAAGGGTGTTCCCCAAACTGTTGCCACAAATTTGGAAGCAGAGAATCGTCTAGAATGTCATTGTAACACAGAGCCAGAGACGTTCGGATCCATTTGCAGTCACTTTAATAAAGGTAGGTCAGACAGGCAAAACTCAGAGAACAGCGTAGAGGGTGTCAAAGGGGATCCAGAAACAGAACCAGTACCAGGCGTGGGTCGGGGCAGGCGGCAGACAGGAAACACGAGAGCAAAACACAGTCCAAGGTCAGATAACAGGGAATCAGTCAGTCAATCAATAGAGCGCTCAGAAATGACTAGCCGGGGCAGTACAAGACTTCGCAAAGCATTGGGGCCTGGAGATAGAATATATAGGGGAGAGAAGTGGATACAGCTGTGCAGATAATTAGACCTAGGTACGGGGCTGATGGGAAGTGTAGTCAATACTCCGGTGACGGTGTCCTTTGGTGATCGGAGAGAGCCACAGAGGTACGATCCATGACAGTCATTGTATGCTGTAGCGTTAAGATTTATCTTCACTGGAACTAAGGGGCCTAGCCCAAACCAAGAAAAACAATAATTATTCCTCTTCCACCAAACTTTACAGTTGGCACTATGCATTTCAGGCAGGTAGCATTCTCCTGGCATCCGCCAAACCCAGATTAGTCCGTCGGACTACCAGATGGTGAAGCGTGATTCATCACTCCAGAGAACACATTTCCACTGCCCCAGAGTCCAATGGTGGCGAGCTTTACACCACTCCAGCGAACGCTTGGCATTGTGCATGGTGATCTTAGGAAACAGGAATAATACAGCCTTCCCAAAGGATACAGGAATAATACAGCCTTCCCAAAGGATACAGGAATAATACAGCCTTCCCAAAGGAAACAGGAATTATACAGCAATCCCAAAGGAAACAGGAATAATACAGCATTCCCTAAGGAGACATGAATAATACAGCCTTCCCAAAGGATACAGGAATTATACAGCCTTCCCAAAGGAAACAGGAATAATACAGCCTTCTCAAAGGAAACAGGAATAATACAGCCTTCCCAAAGTATACAGGAATAATACAGCATTCCCAAAGGAAACAGGAATAATACAGCCTTCTCAAAGGAAACAGGAATAATACAGCCTTCCCAAAGTATACAGGAATAATACAGCATTCCCAAAGGAAACAGGAATAATACAGCCTTCCCAAAGGATACAGGAATAATACAGCCTTCCCAAAGGATACAGGAATAATACAGCCTTCCCAAAGGAAACAGGAATAATACAGCATTCCCAAAGGAAACAGGATTAATACAGCATTCCCAAAGGATACAGGAATAATACAGCTTTCCCAAAGGATACAGGAATAATACAGCCTTCCCAATGGAAACAGGAATAATACAGCCTTCCCAAAGGAAACAGGAATAATACAGCATTCCCTAAGGAAACAGGAATAATACAGCATTCCCAAAGGATACAGGAATAATACAGCCTTCCCAAAGGAAACAGGAATTATACAGCAATCCCAAAGGAAACAGGAATAATACAGCATTCCCTAAGGAGACATGAATAATACAGCCTTCCCAAAAGAAACAGGAATTATACAGCATTCTCAAAGGTAACAGGAATTATGCAGCATTCCCAAAGGAAATGCTCAATGGAGATATCTGACAATAATCTTACCTACATACCAGTTTTTACACAAGTTTGAAGGAAGATGAAATCCATTGCAGAGGATAGAACACAGGCTGCAGTAGTATGACATCTCTCCAGAACTCGCCATGTGTGGGCAGAAAATATTTTCTCCACGACTGCAGAAGTAAAGTGTATATTTAACTTGATGAATCAAAGCGTATGGCTCCGTGCCTGTATTTTTAAGAGTGTATATTTTGTTGGAGTGTTGGAGGTAGCTAGCCGTAAGCTTCTTAACTCTTCACGCAGTGCTTTGAGAATCTGAGTTTGGAGACTGAGGCTGTTTATCATCAGCTTTTCTCAACAGACCATGGTGTCCTCATTTTGCCCTTTCAGCTTAGATGTATTTTCAGTCTTGTTTTTGGAGAGAAGAGGAGTAAAATAAAATAAAAAGGCCCTTAGTGAAGACTTTTTTAGATTCAGCTTGTCATAAATTACATGCCCTGACATGCCCTTGTATTGACTGATTGCTGCACTTCCTGTCTGCATAGTATAGTAGGCCTATATCAATTGCATTCAGAAAGTATTCAGACCCCTTGACTTTTTCCACATTTTGTTACGTTACAGCCTTATTCTAAAAAAAATTAAAAAATAAAAACAGCAATCTACACACAATACCCCATAATGACAAAGTGAAAACAGGTTTTTTGACATTTTTGCAAGTGTATTTAAAAGAAAAAACGAATTCAAAAAAGTATTCAGTCCCTTTGCTACGAGATTCGAAATTGAGCTCAGGTGCATCCTGTTTACATTGATCATCCTTGATATGTTTCTACAACTTGATTGGAGTCCACCTGTGGTAAATTCAATTGATTGGACATGATTTGGAAAGGCACACACCTGTCTATGTAAGGTCCCACTGTTGACAGTGCATGTCAGAGCAAAAACCAAACCATGATTTCGATGGCATTGTCCATAGAGCTTTGAAACAGGATTGTGTAGAGGCACAGATCTGGGGAAGGGTACTAAAAAAAATTCTGCAGCATTTAAGGTCAGCAAGAACATGGTGGACTCCATCATTCTTAAATGGAAGAAGTTTGGAACCACCAAGACTCTTCCTAGAGCTGTCCGCCTGGCCAAACTGAGCAATCGGGGGAGAAGGGGCTTGGTCAGGGAGATGACTATCGCGTAGAGTAGGCCAGAAGGCTTAACTGGAAAAACCTTAACATCTACCAAATAAAACAATGGCGGAGCTGCAAAAGTACTTCTGTGCAAGGGTGTTTATTTACATAGTAATTTTGAAAGAAAAAAATAACAACCACCAAAAGTATACATTATGGGACAGCTAAAACAGTACTACCACCAAAAGTATACATTATGGGACAGCTAAAACAGTACTACCACCAAAAGTATACATTATGGGACAGCTAAAACAGTACTACCACCAAAAGTATACATTATGGGACAGATAAAACAGTACTACCACCAAAAGTATACATTATGGGACAGATAAAACAGTACTACCACCAAAAGTATACATTATGAGACAGCTAAAACAGTACTACCACCAAAAGTATACATTATGGGACAGCTAAAACAGTACTACCACCAAAAGTATACATTATGAGACAGCTAAAACAGTACTACCACCAAAAGTATACATTATGGGACAGCTAAAAACAGTACTACCACCAAAAGTATACATTATGGGACAGCTAAAACAGTACTACCACCAAAAGTATACATTATGGGACAGCTAAAACAGTACTACTACATCAACAGCTCAATTGAAAGGGCCCCTCCTTTTGAATTGAAAGAGAGGCTCCTTTTGTAGTGGAAGCCCTTCCCCTCAGAACATGCTCAACTCATTCATTAATTAAGCCATTACAAACATCAAAGCCTACATTTTCCACTCAGCTAAACACATAATGAATTATCTTGATTGATCCTTTGCAATCTGTTTATCATAATACAATATTGCACAATTTAACAAATTTACAGAATCCCATCACTACTAACACGGTGTCTTCCGATACACCCATTCACATGAAAGCGCCATTCAGGACAGGCATTACAAAGCCAGCCCGATTGATGTAGCTCGGGTGCTTGCTCCACCATAACCGGAAGCTACAGAGACAGAGAGAGAAGAACTGAAACAAAAACAGAGAGCTCATCCAAAATATTGCCAAGTACAATAAATGTCATTTAAATGAAACATTAAAGCTTGTCTGCGTATTCCTTATTACCATACCAAACTGTTACTGACAGGAGGTAAGAATAACGTGGTTAATGTATGAACTGGGATCGCTAAGTTAACTTGTGTGTCGACCCACATTGCTAACTGAGCTGCAAACGGAGTCGAGAGGGGACATGAGTGTGTGTATGGGGGGTGTTAGCTTACCAATTGCTGCCCAAGGCCAGTGAAGGACTTCTCCATCACAGTGACCAAGAACCCGATGGTCACTCTGACAGAGCTCTAGAGTTCCGCTGTGGAGATGGGAGAACCTTCCAGAAGGACAAGCACTCCAACAATCAGGCCTTTATGGTAGAGTAGCCAGACGGAAGCCACTCCTCAGTAAAATGACAACCTACCCCGACGACGCTGGGCCAATTGTGCGCCGCCCTATGGGACTCCCAATCACAGCCAGATGTGATACAGCCTGGTTTCAAACCAGGGACTGTAGTGACACCTCTTGCACTGAGATGCTGTGCCTTAAACTGCTGCGCTACTCGGGAGCACATGACAGCCAGCTTGGAGTTTGCCAAAAGGCACCTAAAGGACTCTCAAACCATGAGAAACAGTCTGATGAAACCAAGATTGAACTCTTTGGCGTGAATGCCAAGTGTCACATCTGGAGGAAACCTGGCACCATCCCTATGATGAAGCATGGTGGTGGCAGCATCATGCCGAGGGGATGTTTTTCAGCAGTAGGGACTGGGAGACTAGTCAGGATCGAGATAAAGATGAACGGCGCAAAGTTCAGAGAGATCGTTGATGAAAAACTGCTCCACAGCGCTCCGGACCTCAGACTGTGGTGAAGGTTCACCTTCCAACAGGACAACAATCCTAAGCAGACAGCCAAGACAACGCAGGAGTGGCTTCAGGACAAATCTCTGAATATCTTTGAGTCCAGAAATCTAACATAGTAGAGTAAGCCTATATATCTAATAGTTATATAGTATTTATATAGTAAAGTTTATTATAGTAGAGTTGGCCTATATGTCTAATAGTTATATAGTATAGTAGGCCTATACAGTATATCTAATATTTATATAGTATTTATATAGTTAAGTTTCCTAAAGTATGGTAGGCCTATTTATCTAATAGTTATATAGTATTTGCGTAGTAAAGTTTACTATAGTGTAGTAGGCCTATATATCTACTAGTTGTATTGTACTTATATAGTACAGTTTACTATAGTAGGCCTATATATCTAATAGTTATATAGTATTTGCGTAGTAAAGTTTACTATAGTATAGTAGGCCTATATATCTAATAGTTATATATTATTTACATAGTAAAGTTTACTATAGTATAGTAGGCCTATATATCTACGAGTTATATAGTATTTATATAGTAAAGTTAATTATAGTATAGTAGGCCTATATATCTTATAGGTATATAATATTTATATATAAGAGTTTACTAAAGTATAGTAGGCCTATATATCTAATAGTTACATAGAATTTATATAATAAAATGTACTATAGTATAGTAGGCCTACAGTATATATCTTATATTTATATAGTATTTATATAGTAAAGTTTACTATAGTATAGTAGGCCTATTTCTCACATTTATTATGAAGTCTGTTGCAAATCAAATCGCCTAATGTTGGAACATAAAATATTTTCTGAATCTGAACGACTCATTTCCCTCCGTCTCTAATCAGTTCTCTGAATCTGAACGACTCATTTCCCGCCGTCTCTAATCAGTTCTCTGAATCTGAACGACTCATTTCCCTCCGTCTCTAATCAGTTCTCTGAATCTGAACGACTCATTTCCCTCCGTCTCTAATCAGTTCTCTGAATCTGAACGACTCATTTCCCACCGTCTCTAATCAGTTCTCTGAATCTGAACGACTCATTTCCCGCCGTCTCTAATCAGTTATCTGAATCTGAACGACTAATTTCCCACCGTCTCTAATCAGTTCTCTCCTCTATTCTTAACAAACTGTCAACTTTTACTAAATACCTTTTTTTACTAGATGATTTACAATGTCCTTCAAAAGACTGCAGATTAACTTAGTATTCTGTGGATTTCATCAATATCTTTGCTTTCTCTCAGTGGAACCCAAATTGCATCATATTTCCGATACACTGCTTTTGACCAGGACCTATAGGGAATAGGGTGCTGTTTTGAAAAGGACCTATAGGAATAGGGTGCTGTTTTGACCAGGACTATAGGGAATAGGGTGCTGTTTTGACCAGGACTATAGGGAATAGGGTGCCGTTTTGACCAGGTCCCATAGGGAATAGTGTGTCGTTTTGACCAGGGCCCATAGGGAATAGGGTGCTGTTTTGACCAGGACCTATAGGGAAAAGGGTGCTGTTTTGACCAGGACCTATAGGGAATAGGGTGCTGTTTACACCAGGACATATAGGGAATAGGGTGCTGTTTTGACAAGGACCTATAGGGAATAGGGTGCTGTTTTGACAAGGACCTATAGGGAATAGGGTGCTGTTTTGACCAGGACCTATAGGGAATAGGGTGCTGTTTTGACCAGGACCTATAGGGAATAGGGTGCTGTTTTGACCAGGACTATAGGGAATAGGGTGCCGTTTTGACCAGGTCCCATAGGGAATAGTGTGTCGTTTTGACCAGGGCCCATAGGGAATAGGGTGCCGTTTTGACCAGGACCATGGGGAATATTGAGCCGTTTTGACCAGGAACTATAGGGAATAGGGTGCTGTTTTGACAAGGACCTATAGGGAATAGGGTGCTGTTTTGACCAGGACCTATAGGGAATAGGGTGCTGTTTTGACCAGGACTATAGGGAATAGGGTGCCGTTTTGACCAGGTCCCATAGGGAATAGTGTGTCGTTTTGACCAGGGCCCATAGGGAATAGGGTGCTGTTTTGACCAGGACCTATAGGGAAAAGGGTGCTGTTTTGACCAGGACCTATAGGGAATAGGGTGCTGTTTACACCAGGACATATAGGGAATAGGGTGCTGTTTTGACAAGGACCTATAGGGAATAGGGTGCTGTTTTGACAAGGACCTATAGGGAATAGGGTGCTGTTTTGACCAGGACCTATAGGGAATAGGGTGCTGTTTTGACCAGGACCTATAGGGAATAGGGTGCTGTTTTGACCAGGACTATAGGGAATAGGGTGCCGTTTTGACCAGGTCCCATAGGGAATAGTGTGTCGTTTTGACCAGGGCCCATAGGGAATAGGGTGCCGTTTTGACCAGGACCATGGGGAATATTGAGCCGTTTTGACCAGGAACTATAGGGAATAGGGTGCTGTTTTGACAAGGACCTATAGGGAATAGGGTGCCATTTTGACCAGGTCCCATAGGGAATAGGGTGCCGTTTTGACCAGGTCCCATAAGGAATAGGGTTCAGTTTTGACCAGGGCCTATAGGGAATAGTGTGCTGATCTGACCAGGTCCTATAGGGAATAGGGTTTCGTTTTGACCAGGTAAAATAGGGAATAGTGTGCCGTTTTGACCAGGGCCTATAGGGAATAGGAAGCTGTTTTGACCTGGGCCAATATGGAATTGGGTGTCGTTTTGAGTAGGGCCTATAGGGAAAAAGGTTCCATTTTGACCAGGTCCCATAGGGAATAGGGTGCTGTTTTGACCAGGACCTATAGGGAATAGGGTGCTGTTTTGACCAGGACCTATAGGGAATAGGGTGCTGTTTACACCAGGACCTATAGGGAATAGGGTGCCGTTTTGACCAGGACCTATAGGGAATAGGGTGCTGTTTTGACCAGGACCTATAGGGAATAGGGTGCTGTTTTGACCAGGACCTTTAGGGAATAGGGTGCTGTTTTGACCAGGACCTATAGGGAATAGGGTGCCGTTTTGACCAGGACCTATAGGGAATAGGGTGCTGTTTTGACCAGGACCTATAGGGAATAGGGTGCCATTTTGACCAGGACCTATAGGGAATAGGGTGCTGTTTTGACAAGGACCTATAGGGAATAGGGTGCTGTTTTGACCAGGACCTATAGGGAATAGGGTGCTGTTTTGACCAGGACTATAGGGAATAGGGTGCCGTTTTGACCAGGTCCCATAGGGAATAGTGTGTCGTTTTGACCAGGGCCCATAGGGAATAGGGTGCCGTTTTGACCAGGACCATGGGGAATATTGAGCCGTTTTGACCAGGAACTATAGGGAATAGGGTGCTGTTTTGACAAGGACCTATAGGGAATAGGGTGCCATTTTGACCAGGTCCCATAGGGAATAGGCTGCCGTTTTGGCCAGGTCCCATAAGGAATAGGGTGCCGTTTTGACCAGGGCCATAGAGAATATTGTGTCGTTTTGACCAGGACCTATAGGGAATAGGGTGCTGTCTTGACCAGGGCCTATAGGGAATAGTGTGCAATTTTGACCAGGTCCCATAGGGAATAGGGTGCCGTTTTGACCAGGCCCTATAGGGAATAGGGTGCCGTTTTGACCAGGTCCCATAGGGAATAGTGTGCCGTTTTGACCAGGTCTCATAGGGAATGGGAGCAGTTTTGACTAGGTCCCATAGGGAATAGTGTGCCGTTTTGACCAGGTCTCGTAGGGAATGGGATGCAGTTTTGACGAGGTCTCATAGGGAACAGGGTGCCGTTTTGTCCAGGTCCCATAGGGAATAGTGTGCTGTTTTGACCAGGTCCCATAGGGAATAGGGTGCCATTTTGACCAGGTCCTATAGGGAATAGGGTGCCGTCTTGACCAGGTCCCATAAGGAATATGGTTCAGTTTTGACCAGGGCCTATAGGGAATAGTGTGCTGATCTGACCAGGTCCTATAGGGAATAGGGTTTCGTTTTGACCAGGTAAAATAGGGAATAGTGTGCCGTTTTGACCAGGGCCTATAGGGAATAGGATGCTGTTTTGACCTGGGCCAATATGGAATTGGGTGTCGTTTTGAGTAGGGCCTATAGGGAAAAAGGTTCCATTTTGACCAGGTCCCATAGGGAATAGGTTGCTGTTTTGACCAGGGCCTATAGGGAATAGGGTTCCGTTTGGACAAGGACCGAAGGGAATAGGTTGCCGTTTTGACCAGGGTCCGTAGGGAATAGGGTGCCGTTTTGACCAGGTCCTATAGGGAATAGTGTGCCATTTTGACCAGGACCTATGTGGAATAGGGTGCCGTTTTGACCAGGTCTCATAGGGAATAGTGTGCCGTTTTGACCAGGTCTCATAGGGAATTGGGATGCAGTTTTGACTAGGGCCCGTAGGGAATAGGGTGCCGTTTTGACCAGGCCCTATAGGGAATAGTGTGCCGTTTTGACCAGGTCTCATAGGGAATGGGATGCAGTTTTGACTAGGGCCCGTAGGGAATAGGGTGCCGTTTTGACCAGGTCCTATAGGGAATAGTGTGCCATTTTGACCAAGACCTATGTGGAATAGTATGCAGTTTTGACCAGGTCCCATTGGGAATAGGGTGCCATTTTCACCAGGGCCTATAGGGAAGGTCCTAAAGGGAATAGTGTGCCGTTTGACCAGGTCCTATAGGGAATAGGGTGCCGTTTTGACCAGGTAAAATAGGGAATAGTGTGCCGTTCTAACATGGTCCCATCGGGAATAGGGTGCCGTTTGAACCTGGGTCTACAGGGAATAGGGTGCCGTTTGAACCTGGGTCTACAGGGAATAGGGTGCCGTTTTGACCAGGTACAATAAGGGATAGGGTGCCATTTTGACCAGATCCTATAGGGAATAGGGTGCTGTTTTGACCAGGTCCCATACAGATCAGTGTGCCGTTTTGACCAGGTTCTATAGGGAGTAGGGTGCCATTTTGACCAGGGCCTATAGGGAATAGGGTGCAATTTTGACCAGGTCCCATAGGGAATAGGGTGCCGTTTTGACCAGGGCCCATAGGGAATAAGGTCCTGTTTTGACCAGATCCCATAGGGAATAAGGTCCTGTTTTGACCAGGACCCATAGGGAATAGGGTGCCGTTTGGGACACACTCTCTGTCTTTTCAGTTACTCCTAATGAACTGTCTCTAGGTCTGTGAATCGTGACAAAGGGACAAAGAGAAGCACAATTCATATTAACTGCAAATCAGGAACTTTAAATTGAAAATTACAAAAAAATAGTTCAAACTAATCTTTTAAATATTTTCTTTAACTTGAACACCCACTACTCAAACCACTGTAGCGCTAACAAGACTGCAGTGAGAAATTACCTTGTGTCCTTTGCCATTGAACCAGTGCTCCATACAAACCTTTTTGTATAGTCAAATATTCATGCTTTTTACCAAGTATGTTCAGTTGCTGTTGTCTGGCCTTCAATGTTGGTGTTTTTGTATATTCACATGTTTTATCACAGAGTTCCTGCCAATAAGTTTTTGTTGTGTGGCATGGCCTTCAATGTTGGTGTTTTCTAGAGTTTAGCATCTTTCGTCTCCTTATATAATCTCTCAGTCTGACTGTCTCTCTCTCTCTCTCTCTCTCTCTCTCTCTCTCTCTCTCTCTCTCTCTCTCTCTCTCTCTCTCTCTCGCTGTCTGTCTCTCTCTGTCTGTCTCAGTCTGTCTGTCTGTCCGTCTCAGTCTGTCTTCGTCCTCCATTGGAGCCAGTAGAATGTACATTAAGCAGAGGTTGCACAGTGCAAGACTCCCATTCATTACTTTCCATTATTGGATGTCCTCGGACCAGACATGTTCATCACTGGCTGAATTGGAAGGCGTAAGAGAAAGTACCAGTGCACATTTTAGGACATCCTCATTCTCAAGCCTCACGCCTCACCCGTCCTTGTGTCAGTCATCATGATTTTCAAGATCCTTATTTTCTAAATGGTTCTCGATGTATCTCTCATGTTAGCTCTCACCTTTTGTCCCTTTGACTGAAGTAGGGACGAGGAGCGAGGCTTGAAGCTGAGGATGTCCTACAAGGGACACCGTAGTGAAAGACGAGGGGAGAGGCAGGCCGAGGCCTGGGCGCTGTGTCATGGCCCCTCATGTCTCTTTCACGGTGCGTAACGGAGTAATAAACCTTGGGCCCCTCATTGATCGAGTTACAGCTGACATGAATAGCTAGATGCCTAACCCCCTTATAACCCCAACACACACACTGGGCATCCCACAGGCTTTTATTTTTTTTAATTACGGGAAAACAATTACAAGAATTTGATATTTTTGATCAAGATTCGAATTAAAATAGGTGTCAGTGATTGTTATCTGTCTACTGGTGGTGAAGTGGAGAGGAGAGCTAGAGGTCCTGTCCTGTCCTGTCTTGAGTGAACAAATGATCAGATAGATAGAACACAGTGAAATGCATTACATTTAGTATTTTCTGTTTTCTGTTATTATCAGACATCTTGATGACAGGAAGACGGGCAGATAGGCTGACAGGTAGACAGGCAGACAGGCAGACAGACAGGCAGACATGCAGGCAGGCAGGGAGGCAGGGAGGCAGAAAGATGTGGTGTGGTGAGGTGAGGTGAGGTGTGGTGAGGGGTGGTGTGTTGTGGTGAGGTGAGGTAAGGTGAGATGTGGTGAGGTGTGGTGTGGTGAGGTGAGGTGTGGTGAGGTGAGGTGTGGTGAGATATGGTGTGGTGAGATATGGTGTGGTGAGGTAAGGTGAGATGTGGTGAGGTGTGGTGAGGTGAGATGAGGTGTGGTGAGGTGTGGTGAGATATGGTGAGATGTGGTGAGGTGTGGTGAGGTGAGGTGTGGTGAGATATGGTGTGGTGAGATATGGTGTGGTGAGGTAAGGTGAGATGTGGTGAGGTGTGGTGAGGTGAGATGAGGTGTGGTGAGGTGTGGTGAGATGTGGTGAGATGTGGTGAGGTAAAGTGAGATGTGGTGAGGTGTGGTGAGATAAGGTGAGATGTGGTGAGGTGTGGTGAGGTGTGAGGTGTTGTGAGATGTGGTGAGATGTGGTGAGGTAAGATGAGATGTGGTGAGGTGTGGTGATGTAAGGTGAGGTGAGGTGAGGTGAGGTGAGGTGTGGTGAGGTGAGGTAAGGTGAGGTGAGATGTGGAGAGGTGAGGTGTGGTGAGGTGAGGTGAGATGTGGTGAGGTGAGGTGTGGTGTGGTGAGGTGAGGTGAGGTGAGATGTGGTGAGGTGAGGTGAGATGAGGTGTGGTGAGGTGTAGTGAGGTGAGGTGTGGTGAGGTGAGGTGAGGTGAGGTGTGGTGAGGTGAGGTGTGGTGAGGTGAGGTGTGGTGAGGTGAGGTGTGGTGAGGTGAGGTGAGATGAGGTGTGGTGAGGTGAGGTGAGGTGAGATGAGGTGTGGTGAGGTGTAGTGAGGTGTGGTGAGGTGAGGTGAGGTGTGGTGAGGTGAGGTGAGATGAGGTGTGGTGAGGTGTGGTGAGGTGAGGTGAGATGTGTTGAGGTGTGGTGAGGTGAGGTGAGATGAGGTGTGGTGAGGTGTAGTGAGGTGTGGTGAGGTGAGGTGTGGTGAGGTAAGGTGTGGTGAGGTGAGGTGTAGTGAGGTTAGGTGTGGTGTGGTGAGGTGAGGTGAGGTGAGATGAGGTGTGGTGAGGTGAGGTGAGATGTGGTGAGGTGTGGTGAGGTAAGGTGAGATGTGGTGAGGTGAGGTGTGGTGAGGTGAGGTGAGGGTGTGGTGAGGTGAGGTGTGGTGTGGTGTTGTGTGGTGTGGTCAGGTGTGGTGAGGTAAGGTAAGGTGTGGTGAGGTAAGGTGTGGTGAGGTAAGGTGTGGTGAGGTGTGGTGAGGTGAGGTGAGGTGTGTGAGTGAGGGTGTGGTGAGGAGGTGAGGTGTGGTGAGGTGAGGTGTGGTGAGGTGTGGTGAGGTGAGGTGTGGTGAGGTGAGGTGTAGTGAGGTGAGGTGTGGTGAGGTGAGGTGAGATGAGATGAGGTGTGGTGAGGTGTAGTGAGGTGTGGTGAGGTGAGGTGAGGTGTGGTGAGGTAAGGTGAGGTAAGGTGTGGTGAGCTGAGGTGTAGTGAGGTGAGGTGTGGTGAGGTGAGGTGAGGTGAGATGAGGTGTGGTGAGGTGTGGTGAGGTGAGGTGAGATGAGGTGTGGTGAGGTGTAGTGAGGTGTGGTGGGGTGAGGTGAGGTGAGGTGAGGTGTGGTGAGGTGTGGTGAGGTGTGGTGAGGTGTAGTGAGGTGTGGTGAGGTGAGGTGTGAGGTGAGGTGAGGTGTGGTGAGGTGAGGTGAGATGAGGTGTGGTGAGGTGAGGTGAGGTGGAGGTGGTGAGGTGTGGTGTGGTGAGGAGGTGAGATGTGGTGAGGTGGTGAGGTGTGGTGAGATGTGGTGAGGAGTGTGGATGAGATGTGTGGTGAGGTGTGGTGAGGTGTGGTGAGATGAGGTGAGGTGAGGTGTGGTGAGGTGAGGTGAGGTGTGGTGAGGTGAGGTGAAGTGAGATGAGGTGTGGTGAGGTGAGGTGTGGTGAGATGAGGTGAGATGAGGTGTGGTGAGGTGTAGTGAGGTGTGGTGAGGTGAGGTGAGGTGTGGTGAGGTAAGGTGTGGTGAGGTGTGGTGAGGTGTAGTGAGGTGTAGTGAGGTGAGGTGTGGTGAGGTGAGGTGAGGTGTGGTGAGGTGAGGTGAGATGAGGTGTGGTGAGGTGAGGTGAGGTGAGATGTGGTGAGGTGTGGTGAGGTAAGGTGAGATGTGGTGAGGTGTGGTGAGGTAAGATGAGATGTGGTGAGGTGTGGTCAGGTAAGGTGAGGTGTGGTGTGGTGTTGTGTGGTGAGGTGAGGTGTGGTGAGGTGTGGTGAGGTGAGGTGAGGTGTGGTGAGGTGTGGTGAGGTGAGGTGTGGTGTGGTGAGATGTGGTGAGGTAAGGTAAGGTAAGGTGTGGTGAGGTGAGGTGTGGTGAGGTGAGGTGTGGTGACGTAAGATGAGATGTGGTGAGGTGTGGTGAGGTGTGGTGAGATGTGGTGAGGTGAGGTGTGGTGAGGTGAGGTGAGGTGAGGTGTGGTGTGGTGTGGTGTTGTGTGGTGAGGTGAGGTGAGGTGAGGTGTGGTGAGGTAAGGTGTGGTGAGGTGAGGTGTGGTGAGATGTGGTGTGGTGTGGTGAGATGAGGTGTGGTGTGTTGAGGTGTGGTGAGGTGTGGTGAGATGTGGTGAGGTGAGGTGAGGTGTGGTGAGATGTGGTGAGGTGTGGTGAGGTAAGGTGTGGTGAGGTGAGGTGAGGTGAGGTAAGGTGTGGTGAGGTGAGGTGTGGTGAGGTAAGGTGAGATGTGGTGAAGTTGTGGTGAGGTAAGATGAGATGTGGTGAGGTGAGGTGAGGTGTGGTGTGGTGAGGTAAGATGTGGTGAGGTGAGGTGAGGTGAGGTAAAGTGAGATGTGGTGTGGTGTGGTGAGATGTGGTGTGGTGTGGTGAGGTGAGGTGTGGTGAGATGTGGTGTGGTGAGGTGTGGTGAGATGTGGTGTGGTGTGGTGAGATGAGGTGTGGTGTGTTGAGGTGTGGTGAGGTGTGGTGAGATGTGGTGTGGTGTGGTGAGATGAGGTGTGGTGTGTTGAGGTGTGGTGAGGTGTGGTGAGATGTGGTGTGGTGTGGTGAGATGAGGTGTGTTGAGGTGTGGTGAGGTAAAGTGAGATGTGGTGTGGTGTGGTGAGGTGTGGTGAGGTAAGGTGTGGTGAGGTGAGGTGTGGTGAGATGTGGTGTGGTGTGGTGAGATGTGGTGTGGTGTGGTGAGATGAGGTGTGGTGTGTTGAGGTGTGGTGAGGTGTGGTGAGATGTGGTGTGGTGAGGTGAGATGAGGTGTGGTGTGTTGAGATGTGGTGAGGTGAGGTGAGGTGTGGTGTGGTGAGATGTGGTGAGGTGTGGTGAGGTAAGATGAGGTGAGGTGTACTAGTCTATATGTGTGTGTGTGTGTGTGTGTGTGTGTGTGTGTGTGTGTGTGTGTGTGTGTGTGTGTGTGTGTGTGTGTGTGTGTGTGCGTGCGTGCGTGCGTGCGTGCGTGCGTGCGTGTGTGTGTTTGGTTTTAGTCCTCATAAAGATAGTAAAACAAGGAAAAGGATGTTTTGGGCGTGTGTGTAAGGGTTACAATTAGGGTTAGATTCAGGGTTAAGAGTTAAAGTTAGGTTTAGGGGTTTGGGGTTAAGGTTAAAGTTAGCGTTAGGGAGAATGGTATTTTGAATGGGAATCAATTGTTGGGTCCTCACAAGGATAGTTAAACAAACGTGTTTGTGTGTGTCTGTATTTTTGCACACCCAGGGGTGGGGGCTTTGACAGTACACAGATAGCGTCCACCATAGGGAGACAACCCCAATAATTGTCTCCCCACGTCACCGCGAATCTCATAGTGTTTCAAAAAATATCTGTTTTTACAATGTTATAACTTTTGATCTTTTTTTTATTTAACTAGGCAAGTTAGTTAAGAACAAATTCTTATTTACAACGACAGCCTAGAAACAGTGGGTTAACTGCTTTGTTCAGGGGCAGAACAACAGATTTCTACCTAGTCAGCTCAGGTATTCAATCTAGCAATCTTTAGGATACTGGCCCAATGCTCTAACCACTAGACTACCTGCCGCCCCAATTATGACATTGGGTCAGCTGAGCTCAACCTATTGAAGTGTGAAAGAAGCCAGGAGTTTTCTTCTATAGAGCTCCGTTATTATGGATTCTCCCTCTCTCCCTACCCTCCCCTCCCGGAGGACCTGAGCCCTTGGACCATGCCTCAGGTCTACCTGACCTGATGACTCCTGGCTGTCCCCAGTCCACCTGGTCGTGCTGCTTCTCCAGTTTCAACTGTTCTGCCTGCGGCTATGAAACCCTGACATGTTCACCGGACGTGGTACCTTGTCCCGGACCTGCTGTTTTTGTCTCTCTCTCTCTCTCTCTCTCTCTCTCTCTCTCTCTCTCTCTCTCTCTCTCTCTCTCTCTCTCTCTCTCTCTCTCTCTCTCTCTCTCTCTCTACCTCTCTCTCTCTACCTCTCTCTCTACCTCATCTGCTGTCTCGACCTCTGAATGCTCGGCTATGAAAGCCAACTGACATTTACTCCCTCTACAACCACTGTGATTATTATTTGACCCTGCTGGTCATCTAGGAACGTTTGAACATCTTGAAGAACAATCTGGCCTTAAATGGCCATGTACTGTTATAATCTCCACCCGGCACAGCCAGAAGAGGACTGGCCACCCCTCAGAGCCTGGTTTCTCTTTAGGTTTCTCCTAGGTTCTGGCCTTTCTAGGGAGTTTTTCCCTAGCCACCGTGCTTCTACATCTGCATTGCTTGCTATTTGGGGTTTTAGACTGGGTTTCTGTGAAGCACTTTGTGACATCAGCTGATGTAAGAAGGGCTTTTATTAATACGTTTGATACATTTTTGTTGTTTCCCTTGTTTGTTTTGCTCCGTATTCTTTCTACCCCCTATCCTAAGTTATTGTGGGTTTTTCTTTTAGTTTGTCTTTTCAGAGGCAAACCTATAGGGCATCATGGTGGGTGTCTGATAGAACCCCTTACTAGTGGCTTTGACAACTTTCAGTGGGCTACCCACATGGCTGCCTTTCAGAACCCCTTTCCGAACCCCTTTCTGTTTTGTTTTGGTTGTCAAAAGTGATTTTCTTTGTGAGTTCCCTTTTTGTTGTGAGCGACATATTGAGTTTGTCTTGAGGGAACGTAACAAACACATCCACGGCGAGTGTCTTTTAGAAGGGGCTTTATCAACTGTCATATTTTGTTCTGCAAAACGTGGAAATGTGCCGTTTCCACGTATGTAGATAGTGGTTTGATGCTGGAGATAATGAATATGAGGTTGAAAAGTCGCCCTTTAATCAGCCAACTTATCCACAGCTGCATGTGGAGCTTTCATAAAATTGTCAAGTGATCGTAACTAAAGCTTTGGTTTACAGTGTGCAAATTCTCTATTGGTTAAATAAATCCCTAAGGCTGTTACAGTGCATTATGAGTCATGACCGCAGTCAAAATCCAGGTGACCTTGAATCATGGTATCTAGGCTTCTCCAAAACTGCGCTCTGATGGTCATTAGTAGCCTACCAAACTTGCTAATGGCCAGTCGCTAATGTCCTGGTACTCCGTGTTCTATCGTCCCTGTCATCACTCTGACATCAATGCTTTCTATAGGCTAGGCCTACTATATTTATTCCTCAACTTTCCTAATATTAAACACATTGCTTTGCTTTACAACAGGAGTAGCCTACCTGGCTGGCATTACAATAAACTACTGGGGAAAGCGTCCTCCATTCGCTATTCTAGTGCATACAAAAGACACATCTTTTTCTCTCCTGCCCCTGTTCTGATAATGGTCCATTCTAAATCTAAAATAATTTTACCCATATATAATTTAGTATATGTAAAGACAAGATTCAATTTAGAATAGTTAGATGGGTATAATATTAACACTCAAAAAATGTTTTGGCACTGAGCTAAGTTCAGGTTTGCTGAGCGCAAACTTGAATGTTGTGAAAACTTCCAGCATGCGTTTATTGTGAACACTGAGGCTGTACCCGCTTTAAGTTACAGTTTTAACAGTGGCCAAGTAGGCTACTGTGGCTATTTGATCATAATGTAGACCTACCAGAGTGGACTACCATCAAAAACAACGGAAAACATGCATCCCATAACATTTGAACATGGAAATAGCTGTTCTGTTCATTCAGCCTACAGTAGCAGCCAATGTGTGGTGGTCCACGTAGACCTGCATTACATGAGACTTTTGAGAAAAAAATACATGCAGGGCATCAATCAAATGTATTTATAAAGCCTTCTTACATCTGCTGATGTCACAGAGTGCTGAACAGAAACCCAGCCTAAAACCCCAAACAGCAAGCAATGCAGGTGTAAAAGCACGGTGGTTAGGAAAAACTCCCTAGAAAGGCCACAACCTAGGAATAAACCTAGAGAGGAACCAGGCTATGAGGGGTGGCCAGTCCTCTTCTGGCTGTGCCGGGTGCAGATTATAACAGAACATGGCCAAGATGTTGAAATGTTCATAGACAACCAGCAGGGTAAGATAATAATACTCACAGTGGTTGTAGAGGATGCAACAGGTCTGCACCTCAGGAGAAAAATGTCAGTTGGCTTTTCATTGCTGATCATTCAGAGTATCTCTACCGCTCCTGCTGTCTCTAGAGAGTTGAAAACAGCAGGTCTGGGACAATAAGCATGTCTGGTGAACAGGTCAGGGTTCCATAGCCGCAGGCTATTATGACCTGCCTGCAGGCTATGGAACAACAGCACGGCCAGGTGGACTGGGGTCAGCAAGGAGTCATCAGGCCAGGAAGTCCTGAGGCATGGTCCTAGGGCTCAGGTCGTCCGAAAGAGAGAAAGAAAGAAAGAGAGAAAGAGAGAAAGAAAGAGATCAAGAGAGAGAATTAGAGAGAGCATACTTAAATTCACACAGGACACCGGATAAGAGAGGAGAAATACTCCAGATATAACAGACTGACCCTATCCCCCCCGACACATAAACTACTGCAGCATAAATACTGGAATCTGAGACAGGAGGAGTCGGGGAGACATAGTGGCCCCGTCCGACGATACCCCCAGACAGGGCCAAACAGGCAGGATATAACCCCACACACTCTGCCGAAGCACAGTCCCCACACCACTAGAGGGATATCTTCAACCACCAACTTACCATCCTGAGACAAGGCCGAGTATAGCCCACAAAGATCTCCGCCACGGTGCAACCCAAGGGGGCGCCAACCCAGACAGGAAGATCACGTCAGTGACTCAACCCACTCAAGCGACGCACCCCCCCTTGGGCCGGCATGGAAGAGCACCAGTAAGCCAGTGACTCAGCCCCTGTAATAGTGTTAGATTCGGGGAATCGGCCAGGCAGAGACAGCAAGGGCGGTTCGTTGCTCCAGTGCCTTTCTGTTCACCTTCACACTCCTGGGCCAGAATACACTCAAGCATAGGACCTACTGAAGAGATGAGTCTTCAATAAAGACTTAAAGGTTGAGACAGAGTCTGCGTCTCTCACATGGATAGGCAGACCATTCCATAAAAATGGAGCTCCATAGGAGAAAGCCCTGCCTCCAGCTGTTTGCTTAGAAATTCTAGGGACAGTAAGGAGGCCTGCGTCTTGTGACCATAGTGTATGTGTAGGTATGAATGACACATCTGACAATTAATCTTGATGGTTGTACAGTCGTCTCAAATAAAACTGTAAAAGACCTCTGCGTTTCTCTGTACCCTGATCTCTCTTTTGACGAACATATCAAGACTGTTTAACTAGCTAGCGCCCCACTCCCGACACTACCCGGTGAAATTCAAGGCGCCAAATTCAAAATCCAAAAGTTGAATTATTAAACATTCATCAATAAACAAGTGTTGCATAGTCATCAAAAGCTCTGCTTCTTGGCAATATCACAGCGTTGTCAGATTTCAAAAAGGCTTTACGGCGAAAGCACAATATTTGATTGTTTGAGGGTAGCACCTCCAATATTTTCTATTAGCATAAATTCATAAACCATCGCGGTTCACACAATTACACATTTCACAGCAAAAACAAATCCCTTACCTTTTGAAGAACTTCTGCTGAGGGCTTCCCAAGTGTCCAACGAAGACATCCAATGGTTCTTTTGTTAGAAAAAGTCATTTATTATATCCATAAATCTCTGTTTGGTTGGCGCGCGTTAAGATCATAAAATACAGTGTCCACTCGCCCATTGAACCGTGAAGAGAACGCGTTCAACCTATACCTATACACTTGTCCAAGAACAATCAAACATCATTGATAATGTATCCTTAGGAACACTTTTATGTATATTTACTATAATATTTCAACCGGATTATAAACTGGACGATAGGAAAGGAAAAAACCACAGCGCGCGCGAGCCTGTGAAGTCGCATCCTCTTCTGGTTACATCCGATGACCAGTTCGAAATTCTTCTTCTGTTACCATCCAGAGCAACCATAACATCACCAAACACTGTCTAGAGACTGTTGACATCCAGTGGAAGCAATAGGTACTGCAATCTTACTCCCAGAAATGTCTGTTTTCAATAGGGAGGGGTTCAAAATGAGGCAATGTGACAAAAACACTTTTTCCAGGACAGAAATTCCTCAGGTTTTCGCCTGCTATATCCGTTCTATTATACTCACAGACATTATGTTAACACTTTTAGAAACTTCAGAGTGTTTCCTATCCAATAGTACTAATTATGTGCATATCCTATTTTCTGGGCCTGATTGGGAGGCATTTTACTTTTGGCATGCCAGACTCTCCAAAACCGTCACCTCGGGAGCCGCTCCCTAAGAAGTTAATCTCTAGCCACTTTAAATAAAAGGATTGTAAGTAACAAATGTATCACTAGCCACTTTAAACAATTTCGTATATAATGTTTACATATCCGACATTACTCATATCAAATGTATACACTGTACTCTAAACCATCTACTGAATCTTGCCTATGCCGTTTGGCCATCGACTCAAATCTCTAGCCACTTTAATAATTAAAATTGGATGAAATAAATGTATCACTAGCCACTTTAAACGATGCCATTTATATAGTGTTTACATATCCTACATTACTCATCTCATATGTATATACTGTACACCATACCATCTACTGCATCTTGCCTACGCCAGTCAGCCATCGCTCATCCATATATTTATATGTACATACTCGTATTCATTCCTTTACTCTTGTGTGTATAAGGTAGTTGTTGTGAATTTGTTAGATTACTTGTTAGATACTACTGCACGGTCAGAACTAGAAGCACAAGCATTTCGCTACACTCGCATTAACATCTGCTAACCATGTGTATGTGACAAATACAATTTGATTTGATTTGATTTGATACCAAAGTATTTGAACAAAATGTTCACATGTGGCTACATGCAGCTCTCACTTTGATCTCAAAACAAGCACATCTACTCATGACCGCTCATGCTGTAATCACAGTCCAGTTCAAAGTAAATGGTGCAGATCCATATATGGCAATGGTCTATTTGCATATAGGCCTATTGCAGCTCTGATTGGCTATGCTTCACCGTTCTGTGTAGAATTTGGGCTGCACAACAGAATAGTCCTGCACAATAGAATCCTACTCCGATGCATTCTGCCTACAAAAAATTATCTTGCATAGTTTGTTTTGTTTCAGGTATGTTGCATTGAAAGTGACAAATTCTGCATTGATTCTATCACGATTGCCACAGTAAAAAGGGAAACGTTGATAGTGTTAATAATTTTCACATTCATCCTCTTTACAAACGGTGTAGCCTACCTGGCATATTAAAAAACGCATCCGAACATATACTAAATCAAAAATAATTCCACAAATACATTAGTATTTAAAGACCTGATTAGAATATGATCAAGTGCTTGTCAAATTATGAATGAGAGACTTTTTTATAACCTTTATTTTACTAGGCAAGTCAGTTAAGAACAAATTCTTATTTTCAATGACGGCCTAGGAACAGTGGGTTAACTGCCTGTTCAGGGGCAGAACGACAGATTTGTATCTTGTCAGCTCGGGGATTTGAACTTGCAGCCTTTCAGTTACTAGTCCAACACTCGAACCACTAGGCTACCCTGCCGCCCCGACTGATGAAGTGTGTGCAGCCTGGCAAGAAACAAAGCAGAGCACATGCCTTTCATGTGACTTAAAAAAAAAAAAATCACATCATGCAGCCTTAGAATGTATTAGAAATCAAAATATATCGTTTTGTATCACAACTAAAGTTGCACAAATAACTCTAAATGAAGCGCCTTCAAAGAAAGTAATCATACCCCTTGACTTATTCCACATTTTGTTGTTTTACAGCCTGAATTAAAGATAGATTAAATATAATACAAATTCTCTCTCATCGATCTACACACAATAGCCAGTAATGACAAAGTGAAAACATGTTTTTATAAATCTTTGCAAATTTATTGAAAGTGAAACACAGAAATATGGATTGTACAACATTAGCACATTATAAACAAATGTATCATTAAATCTCTCAAGTTGGTCGTTGATCATTGCTTCACAGCCATTTTCAAGTCTTGCTATAGATTTTCAAGCCGATTTAAGTCAAAACTTTAACTAGGCCACTTAGGGAACATTCAATGCCATCTTGGTAAGCAACTCCAGACTTTCTCTCTGCTACCGCACGGCAAGCGGTACCGGAGCACTGAGTGTAGGCCTAAAAGGCTCCTTAACAGCATCTACCTCCAAACCATAAGACTGCTGAACAATTCATCAAATGGCCACCTGGACTATTTACATCGACCCCCTTCTTTCTACACTGCTGCTACTCGCTGTTTATAATCTATGCATAGTCACTTTACTGGTACCTACATCTACAAATTCCCTGGACTAACCTTTACCCCCCCCCCCCACATTGACTCATACATAACCTCATTATTGTTATTTTATTGTGTTCTTTTTTTACTTAAGTTTATTTAGGAAATACTTTCTTAACTCTATTTTCCTAACTGCATTGATGGTTATTAAGGGCTTGTAAGTCAGCATTTCACAGTAAGTTCTACACCTGTTGGTTAAGAGCTTGTAAGTTAGCATTTCACAGTAAGGTCCACACCGGTTGGTTAAGGGCTTGTATTTCAGCATTTCACAGTAAGGTCTACACCTGTTGGTTAAGAGCTTGTAAGTCAGCATTTCACAGTAAGGTCCACACCGGTTGGTTAAGGGCTTGTATTTCAGCATTTCACAGTAAGGTCTACACCTGTTGGTTAAGAACTTGTAAGTCAGCATTTCACAGTAAGGTCCACACCGGTTGGTTAAGGGCTTGTATTTCAGCATTTCACAGTAAGGTCTACACCTGTTGGTTAAGAGCTTGTAAGTAAGCATTTCACAGTAAGGTCTACACCTGTTGGTTAAGGGCTTGTAATTAAGCATTTCACAGTAAGGTCTACACCTGTTGTATTCGGCGCATTTAACAAATACAATTTGATTTGATTTGAAAATATTTGGCCTTGGGTTTTAGGTTATTGTCCTGCTGAAAGGTGAATTAATCTCCCGGTGTCTGGTGGAATGTAGACTGAACAATGTTTTCCTTTAGGATTTTGCCTGGCCTTAGCACCATTCTGTTTATTTTTTTATCCTTAAAAACTCCCCAGTCCTTAACGATTACAAGCATACCCATAACATGATCCAGCCACCACTATGCTTTAAAATATGGAGAGTGGTACTCAGTAATGTATTGTATTTGTACCAAACATAACACTTTGTATTCAGAGCCAAACATTTATTGCTTTGCCATGTTGTTTGAGGCATTACTTTAGTGCCTTGTTGTAACAGGATGCATGTTTTGGAATATTTGAATTCTGTACAGGCTTCCTTCTTTTCACTCTGTCAGTTAGTTTAGTATTGTGGAGTAACTACAATGTTGTTGATCCATCCTCAGTTTTCTCCTATCACAGCCATTAAACTCTCTAACTGTTTTAAAGTCACCATTGGCCTCATGGTGAAATCCCTGAGAGGTTTCCTTCCTCTCTGGCAACTGAGTTATGAAGGATGCCTGTATCTTTGTAGCGACTGGGCATATTGCTACACCATCCAAAGTGGAATGAATAACTTCACCATGCTCAAAGAGATATCCAGTGTCTGCTTTTTGTTTAAAAAGAAATACCCATCTACCAGTAGGTGCCCTTTGCGAGGCATTGGAAAACCTTCCTGGTCTTTGTGGTTGAATTTCTGTTTGAATGAGGGACCTGAAAGATAATTAGTGTGAGTCCATGCAACTTATTATGTGACTTGTTAAGCACATATTTCTCCAGAACTAATTTAGATTTGACAAAACAAAGGGTTGAATAAATATTGACATTTCAGCTTAATTTTTTTTTTTTTAGCTTTTTTTTAAATTAATTTGTAAACATTTCTAAAAACAAAAATTCCACTTTGACATTATGGGGTTTTGTGTGTAGGCCCAGTGACACAAAATCTAAATTTAATCAATTTTATATTCAGGCTGTAACACAGGAACATTTAGGAAAAGTCAAGGGGTGTGAATACTTTCAGAAGGATCTGTAGGATGATCTGTTTCCACGTAATCATTTTGTTAACCATTCAAGACATCCGTTAACTCCCTCTGAAATTTGTTTGGGAAAAATGTCCTTTCAATTTTATTAATCTATTGTTCAACTGTATTCTTCTTACTATAAAATAAAATAATGCTACGGGAAAATATAACCAAATCTTGTCTGCTAAAGGAACCTGTGTCGCCCACTGCCATATGGCGTAGCTTGATAACGAAAGGACAACTCAGGTCTTGCTATTCTGTTCTTCTGACGTAGGCTACATTTTCTTCATTTCATTGTGTCTCTTTAGACCTGCGTAAAACATAATAATAATGGATTTATATAGGCTATGTTCAAATGTATTTATTAGACTTTTATAAAAAAAATGCAGATGTTTCAAAGGTCTGCGTCAGTGTTATGAGATGCTAAACGTTTTTATGTTCGTTAATGGTCAATTAACGTGAGACCGGCAGTTATTTGCATAGTTACCAGTTGACAAAAAAATGTCATGACCACCACAGCCATACTTCCTACGTCAGGGGTAGGCCACCCTGGTCCGGGAGTGCCGCAAGCCCTTCATGGTTTTTGATTTAACGGACCTGGAAGACCAAGTGTGTTGAATTTAGGCAATCGTTGAACTGATCAATTAGCTCAGTGGGTCTGGTGTGGTGCCTAGTTGGAACAAAAATCCTGCAGGACCTGCGGCACTCCAGGAACAAGATGGCCTGCATGATAGATACTGTGCATGTGATTGTTTAGTGATGTCAGTGGTGATGCCATGCTCTAACCCTAACATCTATAAAGGTCTATGACATTTTAATTTACACTAAAATATGAACTGTGGTCTGATTGCATTTGAATATAGTTAATTTGGTTCATTCGATAAAATGTACGCTGTATTCTTCGTCAAAGGATTGCGTGTTTACCTTTTCTGCTCTGTTGATGCAATTACAAAGCTTTAGCTTTTAACGAGACTGAGCGAGAAAATTAAAGGATGATGAATCTTTATAATGATTAAGTTCAACAAAGAAACGTGTGAACTGCTTTAATATAGCTATAAAAAAAGTATAGCAGGTTCAGAAGAGCCTGAATTATAGTTTTCTTCACATTTCCTTGCAGAAACCATTTTCCAGTAAAACCGAAAATAGCAGTGAATCTATAACTCCTATGGTGCTGTCCCTGTGTAACATCCTGCTCAATCCAGCCCTGCCTGCACAGCGAGTACGATGACCCCATGAGACACTGCAAAACTAGCGCTTTTCTGAAAAAGCCACTTAGCAAGATATGCAACATTTTTCAAATCACACAGACCATTTTCTAACACACCTATCTTGGTGGTGAGGTATGAAAAATTATCTTTGGTTTTGCTGTGGTAGGAGGATCTGTCTGACATATATTATTAACATACTGTACAATCTGTCTGACATCTATTAATAACATACTGTACTATCTATCTGATATCTATAATTAACATACTGTACTATCTGTCTGACATCTATTACTAACATACTGTACTATCTGTCTGACATCTATTAATAACATACTGTACTATCTATCTGATATCTATAATTAACATACTGTACTATCTGTCTGACATCTATTAATAACATACTGTACTATCTGGCTGACATCTATTACTAACATACTGTACTATCTATCTGACATCTATAATTAACATACTGTACTATCTATCTGATATCTATAATTAACATACTGTACTATCTATCTGATATCTATAATTAACATACTGTACTATCTATCTGACATCTATAATTAACATACTGTACTATCTGGCTGACATCTATTACTAACATACTGTACTATCTATCTGACATCTATAATTAACATACTGTACTATCTATCTGATATCTATAATTAACATACTGTACTATCTATCTGACATCTATTAATAACATACTGTACTATGCCACCCTGTCAATGTTAATGACTACCACTCTGCAGAGGGAGCTTCTATACCTGACTGGATAACAGCTTTAGAAGTCAAATTGAAGCTGTTTCAAATTCTGTAAACGTTTCGACAATCCCAGTGACTTGTTTTTGAACATTTCAACGTCTTCAGGTTTAACGGCCGTACGACTTCAGACAAAAACCCAATTGTGTGCCATGAGAAAAGTGACACCAAGCTTTTACTGCTTTCCCACCATTTAAACGTCCGTTTAAACTGTGTGATCTCCGTCCCCTGGCTTCTGCCAGTCTAGTCTGTATTGTATTAACAAGTATTGTCTCTTCCCAGGCTGTTGAACTGTGAGATCAGAGCGAGTGATCCCCTGTTAAAAGACTGCTCCATAATGTCAATTGAAAGACGGTGGGTGATGAAACCACAAGAACAGAAAGACCAATACATCAAGAGGCTGTCAGAGAAATAGCACCGCCCCCTTCCCCCTCAGAAGGAAACAGACAATGCAGTCTTAACGAGACACATGGGGGGAGACTAGATCTGGCTGTTGAGTGTGTTCACACCAGACCAGGAACCGAACAGGTTTAAATTATTTTTTACCAGACCAGGAAAATAACAGGTTTAAATGATTTCACCAGACCAGCAACAGAACAGAATTAAATGATTTCACCAGACCAGGAACAGAATATGTTTAAATAATTTCACCAGACCAGGAACAGAACATGTTTAAATAATTTCACCAGAACAGGAATAGAACAGTTTTAAATCATTTCACCAGACCAGGAACCGAACATGTTTAAAATCATTTCACCAGACCAGGAACCGAACATGTTTAAAATCATTTCACCAGACCAGGAACCGAACATGTTTAAAATAATTTCACCAGACCAGGAACAGAACATGGTTAAATCATTTCATATTCTGTAGCTAGCCTTGAAATGAGCTTTCCTGGATGGTGCAACGGAACCAATAGAATAGTCCCAAAAAAATGCAAATGCCCATCCCATCAGGCTCACCAGGCAGCCTGGAGCAAACGCTCAAATATTTTAATGATTTCAAATAGTATTAGAACACAAATCTGCTGGGTGTGTTCACATTGTCTTCACCAGGTTAGCGCCTGTAGGCGTGCTCAAATCAGAACAACGAAGGAGGAGAAATGGAACAACAAGACAAAAAAAACTATTTTCAGTCAAAGAATGGCCTGAGGCTAAAAAGGGAAGAGTGAGTTAGATGTGTTTCATCCTACCAGACAGACAGGAATCCTACAAGAGCATTGATCGCTGTGGTTTTCAATTACTGTC
>CM059785.1:5615949-5748449 GCA_030435695.1 Brachymystax lenok tsinlingensis | reverse complement strand
GTTGTGTTATATTGTTATCCTACACGTTGTGTTATATTGTCCCCTACACGTTGTGTTATATTGTCCCCCTACACGTTGTGTTATATTGTCCCCTACACGTTGTGTTATATTGTCCCCTACATGTTGTGTTATATTGTCCCCCTACACTTTGTGTTATGTTGTCCCCTACATGTTGTGTTATATTGTCCCCTACACGTTGTGTTATATTGTCCCCTACACGTTGTGTTATATTGTCCCCCTACACGTTGTGTTATATTGTTATCCTACACGTTGTGTTATATTGTCCCCTACACGTTGTGTTATATTGTCCCCCTACACGTTGTGTTATGTTGTCCCCTACATGTTGTGTTATATTGTCCCCTACACGTTGTGTTATATTGTCCCCCTACACGTTGTGTTATATTGTCACCTACACGTTGTGTTATGTTGTCCCCTACATGTTGTGTTATATTGTCCCCCTACACGTTGTGTTATATTGTCCCCTACACGTTGTGTTATATTGTCCCCCTACACGTTGTGTTATGTTGTCCCCTACACGTTGTGTTATATTGTCCCCCTACACGTTGTGTTATATTGTTATCCTACACGTTGTGTTAAATTGTCCACTACACGTTGTGTTATATTGTCCCCTACACGTTGTGTTATATTGTCCCCTACACGTTGTGTTATATTGTCCCCCTACACGTTGTGTTATATTGTCCCCCTACACGTTGTGTTATATTGTCCCCTACACGTTGTGTTATATTGTCCCCTACACGCTGTGTTATATTGTCCCCTACGTTGTGTTATATTGTCCCCCTACACGCGTTGTGTTATGTTGTCCCCCTACACGTTGTGTTATATTGTCCCCTACACGTTGTGTTATATTGTCCCCTACACGTTGTGTTATATTGTCCCCTACACGTTGTGTTATATTGTCCCCCTACACGTTGTGTTATGTTGTCCCCTACACGTTGTGTTATGTTGTCCCCCTACACGTTGTGTTATATTGTCCCCCTACACGTTGTGTTATATTGTCCCCTACACGTTGTGTTATATTGTCCCCTACACGTTGTGTTATATTGTCCCCCTACACGTTGTGTTATATTGTCCCCTACACGTTGTGTTATATTGTCCCCCTACACGTTGTGTTATATTGTCCCCCTACACGTTGTGTTATATTGTCCCCCTACACGTTGTGTTATATTGTCCCCTACACGTTGTGTTATATTGTCCCCCTACACGTTGTGTTATATTGTCCCCTACACGTTGTGTTATATTGTCCCCCTACACGTTGTGTTATGTTGTCCCCTACATGTTGTGTTATGTTGTCCCCTACACGTTGTGTTATGTTGTCCCCTACACGTTGTGTTATATTGTCCCCCTACACGTTGTGTTATATTGTCCCCTACACGTTGTGTTATATTGTCCCCTACACGTTGTGTTATATTGTCCCCTACACGTTGTGTTATATTGTCCCCTACACGTTGTGTTATATTGTCCCCCTACACGTTGTGTTATGTTGTCCCCTACACGTTGTGTTATGTTGTCCCCTACACGTTGTGTTATATTGTCCCCTACACGTTGTGTTATATTGTCCCCTACGTTGTGTTATATTGTCCCCTACACGTTGTGTTATATTGTCCCCTACACGCTGTGTTATATTGTCCCCCTACACGTTGTGTTATATTGTCCCCTACACGTTGTGTTATATTGTCCCCTACACGCTGTGTTATATTGTCCCCTACACGTTGTGTTATATTGTCCCCTACACGTTGTGTTATATTGTCCCCCTACACGTTGTGTTATGTTGTCCCCTACACGTTGTGTTATATTGTCCCCTACACGTTGTGTTATATTGTCCCCTACACGTTGTGTTATGTTGTCCCCTACACGTTGTGTTATATTGTCCCCCTACACGTTGTGTTATATTGTCCCCTACACGTTGTGTTATATTGTCCCCCTACACGTTGTGTTATATTGTCCCCTACATGTGGTGTTATATTGTCCCCTACACGTTGTGTTATATTGTCCCCTTACACGTTGTGTTATATTGTCCCCTACACGTTGTGTTATATTGTCCCCTACACGTTGTGTTATATTGTCCCCTACGTTGTGTTATATTGTCCCCTACATGTGGTGTTATATTGTCCCCTACACGTTGTGTTATATTGTCCCCCTACACGTTGTGTTATATTGTCCCCCTACTTGTTGTGTTATATTGTCCCCTACACGCTGTGTTATATTGTCCCCTACACGTTGTGTTATATTGTCCCCTACGCTGTGTTATATTGTCCCCTACGTTGTGTTATATTGTCCCCCTACACGTTGTGTTATATTGTCCCCTACACGTTGTGTTATATTGTCCCCCTACACGTTGTGTTATATTGTCCCCTACACGTTGTGTTATATTGTCCCCCTACACGTTGTGTTATATTGTCCCCCTACACGTTGTGTTATATTGTCCCCTACACGTTGTGTTATATTGTCCCCCTACGTTGTGTTATATCGCCCCCTACACGTTGTGTTATATTGTCCCCTACACGTTGTGTTATATTGTCCCCCTACACGTTGTGTTATATTGTCCTCCCTACACGTTGTGTTATATTGTCCCCCTACACGTTGTGTTATATTGTCCCCCTACGTTGTGTTATATTGTCCCCTACACGTTGTGTTATATTGTCCCCCTACACGTTGTGTTATATTGTCCCCCTACACGTTGTGTTATATCGTCCCTACACGCTGTGTTATATCGCCCTACACGTTGTGTTATATTGTCCCCTACACGTTGTGTTATATTGTCCCCTACACGTTGTGTTATGTTGTCCCCCTACACGTTGTGTTATGTTGTCCCCTACACGTTGTGTTATATTGTCCCCTACACGTTGTGTTATATTGTCCCCTACACGTTGTGTTATGTTGTCCCCTACACGTTGTGTTATATTGTCCCCCTACACGTTGTGTTATATTGTCCCCTACACGTTGTGTTATATTGTCCCCCTACACGTTGTGTTATATTGTCCCCTACATGTGGTGTTATATTGTCCCCTACACGTTGTGTTATATTGTCCCCTTACACGTTGTGTTATATTGTCCCCTACACGTTGTGTTATATTGTCCCCTACGTTGTGTTATATTGTCCCCTACACGTTGTGTTATATTGTCCCCTACATGTGGTGTTATATTGTCCCCTACACGTTGTGTTATATTGTCCCCCTACACGTTGTGTTATATTGTCCCCCTACACGTTGTGTTATATTGTCCCCTACACGTTGTGTTATATTGTCCCCTACACGTTGTGTTATATTGTCCCCTTACACGTTGTGTTATATTGTCCCCTACACGTTGTGTTATATTGTCCCCTACACGTTGTGTTATATTGTCCCCTACACGTTGTGTTATATTGTCCCCTACATGTGGTGTTATATTGTCCCCTACACGTTGTGTTATATTGTCCCCCTACACGTTGTGTTATATTGTCCCCTACACGTTGTGTTATATTGTCCCCTACACGTTGTGTTATATTGTCCCCTACACGTTGTGTTATATTGTCCCCTACACGTTGTGTTATATTGTCCCCTACACGTTGTGTTATATTGTCCCCTACACGTTGTGTTATATTGTCCCCTACACGTTGTGTTATATTGTCCCCCTACACGTTGTGTTATATTGTCCCCTACACGTTGTGTTATATTGTCCCCCTACACGTTGTGTTATATTGTCCCCTACACGTTGTGTTATATTGTCCCCTACACGTTGTGTTATATTGTCCCCCTACACGTTGTGTTATATCGTCCCCTACACGTTGTGTTATATCGTCCCCTACACGTTGTGTTATATTGTCCCCTACACGTTGTGTTATGTTGTCCCCCTACACGTTGTGTTATGTTGTCCCCTACACGTTGTGTTATATTGTCCCCTACACGTTGTGTTATATTGTCCCCTACACGTTGTGTTATGTTGTCCCCTTACTCCTTTCTAACAGTGACTAGAGAAATGTTTAATGCTAAATCTTGTTTTTATTTCAAGTGTGTAATTCTGTAAGATGCGTGGTGTGAATGCACCTTATTTGCATAGTAAGTATTCAGCAGCCCTTATAATCCTGCAATCTCCTGCTGTGTTTTAAATGATAACACACAATTTGTTTGTACCCTTCAAGTCCATTGAATCTCTCTCTCTATCTATCTCTCTCTCTGTCTCTCTATCTAGCTCTGTCTCTCTCTCTCTATCTATCTAGCTCTGTCTCTCTCTCTCTCTCTCTCTCTCTCTCTCTCTCTCTCTCTCTCTCTCTCTCTCTCTCTCTCTCTCTCTCTCTATCTATCTCTCTCTCTCTCTCTCTCTCTCTCTCTCTCTCTCTCTCTCTGTCTCTCTATCTAGCTCTCTCTCTCTCTCTCTCTCTCTCTCTCTCTCTCTCTCTCTCTCTCTGTCTCTCTATCTATCTGTCTCTCTATCTCTGTCTCTATCTATCTCTGTCTCTCTATCTATCTCTGTCTCTGTCTCTCTCTGTCTATCTGTCTCTCTGTCTATCTCTGTCTCTGTCTCTCTATCTCTCTCTCTCTATCTATTTCTGTCTCTCTATCTATCTCTGTCTCTCTCTCTATCTCTCTCTCTGTCTATCTATCTCTGTCTCTCTCTCTCTCTCTCTCTCTCTCTCTCTCTCTCTATCTATCTCTGTCTCTCTGTCTATATCTCTCTATCTCTCTATCTCTCTATCTCTCTCTCTATCTCTCTCTCTCTCTCTCTCTCTCTCTCTCTCTCTCTCTCTCTCTCTCTCTCTTCTCTCTCTCTTTCCATCTAATTGGTGATTTTCATGTGATTATTCTGCCTAAATCTGCTTAAAAACAATATTACCGATTCCCCACCGTAGATGTGCTCCCAACAAATTGACTGGTTGCGGGTAAAAGGCTGTGCGTGATGACGTAACCTTTGCGGTTCAATTCCCTTGTACCGAATAAAAATATATATTTTCAACTCTACTGAGTTCCGAGCAAAGCAATTTTAGCGGACAGAAATTGTTATACATTTAAAAAAAAAAATTGTGTAATTCTACACATTTTGCCATAGGGTGGAAATGTTTTCAGTTTTTAATATGATATCTGAGAGAGACTAAATCAATGGAGCCTCCCCCACCCAGGGCCAGTAATTCCACCATGATAACTAATTTAGCAATCTAAAACAAAGTCAAAGTCACCATTATTAGTCAGTTGTACAACCAAATGCCTTCAACCGAAATGTGTCTTCCGCATTTAACCCAACCCCTCTGAATCAGAGAGGTGCGGGGGCTGCCTTTAATCGACATCCACGTCTTCGGCGCCCGGGGAACAGTGGGTTAACTGCCTTGTTCAGGGGCAGAACGACAGATTTTTACCTTGTCAGCTCGGGGATTTGAACTTGCAGCCCTCCGGTTACAAGTCCAACGCTCTAACCACTAGGCTGACATGGGCTAATGGACTATCAGTGACTGACAAAACAAGATAAAAACTGCTGATGCACAACCACATTTATAAATTGCGTCTCGGTGTATTCTACTATTCTAAGTTTTAACATATTAACGTCCTGAGACCCCGACTGAGTTTTTAATTCAGTTACCCATCCCTGGTCTGCACGAAGAGATTATTATTATTTTATAAAAAAAAAAAAAAAAAGATTATTTTTCATTTGTCAAACGGCAGCCAAGCATCGATGATCATGTCCCCATTCGAAATTTGTTGGAAAGGAGCATCAAGCTCACCACCGTGTACTTTCACCACCCTGTGAAGTTCATCGTCACTTACTTCATCTGTAGCCCCAATAAACTGCATGCTTTTCCCAGCAAGTCATAGTGGGAAGAACACACAACAACATCAACCCGTGACTCCAAGTTTAGTTCGATATGATGGTTATTCAAAATCAAATCAAATGTTATTGGTCACATACACGTGATTAGTAGATGTTATTACGTTGTTGGTTTTCCTTTTGTAGTCCGTGAATGTCTGTAGTCCCTGCCACATACGTCTCGTCTCTGAGCCGTTGAATTGCGATATTATAACATTATTTGCGCATTAAAGCATTTCAACGGACATTTCTTACACAATAAATTTAACCGACACAAAAGAATCCCATCTTGTCTAGCATATTTAGTTTTGTCGACATTTTGAAAGTTTACTGACAAATGTTTTATTTCCATCAGGTCTGTCATTTTTTTTTTTTGGTATGTGTACAGTACTTCAAACGCATGAAAGGTCGGCTGGAAACCTGTTTTCTGATACACTTTTCTTTTGTTCCCACCAGTGCAGCCGTCTGGGGCCTCTATGAGAGACATCCACCATAACAGTCTCAGTAATATTTTCACCAGGTCTAGTTGATACAAACTGAACTCTGAGTCATAACATGATAAAATGTGCAGTCTTTAAGCTGTGTACATAAACCCTTTATAAACCTTTCATTCAGGGTACCCTTTATTACAAAGTGTTATTGAAAATGTCCATGCAGTGCAACTTCATGATATTAGCTTTGGAAATGAGTACAGTAGAGTTTTGTACTGTGGTCTAGTGGAATAGGTTAGGTTAGGGATTTGTTTGGTTAGCTTTCCACTGAAGTTGAGCAGGTTGAAATACTATTTAAAGGTCAATTCTTACTCCAGTAATCTAGCTAACTAGGTCGTGAACTCATGGCAGTTTGACCGATAATAGTAATGACTCTCTCTCTCTCTGTCTCTCTCTCTCTCTCTCTCTCTCTCTCTCTCTCTCTCTGTCTGTCTGTCTGTCTGTCTGTCTCTCTCTCTGTCTCTCTCTGTCTCTTTCTCTCTCTGTCTCTGTCTGTCTCTCTCTCTGTCTCTTTCTCTCTCTCTCTGAAAGCACTTATATCAAGAAGTGGAAGTGGTAATGGATTGACCTTTCAGTGTCCTTTGCATTATCCCTGACTGATCTGTCTGTTTCTATGGCACAGCGTGCGCGTGTGTGTGTGCGCGTGTGTGTGTGTGCGCGTGGGTGTGTGGGTGTCTGACTTGTACACTGCATTAAATAAGTGTTTTAATGTCGATTATCAGATTATCAAACTTTTAACGATAAAGTCATCAAAGGTAACTCTTAATATTTTACTCTTCTATTTTTATCTTTAGTAATAGCCGACAGAATTGGACAGACAGAATGGGTTTGACACTATGAATATTTAATTGAATTGACGTCTGTCTGTCTGTCTCTAGAGCCCTTGGTGGCATCCAAAACTGCACCCTACTCCCTAGCCCTGATAAAAAGTAGTGCACTACGTAGGGAACAGGGTGCTTACGCATATTGAATTGACACGAGTCTGTCTCCTGAGGCCTGCTCTCCTGAACCTTCCCAAAATCCTTCACTCTCCTCTAATCCCATTCATTAACACAGGACTCAGATGTTTGACACACACCACTGATTCTGGAACTGTGTCAGTATAAGTGTGTGTGTGTGCGAGTGGGTGAGTGTGTGTGTGTCTGTGTGTGTGAGGCTGAAGATGGCTGCCAATTAATGGATTAAATGTTGACGTGCTCGTGTGTTTTTGTGTGTGTGTCTTTTCTGTGTGTGTGTGTGTGTCTGTGTGTGTGTCTTTGCTGTGTATGTGTGTCTTTGCTGTGTGTGTGTGTGTCTTTGCTGTGTATGTGTGTCTTTGCTGTGTGTGTGTGTGTCTTTGCTGTGTGTGTGTCTCTGCTGTGGGTTTGTAGGTAAACACACTTACGTGCACACTGACAGTGATTATATGGTACCGCGTGCATGCACTTAGGCCCTCTCTGGAATCCCACATAGATCTGTCGTTACTTTTTGTCTCTTCACATTATCTTGTCATCTTGTTTTGTGTGGAGGTGGACTGTCGACTCTCTGCAGAGAGGCCTCAGTACCAGGCAGGCAGCTGAGTCACTCCATGCTTGTGTCCCAAATTCAAATCAAATTAAATCACTTTATTTGTCACATGCCCCGAATACAAGTGTAGACCTTACCATGAAATGCTTACTTACAAGCCCTTAAAAATAAATAAAAAAGCCCTTAAAAGACGATCATAAAAAGTAACATGGCATGGGGACCCATGCCAATTCTTTTCAGTCTCCTGACGGGGAAAATGTTTTGTCGTGCCCTCTTCACGACTGTCTTGGTATGTTTTGGACCATGATAGTTTGTTGGTGACGTGGACACCAAGGAACTTGAAGCTCTCGACCCGCTCCACTACAGCTTCGTCGATGTTGATGAGGTTGATGTCCTGGCACCACCCGGCCAGGTCTCTGACCTCCTCCCTATAGGCCGTCTCGTTGTTGTCGGTGATCAGGCCCACCACTGTTGCGTCGTCAGCAAACTTATTGATGGTGTTGGAGTCGTGTTTTGCCACGCAGTCGTGGGTGAACAGGGAGAGCAGGAAGGGACTAAGTACACACCCCAGAGGGGTCCCAGTTTTAAGGATGAGCGTGGCAGACGTGTTATTGCCTACTCTTACCACCTAAGGGCGGCCCGTCAGGAAGTCCAGGATCCAGTTGCAGAGGGAGGTGTTTAGTCCCAGAGTCCTTAGCTTAGTGTTGGACTTCGTGGGCACTATGGTGTTCAACGCTGAGCTGAGCTGGAGTGGGTCTAGGGTGTCCGGGAAGATTCTGTTGATGTGAGCCATGACCAGCCTTTCAAAGCACTTCATGGCTACCGATGTGAGTGCCACAGGGCGGTTGCAAATTGCATCCTTTTTCACTACATAGTGCACTAATTTTGACCAGGGCCCTCATCAAAGTAGTGCACTACAAAGTGAATAGGGTGCCATTTGGGACCTAGTCCACGTTCACTCGGGAGCTGTTGGTAGCTTGTTTCTCGGTCACACCATTTCATTATTATTCCTGATGTTTTTTCAGGTGTTTATCTGGAAAGAGGCAGCTGACTTGTACTGTCGGTCTGAAAATCACAGAGGATATGGATGTTGCCTGAAATTAAATAATAATATGGTACAAACTCTGTATAAATACCTTCCTAATGAGTCTCTTTCTCCTGTGCAGTGCATTACTTTTGACCAGGGCCCTCGTGCAACTCTGTAGGGAATAGGGGTGCCACCTGGGATGCAAAGTGGATTTCTGCTGACACAGTACCCGTGGAGAAGGCTTTATTTCTTTCTGGCTGCGTTAAAGAAGAGAAATGATGAGACCGATTGATATTGTGTGTCTAGCTAGGGAAAGGCTCAGCTCAAGCTGGCCCTGATGGAGAGAAGAAATTATTCAACTTCAGCAGAATCTCTTCCCCTCCTCTTCTTCCCTCATTTCTTCGTTATCTTCGTTTTTCTCGTGTAGCTTCATCATTTATTCAGAAGAGAATTTGATCATTTGGAGTTGCATCTGAAAACCCCAAGAGAGACATTTGTGCTGGTGAAGTGATTTATAAGATTTCAAGTTTTTTTTGTGATTTCAAGCTTTTCAAGTGGAGGGCAACATTCCTGGCGGGATGCCCGTGGGACCTGCGGTCACGACAGAGATCATTGATGTGGTCAGCATCTGTTTTCATGCTACGGTTTCGGAGCGGGCGGGGACACAGACAACTTTATGATGAAAATATTTTGAGTTGTCCCTCTGATTATTTTGAAAACGGTCATCTTTCTTCTTTGTGTTCATTAGCCTTCCTGTTTGTATTAAAAAACACATCATTTGCTGCATTATCCACACACACTCAGAATGCACTGCTCCAATTTAAGTAGCCTACCTAGCCTGCCAGATCAGGTTTGTACTAGCATATGTGAGGTCTCAATGAAATAGAGTAGCTTGTCTATTCTGGGCGGAGAATCACCTGACGGTTATGTTTTCAAGGAAATGTTATTAAATATGATTTGATTATAATTTACTAGAGTGAAAAATATTGATTATGGAAAGAATTGGCGGGCACTCAACCAAGGTGAATTTTTCATAATTGAAAAAAGAAAAAGCAAGCATAGGCTACCATGGTGAGCGATCGCTAAGCCTTTTCATTTATTAGTAAATATTGATTACCGATTCATTTATTTTGTCTCCGCCTGCAAATCGTCCTCCTAATGGGTAGGCTGTATCTTATACGCAAAACGTAGCCCAAGAGAAAACGCAAGGGTCCGCTCTCATCATTATTGCTGCTTCCAGTTCGGTAGCCGTAGGTGCTAGATCAGCTGTGGTCTCAGTTCATTAAATAGAGCAGGATATAGCCTATGCATGCGAGGAGAAGCAACGGGACAGTTATCTTTCAAAGCAAATGTACTTCCTAAATAGGATTAGGCTATAGTTTACAACATTGCCAACAAATAAACATTGATCACTCACATATGTCTTCGTTTGAAAATCATCCCACTCCTTAAAGGCTTATAAAACGTATAGATCAAGAGAACTACTCTCTCCAACGTTACTCTCTTTTAAAACTACATCTAGCCTATTGGCAGATATAGGCGAAATAAAAAACTGTTAGCCTATATAATGGGCCACGTTAACATATTTCTTTGGTTCTTTTACGAGAATTTATTTAGCATTTTTGGGTACGGCGTGAAAATCTGGGTACGTGGGCGGCGGGAGCATAATGGATAGATCAGTCCATGCCTCTATTTTCAAGCTTTCACGACGTGCTGTACATATTTATTAGAGTTTCAGTGTTGAGCCTCCTGTTGACGCGGGTCCCTTACAATCGAAGAGAAATTATGTTATTTAATTCTATTCACGTTTTGGCGTTGTGGGTTCTGCGGGTGTTTCTTCCTATTCTCATTATAAAACCCAATTGAGAGCTGTCTTGGAGGGGCGGGGTTAATGTGGGTGTGTCTTGGGTGTGTCTTTGCCATCCAACCACAACAAACAAACAAAGGGTTGTAGTGAGTAACCTATGTGACAGAGAGGTAAGCTAAGCTAGCGTTGCTATGGAGATAACAACGTTATGAGGACATTCTCACTCTTCCTGACTCACTCACCAGCTCAAGATGATCTGCTTCTTCAGTTCTGTGTTTGTAGGCTAAAGCCTGCGCTGACCTGGTGTTGAGCCAAGCTGACAGCAGCCAGCTAGCATAGCTTAGCGTAGCATAGCTTAGCGTAGCATAGCGTAGCATAGCATAGCGTAGCGTAGCATAGCGTAGCATAGCATAGCGTAGCGTAGCGTAGCGTAGCATAGCATAGCTATGGCTAAACTATCTACCTAGCTGATATTTCTCTGTCCTATCACAGCTGTGCCAAAATAGCAAGAGCCCAGTGAATATGTTTACATAAGCACCAATTATTTGAAATTAAACTGATTATTGGCAGAAGGCCCGAGTGTGGCATTAGTCATGTAAACACCTTACTCTTGCTTATCTTAATTGGCGTCAGGTCACAATTAAAGTAAGCATACGCTGATTTAGAACACCTGGTTTCCTGACCAATCTTTCAAATTATCAGCACATGTAAACAGTTTAATCTCCATTACAGATGTGTTTTTGAACTGAGTATGTGCCAGCACCGGGTAACAAAAGATTCCCTCTTTATGCACGAGTGAAGTGTGTTCTGAAAAACTGAAAGTATGCATCTTGTAAATAGTTTTCAGGTGCAAACTTTATATGTCTGAACTAGGAATCAAGTAGTCTTCGCAAAAATAACCATGGTCACTGTTGCAGAACACAGTTGCAACTGTTGTTGCAAATTCAGGTACGTTGTGTGTAGAGTACAGACACAGATAGAACAAGGAGCAAATATGGTACAATTTCAGCTATCCCAGAACTGGCATGGCCTTCAGCTGTCCCAGAACTAGCATGCCCTCAGCTGTCCCAGAACTAGCATGCCCTCAGCTGTCCCAGAACTAGCATGCCCTCAGCTGTCCCAGAACTAGCATGCCCTCAGCTGTCCCAGAACTAGCATGCCCTCAGCTGTCCCAGAACTAGCATGCCCTTTATCTGTCCCAGAACTAGCATGGCCTTTATCTGTCCCAGAACTAGCATGGCCTTTAGCTGTCCCAGAACTAGCATGGCCTTCAGCTGTCCCAGAACTAGCATGGCCATCAGCTGTCCCAGAACTAGCATGGCCTTCAGCTGTCCCAGAACTAGCATGGCCTTCAGCTGTCCCAGAACTAGCATGGCCATCAGCTGTCTCAGAACTAGCATGGCCTTCAGCTGTCCCAGAACTAGCATGGCCTTCAGCTGTCTCAGAACTAGCATGGCCAGCTGTCCCAGAACTAGCATGGCCATCAGCTGTCCCAGAACTAGCATGGCCATCAGCTGTCTCAGAACTAGCATGGCCTTCAGCTGTCCCAGAACTAGCATGGCCTTCAGCTGTCTCAGAACTAGCATGGCCTTCAGCTGTCCCAGAACTAGCATGGCCTTCAGCTGTCTCAGAACTAGCATGGCCTTCAGCTGTCCCAGAACTAGCATGGCCTTCAGCTGTCTCAGAACAAGTATGGCCTTCAGCTGTCCCAGAACTAGCATGGCCTTCAGCTGTCCCAGAACTAGCATGGAATTCTATTATATTCTATGTTCTATTCTAATATTTGGATGTTTAACCAAACTGACCTTTACAGCTCTCTGTCTGTCTGTCTGTCTGTCTAACCACACTGACCTGTACAGCTCTCTGTCTGTCTGTCTAACCACACTGACCTGTACAGCTCTCTGTCTGTCTGTCTGTCTAACACACTGACCTGCACAGCTCTCTGTCTGTCTGTCTGTCTAACACACTGACCTGTACAGCTCTCTGTCTGTCTGTCTAACACACTGACCTGCACAGCTCTCTGTCTGTCTGTCTGTCTGTCTGTCTGTCTGTCTGTCTAACCACACTGACCTGTACAGCTCTCTGTCTGTCTGTCTAACCACACTGACCTGTACAGCTCTCTGTCTGTCTGTCTGTCTAACCACACTGACCTGTACAGCTCTCTGTCTGTCTGTCTGTCTAACACACTGACCTGCACAGCTCTCTGTCTGTCTGTCTGTCTGTCTGTCTGTCTGTCTGTCTAACCACACTGACCTGTACAGCTCTCTGTCTGTCTGTCTAACACACTGACCTGCACAGCTCTCTGTCTGTCTGTCTGTCTGTCTGTCTAACACACTGACCTGTACAGCTCTCTGTCTGTCTGTCTAACCACACTGACCTGTACAGCTCTCTGTCTGTCTGTCTGTCTGTCTAACACACTGACGTGTACAGCTCTCTGTCTGTCTGTCTGTCTAACACACTGACCTGTACAGCTCTCTGTCTGTCTGTCTGTCTAACACACTGACCTGCACAGCTCTCTGTCTGTCTGTCTGTCTGTCGAACACACTGACCTGTACAGCTCTCTGTCTGTCTGTCTGTCTAACACATTGACCTGCACAGCTCTCTGTCTGTCTGTCTGTCTGTCTGTCTAACACACTAACCTGTACAGCTCTCTTTCTGTCTGTCTAACACACTAACCTGTACAGCTCTCTGTCTGTCTGTCTAACAGACTGACCTGTACAGCTCTCTGTCTGTCTGTCTAACACACTGACCTGTACAGCTCTCTGTCTGTCTGTCTGTCTGTCTAACACACTGACCTGTACAGCTCTCTGTCTGTCTGTCTAACAACACTGACCTGCACAGCTCTCTGTCTGTCTGTCTAACACACTGACCTGTACAGCTCTCTGTCTGTCTGTCTGTCTAACACACTGACCTGTACAGCTCTCTGTCTGTCTGTCTGTCTGTCTAACACACTGACCTGTACAGCTCTCTGTCTGTCTGTCTGTCTGTCTAACACACTGACCTGTACAGCTCTCTGTCTGTCTGTCTGTCTGTCTAACACTCTGACCTGTACAGCTCTGTGAATGTCTGTCTGTCTGTCTAACACAATGACCTATACAGCTCTCTGTCTGTCTGTCTAACACACTGACCTGTACAGCTCTCTGTCTGTCTGTCTGTCTGTCTAACACACTAACCTGCACAGCTCTCTGTCTGTCTGTCTGTCTGTCTGTCTGTCTGTCTGTCTAACACACTGACCTTTACAGCTCTCTCTCTGTCTGTCTGTCTAACACACTGACCTGTACAGCTCTCTGTCTGTCTGTCTGTCTGTCTGTCTAACACACTAACCTGTACAGCTCTCTGTCTGTCTGTCTAACACACTGACCTGTACAGCTCTCTGTCTGTCTGTCTAACACACTAACCTGTACAGCTCTCTGTCTGTCTGTCTGTCTGTATGTCTGTCTAACACACTAACCTGTACAGCTCTCTGTCTGTCTGTCTGTCTGTCTAACACACTGACCTGTACAGCTCTCTGTCTGTCTGTCTAACACACTGACCTGTACAGCTCTCTGTCTGTGTGTCTAACAACACTGACCTGTACAGCTCTCTGTCTGTCTGTCTAACACACTAACCTGTACAGCTCTCTGTCTGTCTGTCTAACACACTGACCTGTACAGCTCTCTGTCTGTCTGTCTAACAACACTGACCTGTACAGCTCTCTGTCTGTCTGTCTAACACACTAACCTGTACAGCTCTCTGTCTGTCTGTCTAACACACTGACCTGTACAGCTCTCTGTCTGTCTGTCTAACACACTGACCTGTACAGCTCTCTGTCTGTGTGTCTAACAACACTGACCTGTACAGCTCTCTGTCTGTCTGTCTAACACACTAACCTGTACAGCTCTCTGTCTGTCTGTCTAACACACTGACCTGTACAGCTCTCTGTCTGTCTGTCTAACACACTAACCTGTACAGCTCTCTGTCTGTCTGTCTAACACACTGACCTGTACAGCTGTCTGTCTGTCTGTCTAACAACACTGACCTGCACAGCTCTCTGTCTGTCTGTCTAACACACTGACCTGTACAGCTCTCTGTCTGTCTGTCTAACCACACTGACCTGTACAGCTCTCTGTCTGTCTGTCTGTCTGTCTGTCTGTCTGTCTGTCTGTCTGTCTGTCTGTCTGTCTAACACACTGACCTGTACAGCTCTCTGTCTGTCTGTCTGTCTGTCTAACACACTGACCTGTACAGCTCTCTGTCTGTCTGTCTGTCTAACACACTGACCTGTACAGCTCTCTGTCTGTCTGTCTGTCTGTCTGTCTGTCTGTCTAACACACTGACCTGCACAGCTCTCTGTCTGTCTGTCTGTCTAACACTCTGACCTGTACAGCTCTGTGAATGTCTGTCTGTCTGTCTAACACAATGACCTGTACAGCTCTCTGTCTGTCTGTCTACCACACTGACCTGTACAGCTCTCTGTCTGTCTGTCTGTCTAACACACTGACCTGTACAGCTCTCTGTCTGTCTGTCTAACACACTGACCTGTACAGCTCTCTGTCTGTCTGTCTGTCTAACACACTAACCTGCACAGCTCTCTGTCTGTCTGTCTGTCTGTCTGTTTGTCTAACACACTGACCTTTACAGCTCTCTCTCTGTCTGTCTGTCTAACACACTGACCTGTACAGCTCTCTGTCTGTCTGTCTGTCTAACACACTGACCTGTACAGCTCTCTGTCTGTCTGTCTGTCTGTCTGTCTAACACACTGACCTGTACAGTTCTCTGTCTGTCTGTCTAACACACTGACCTGTACAGCTCTCTGTCTGTCTGTCTAACACACTAACCTGTACAGCTCTCTGTCTGTCTGTCTGTCTAACACTCTGACCTGTACAGCTCTGTGAATGTCTGTCTGTCTGTCTAACACAATGACCTGTACAGCTCTCTGTCTGTCTGTCTACCACACTGACCTGTACAGCTCTCTGTCTGTCTGTCTGTCTAACACACTGACCTGTACAGCTCTCTCTCTGTCTGTCTGTCTAACACACTGACCTGTACAGCTCTCTGTCTGTCTGTCTGTCTAACACACTAACCTGCACAGCTCTCTGTCTGTCTGTCTGTCTGTCTGTCTAACACACTGACCTTTACAGCTCTCTCTCTGTCTGTCTGTCTAACACACTGACCTGTACAGCTCTCTGTCTGTCTGTCTGTCTAACACACTGACCTGTACAGCTCTCTGTCTGTCTGTCTGTCTGTCTAACACACTGACCTGTACAGTTCTCTGTCTGTCTGTCTAACACACTGACCTGTACAGCTCTCTGTCTGTCTGTCTAACACACTAACCTGTACAGCTCTCTGTCTGTCTGTCTGTCTGTCTAACACACTGACCTGTACAGCTCTCTGTCTGTCTGTCTGTCTGTCTAACACACTGACCTGTACAGCTCTCTGTCTGTCTGTCTAACACACTAACCTGTACAGCTCTCTGTCTGTCTGTCTGTCTAACACACTGACCTGCACAGCTCTCTGTCTGTCTGTCTGTCTGTCTAACACACTGACCTGCACAGCTCTCTGTCTGTCTGTCTAACACACGGACCTGTACAGCTCTCTGTCTGTCTGTCTGTCTAACACATTGACCTGTACAGCTCTCTGTCTGTCTGTCTGTCTAACACATTGACCTGTACAGCTCTCTGTCTGTCTGTCTAACACACTGACCTGTACAGCTCTCTGTCTGTCTGTCTGTCTGTCTAACACACGGACCTGCACAGCTCTCTGTCTGTCTGTCTAACACACGGACCTGCACAGCTCTCTGTCTGTCTGTCTGTCTAACACACTGACCTTTACAGCTCTCTCTCTGTCTGTCTGTCTAACACACTGACCTGTACAGCTCTCTGTCTGTCTGTCTGTCTGTCTAACACACTGACCTGTACAGCTCTCTGTCTGTCTGTCTGTCTGTCTGTCTAACACACTGACCTGTACAGCTCTCTGTCTGTCTGTCTGTCTGTCTGTCTGTCTAACACACTGACCTGTACAGCTCTCTGTCTGTCTGTCTAACACACTAACCTGTACAGCTCTCTGTCTGTCTGTCTGTCTAACACACTGACCTGTACAGCTCTCTGTCTGTCTGTCTGTCTGTCTGTCTGTCTAACACACTGACCTGTACAGCTCTCTGTCTGTCTGTCTAACACACTAACCTGTACAGCTCTCTGTCTGTCTGTCTGTCTGTCTGTCTAACACACTGACCTGCACAGCTCTCTGTCTGTCTGTCTGTCTAACACACTGACCTGCACAGCTCTCTGTCTGTCTGTCTAACACACGGACCTGTACAGCTCTCTGTCTGTCTGTCTGTCTAACACATTGACCTGTACAGCTCTCTGTCTGTCTGTCTGTCTAACACATTGACCTGTACAGCTCTCTGTCTGTCTGTCTAACACACTGACCTGTACAGCTCTCTGTCTGTCTGTCTGTCTGTCTGTCTAACACACGGACCTGCACAGCTCTCTGTCTGTCTGTCTAACACACTGACCTGTACAGCTCTCTGTCTGTCTGTCTGTCTGTCTGTCTAACACACTGACCTGCACAGCTCTCTGTCTTTCTGTCTGTCTGTCTGTCTGTCTGTCTAACATACTGACCTGTACAGCTCTCTGTCTGTCTAACACACGGACCTGTACAGCTCTCTGTCTGTCTGTCTGTCTAACACACTGACCTGCACAGCTCTCTGTCTGTCTGTCTGTCTGTCTGTCTGTCTAACACACTGACCTGCACAGCTCTCTGTCTGTCTGTCTGTCTGTCTAACACACTGACCTGTACAGCTCTCTGTCTGTCTGTCTGTCTAACACACTGACCTGTACAGCTCTCTGTCTGTCTGTCTGTCTAACACACTGACCTGTACAGCTCTCTGTCTGTCTGTCTGTCTGTCTAACACACTGACCTGTACAGCTCTCTGTCTGTCTGTCTGTCTAACACACTGACCTGTACAGCTCTTTGTCTGTCTGTCTAACACACTGACCTGTACAGCTCTCTGTCTGTCTGTCTAACACACTGACCTGTACAGCTCTCTGTCTGTCTGTCTAACACACTGACCTGTACAGCTCTCTGTCTGTGTGTCTAACAACACTGACCTGTACAGCTCTCTGTCTGTCTGTCTAACACACTAACCTGTACAGCTCTCTGTCTGTCTGTCTAACACACTGACCTGTACAGCTCTCTGTCTGTCTGTCTGTCTAACACACTAACCTGTACAGCTCTCTGTCTGTCTGTCTAACACACTGACCTGTACAGCTGTCTGTCTGTCTGTCTAACAACACTGACCTGCACAGCTCTCTGTCTGTCTGTCTAACACACTGACCTGTACAGCTCTCTGTCTGTCTGTCTAACCACACTGACCTGTACAGCTCTCTGTCTGTCTGTCTGTCTGTCTGTCTGTCTGTCTGTCTAACACACTGACCTGTACAGCTCTCTGTCTGTCTGTCTGTCTGTCTAACACACTGACCTGTACAGCTCTCTGTCTGTCTGTCTGTCTAACACACTGACCTGTACAGCTCTCTGTCTGTCTGTCTAACACACTGACCTGTACAGCTCTCTGTCTGTCTGTCTGTCTAACACACTAACCTGCACAGCTCTCTGTCTGTCTGTCTGTCTGTCTGTCTAACACACTGACCTTTACAGCTCTCTCTCTGTCTGTCTGTCTAACACACTGACCTGTACAGCTCTCTGTCTGTCTGTCTAACACTGACCTGTACAGCTCTCTGTCTGTCTGTCTGTCTAACACACTGACCTGTACAGCTCTCTGTCTGTCTGTCTGTCTGTCTAACACACTGACCTGTACAGTTCTCTGTCTGTCTGTCTAACACACTGACCTGTACAGCTCTCTGTCTGTCTGTCTGTCTAACACACTGACCTGTACAGCTCTCTGTCTGTCTGTCTGTCTGTCTGTCTAACACACTGACCTGTACAGCTCTCTGTCTGTCTGTCTGTCTAACACACTGACCTGTACAGCTCTCTGTCTGTCTGTCTGTCTAACACACTGACCTGTACAGCTCTCTGTCTGTCTGTCTAACACACTGACCTGTACAGCTCTCTGTCTGTCTGTCTAACACACTGACCTGTACAGCTCTCTGTCTGTGTGTCTAACAACACTGACCTGTACAGCTCTCTGTCTGTCTGTCTAACACACTAACCTGTACAGCTCTCTGTCTGTCTGTCTAACACACTGACCTGTACAGCTCTCTGTCTGTCTGTCTGTCTAACACACTAACCTGTACAGCTCTCTGTCTGTCTGTCTAACACACTGACCTGTACAGCTGTCTGTCTGTCTGTCTGTCTAACAACACTGACCTGCACAGCTCTCTGTCTGTCTGTCTAACACACTGACCTGTACAGCTCTCTGTCTGTCTGTCTAACCACACTGACCTGTACAGCTCTCTGTCTGTCTGTCTGTCTGTCTGTCTGTCTGTCTAACACACTGACCTGTACAGCTCTCTGTCTGTCTGTCTGTCTAACACACTGACCTGTACAGCTCTCTGTCTGTCTGTCTGTCTGTCTAACACACTGACCTGTACAGCTCTCTGTCTGTCTGTCTAACACACTGACCTGTACAGCTCTCTGTCTGTCTGTCTGTCTAACACACTAACCTGTACAGCTCTCTGTCTGTCTGTCTGTCTGTCTGTCTGTCTAACACACTGACCTGTACAGCTCTCTCTCTGTCTGTCTGTCTAACACACTGACCTGTACAGCTCTCTGTCTGTCTGTCTAACACACTGACCTGTACAGCTCTCTGTCTGTCTGTCTGTCTAACACACTGACCTGTACAGCTCTCTGTCTGTCTGTCTGTCTGTCTAACACACTGACCTGTACAGCTCTCTGTCTGTCTGTCTGTCTGTCTAACACACTGACCTGTACAGCTCTCTGTCTGTCTGTCTAACACACTGACCTGTACAGCTCTCTGTCTGTCTGTCTAACACACTAACCTGTACAGCTCTCTCTCTGTCTGTCTGTCTAACACACTGACCTGCACAGCTCTCTGTCTGTCTGTCTGTCTAACACACTGACCTGCACAGCTCTCTGTCTGTCTGTCTAACACACTGACCTGTACAGCTCTCTGTCTGTCTGTCTGTCTAACACACTGACCTGTACAGCTCTCTGTCTGTCTGTCTGTCTAACACACTGACCTGTACAGCTCTCTGTCTGTCTGTCTAACACACTGACCTGTACAGCTCTCTGTCTGTCTGTCTGTCTGTCTAACACACTGACCTGCACAGCTCTCTGTCTGTCTGTCTAACACACTGACCTGTACAGCTCTCTGTCTGTCTGTCTGTCTGTCTAACACACTGACCTGTACAGCTCTCTGTCTGTCTGTCTGTCTAACACACTGACCTGTACAGCTCTCTGTCTGTCTGTCTGTCTGTCTAACACACTGACCTGTACAGCTCTCTGTCTGTCTGTCTGTCTGTTTTTTCTGTCTAACACACTGACCTTTACAGCTCTCTGTCTGTCTGTCTGTCTGTCTGTCTGTCTAACACACTGACCTGTACAGCTCTCTGTCTGTCTGTCTGTCTAACACACTGACCTGTACAGCTCTCTGTCTGTCTGTCTGTCTGTCTAACACACTGACCTGTACAGCTCTCTGTCTGTCTGTCTAACACACTGACCTGTACAGCTCTCTGTCTGTCTGTCTAACACACTAACCTGTACAGCTCTCTGTCTGTCTAACACACTAACCTGTACAGCTCTCTGTCTGTCTGTCTGTCTCTCTGTCTGTCTGTCTAACACACTGACCTGTACAGCTCTCTGTCTGTCTGTCTAACACACTGACCTGTACAGCTCTCTGTCTGTCTGTCTAACACACTGACCTGCACAGCTCTCTGTCTTTCTGTCTGTCTGTCTGTCTGTCTGTCTAACATACTGACCTGTACAGCTCTCTGTCTGTCTAACACACTGACCTGTACAGCTCTCTGTCTGTCTGTCTAACACACTGACCTGCACAGCTCTCTGTCTGTCTGTCTGTCTGTCTGTCTAACACACTGACCTGTACAGCTCTCTGTCTGTCTGTCTGTCTGTCTGTCTAACACACTGACCTGTACAGCTCTCTGTCTGTCTGTCTAACACACTGACCTGTACAGCTCTCTGTCTGTCTGTCTGTCTGTCTAACACACTGACCTGTACAGCTCTCTGTCTGTCTGTCTGTCTGTCTGTCTGTCTAACACACTGACCTGCACAGCTCTCTGTCTGTCTGTCTGTCTGTCTAACATACTGACCTGTACAGCTCTCTGTCTGTCTGTCTAACACACGGACCTGTACAGCTCTCTGTCTGTCTGTCTGTCTAACACACTGACCTGTACAGCTCTCTGTCTGTCTGTCTGTCTGTCTAACACACTGACCTGTACAGCTCTCTGTCTGTCTGTCTAACACACTGACCTGTACAGCTCTTTGTCTGTCTGTCTGTCTGTCTAACACACTGACCTGTACAGCTCTCTGTCTGTCTGTCTGTCTGTCTAACACACTGACCTGCACAGCTCTCTGTCTGTCTGTCTGTCTGTCTGTCTGTCTAACATACTGACCTGTACAGCTCTCTGTCTGTCTGTCTGTCTAACACACTGACCTGTACAGCTGTCTGTCTGTCTGTCTGTCTAACACACTGACCTGTACAGCTCTCTGTCTGTCTGTCTGTCTAACACACTGACCTGTACAGCTCTCTGTCTGTCTGTCTGTCTAACACACTGACCTGTACAGCTCTCTGTCTGTCTGTCTAACACACTGACCTGTACAGCTCTCTGTCTGTCTGTCTAACACACTGACCTGTACAGCTCTCTGTCTGTCTGTCTGTCTAACACACTGACCTGTACAGCTCTCTGTCTGTCTGTCTGTCTAACACACTGACCTGTACAGCTCTCTGTCTGTCTGTCTGTCTAACACACTGGACCTGTACAGCTCTCTCTGTCTGTCTGTCTGTCTAACACACTGACCTGTACAGCTCTGTCTGTCTGTCTGTCTAACACACTGACCTGTACAGCTCTCTGTCTGTCTGTCTGTCTAACACACTGACCTGTACAGCTCTCTGTCTGTCTGTCTGTCTGTCTAACACACTGACCTGTACAGCTCTCTGTCTGTCTGTCTAACACACTGACCTGTACAGCTCTCTCTGTCTGTCTGTCTGTCTAACACACTGACCTGTACAGCTCTCTGTCTGTCTGTCTAACACACTGACCTGTACAGCTCTCTGTCTGTCTGTCTAACACACTGACCTGCACAGCTCTCTGTCTTTCTGTCTGTCTCTGTCTGTCTGTCTAACATACTGACCTGTACAGCTCTCTCTGTCTGTCTGTCTAACACACGGACCTGTACAGCTCTCTGTCTGTCTGTCTGTCTAACACACTGACCTGCACAGCTCTCTGTCTGTCTGTCTGTCTGTCTGTCTGTCTGTCTAACATACTGACCTGTACAGCTCTCTGTCTGTCTAACACACGGACCTGTACAGCTCTCTGTCTGTCTGTCTGTCTGTCTAACACACTGACCTGCACAGCTCTCTGTCTGTCTGTCTGTCTGTCTGTCTGTCTGTCTGTCTAACACACTGACCTGCACAGCTCTCTGTCTGTCTGTCTGTCTGTCTAACACACTGACCTGTACAGCTCTCTGTCTGTCTGTCTAACACACTGACCTGTACAGCTCTCTGTCTGTCTGTCTGTCTAACACACTGACCTGTACAGCTCTCTGTCTGTCTGTCTGTCTGTCTGTCTAACACACTGACCTGTACAGCTCTCTGTCTGTCTGTCTAACACTGACCTGTACAGCTCTCTGTCTGTCTGTCTGTCTAACACACTGACCTGTACAGCTCTGTCTGTCTGTCTGTCTGTCTAACACACTGACCTGTACAGCTCTCTGTCTGTCTGTCTGTCTGTCTAACACACTGACCTGTACAGCTCTCTGTCTGTCTGTCTAACACACTGACCTGTACAGCTCTCTGTCTGTCTGTCTGTCTGTCTAACACACTGACCTGTACAGCTCTCTGTCTGTCTGTCTAACACACTGACCTGCACAGCTCTCTGTCTGTCTGTCTGTCTGTCTGTCTGTCTAACACACTGACCTGTACAGCTCTCTGTCTGTCTGTCTAACACACTGACCTGTACAGCTCTCTGTCTGTCTGTCTGTCTGTCTAACACACTGACCTGCACAGCTCTCTGTCTGTCTGTCTGTCTAACACACTGACCTGTACAGCTCTCTGTCTGTCTGTCTAACACACTGACCTGTACAGCTCTCTGTCTGTCTGTCTAACACACTGACCTGTACAGCTCTCTGTCTGTCTGTCTAACACACTGACCTGTACAGCTCTCTGTCTGTCTGTCTGTCTAACACACTGACCTGTACAGCTCTCTGTCTGTCTGTCTAACACACTGACCTGTACAGCTCTCTGTCTGTCTGTCTGTCTAACACACTGGACCTGTACAGCTCTGTCTGTCTGTCTGTCTAACACACTGACCTGTACAGCTCTCTGTCTGTCTGTCTAACACACTGACCTGTACAGCTCTCTGTCTGTCTAACACACTGACCTGTACAGCTCTCTGTCTGTCTGTCTGTCTGTCTGTCTGTCTAACACACTGACCTGTACAGCTCTCTGTCTGTCTGTCTAACACACTGACCTGTACAGCTCTCTGTCTGTCTGTCTGTCTAACACACTGACCTGTACAGCTCTCTGTCTGTCTAACACACTAACCTGTACAGCTCTCTGTCTGTCTGTCTGTCTGTCTGTCTGTCTAACACACTGACCTGCACAGCTCTCTGTCTGTCTGTCTGTCTGTCTGTCTAACACACTGACCTGCACAGCTCTCTGTCTGTCTGTCTGTCTGTCTAACATACTGACCTGTACAGCTCTCTGTCTGTCTGTCTAACACACGGACCTGTACAGCTCTCTGTCTGTCTAACACACTGACCTGTACAGCTCTCTGTCTGTCTGTCTGTCTAACACACTGACCTGTACAGCTCTGTCTGTCTGTCTAACACACTGACCTGTACAGCTCTCTGTCTGTCTGTCTGTCTAACACACTGACCTGTACAGCTCTCTGTCTGTCTGTCTAACACACTGACCTGTACAGCTCTCTGTCTGTCTGTCTGTCTAACACACTGACCTGTACAGCTCTCTGTCTGTCTGTCTGTCTAACACACTGACCTGTACAGCTCTCTGTCTGTCTGTCTGTCTGTCTAACACACTGACCTGTACAGCTCTCTGTCTGTCTGTCTGTCTAACACACTGACCTGTACAGCTCTCTGTCTGTCTGTCTGTCTGTCTAACACACTGACCTGTACAGCTCTCTGTCTGTCTGTCTGTCTAACACACTGACCTGTACAGCTCTCTGTCTGTCTGTCTAACACACTGACCTGTACAGCTCTCTGTCTGTCTGTCTAACACACTAACCTGTACAGCTCTCTGTCTGTCTAACACACTGACCTGTACAGCTCTCTGTCTGTCTGTCTAACACACTAACCTGTACAGCTCTCTGTCTGTCTGTCTAACACACTGACCTGCACAGCTCTCTGTCTGTCTGTCTGTCTGTCTAACATACTGACCTGTAAAGCTCTCAGTCTGTCTGTCTAACACACTGACCTGTACAGCTCTCTGTCTGTCTGTCTGTCTAACACACTGACCTGTACAGCTCTCTGTCTGTCTGTCTGTCTAACCACACTGACCTGTACAGCTCTCTGTCTGTCTGTCTGTCTAACACACTGACCTGTACAGCTCTCTGTCTGTCTGTCTGTCTGTCTGTCTAACACACTGACCTGTACAGCTCTCTGTCTGTCTGTCTGTCTAACACACTGACCTGTACAGCTCTCTGTCTGTCTGTCTGTCTGTCTGTCTGTCTGTCTAACACACTGACCTGTACAGCTCTCTGTCTGTCTGTCTAACACACTGACCTGTACAGCTCTCTGTCTGTCTGTCTGTCTAACACACTGACCTGTACAGCTCTCTGTCTGTCTGTCTGTCTAACACACTGACCTGTACAGCTCTCTGTCTGTCTGTCTGTCTGTCTGTCTAACACACTGACCTGTACAGCTCTGTCTGTCTGTCTGTCTAACACACTGACCTGTACAGCTCTCTGTCTGTCTGTCTGTCTAACACACTGACCTGTACAGCTCTCTGTCTGTCTGTCTAACACACTGACCTGTACAGCTCTCTGTCTGTCTGTCTAACACACTGACCTGTACAGCTCTCTGTCTGTCTGTCTGTTCAACACACTGACCTGTACAGCTCTCTGTCTGTCTGTCTGTCTGTCTAACACACTGACCTGTACAGCTCTCTGTCTGTCTGTCTGTCTAACACACTGACCTGTACAGCTCTCTGTCTGTCTGTCTGTCTAACACACTGACCTGTACAGCTCTCTGTCTGTCTGTCTGTCTGTCTAACACACTAACCTGTACAGCTCTCTGTCTGTCTGTCTGTCTAACACACTGACCTGTACAGCTCTCTGTCTGTCTGTCTGTCTGTCTAACACACTGACCTGACCTGTACAGCTCTCTGTCTGTCTGTCTGTCTAACACACTGACCTGTACAGCTCTCTGTCTGTCTAACACACTGACCTGTACAGCTCTCTGTCTGTCTGTCTGTCTAACACACTGACCTGTACAGCTCTCTGTCTGTCTGTCTAACACACTGACCTGTACAGCTCTCTGTCTGTCTGTCTGTCTAACACACTGACCTGTACAGCTCTCTGTCTGTCTGTCTGTCTAACACACTGACCTGTACAGCTCTCTGTCTGTCTGTCTGTCTAACACACTGACCTGTACAGCTCTCTGTCTGTCTGTCTGTCTGTCTAACACACTGACCTGTACAGCTCTCTGTCTGTCTGTCTAACACACTGACCTGTACAGCTCTCTGTCTGTCTGTCTAACACACTGACCTGTACAGCTCTCTGTCTGTCTGTCTGTCTAACACACTGACCTGTACAGCTCTCTGTCTGTCTGTCTAACACACTGACCTGTACAGCTCTCTGTCTGTCTGTCTGTCTAACACACTGACCTGTACAGCTCTCTGTCTGTCTGTCTGTCTAACACACTGACCTGTACAGCTCTCTGTCTGTCTGTCTGTCTAACACACTAACCTGCACAGCTCTCTGTCTGTTTATCTGTCTGTCTAACACACTAACCTGTACAGCTCTCTGTCTGTCTGTCTGTCTGTCTGTCTGTCTGTCTGTCTGTCTGTCTGTCTGTCTGTCTGTCTGTCTAACACACTGACCTGTACAGCTCTCTGTCTGTCTGTCTGTCTAACACACTGACCTGTACAGCTCTCTGTCTGTCTGTCTGTCTAACACACTGACATGTACAGCTCTCTCTGTCTGTCTGTCTGTCTAACACACTGACCTGTACAGCTCTCTGTCTGTCTGTCTGTCTGTCTAACACACTGACCTGTACAGCTCTCTGTCTGTCTGTCTGTCTAACACACTGACCTGTACAGCTCTCTGTCTGTCTGTCTAACACACTGACCTGTACAGCTCTCTGTCTGTCTGTCTAACACACTGACCTGTACAGCTCTCTGTCTGTCTGTCTGTCTAACACACTGACCTGTACAGCTCTCTGTCTGTCTGTCTGTCTGTCTGTCTAACACACTGACCTGTACAGCTCTCTGTCTGTCTGTCTGTCTAACACACTGACCTGTACAGCTCTCTGTCTGTCTGTCTGTCTGTCTGTCTGTCTGTCTAACACACTGACCTGTACAGCTCTCTGTCTGTCTGTCTGTCTAACACACTGACCTGTACAGCTCTCTGTCTGTCTGTCTGTCTAACACACTGACCTGTACAGCTCTCTGTCTGTCTAACACACTGACCTGTACAGCTCTCTGTCTGTCTGTCTAACACACTGTCAGCTGTCTGTCTGTCTGTCTGTCTGTCTAACACACTGACCTGTACAGCTCTCTGTCTGTCTAACACACTGACCTGTACAGCTCTCTGTCTGTCTGTCTAACACACTGACCTGTACAGCTCTCTGTCTGTCTGTCTGTCTGTCTAACACACTGACCTGTACAGCTCTCTGTCTGTCTGTCTAACACACTGACCTGTACAGCTCTCTGTCTGTCTGTCTGTCTAACACACTGACCTGTACAGCTCTCTGTCTGTCTGTCTGTCTGTCTAACACACTGACCTGTACAGCTCTCTGTCTGTCTGTCTGTCTGTCTGTCTAACACACTGACCTGTACAGCTCTCTGTCTGTCTGTCTGTCTAACACACTGACCTGTACAGCTCTCTGTCTGTCTGTCTGTCTGTCTAACACACTGACCTGTACAGCTCTCTGTCTGTCTGTCTGTCTAACACACTGACCTGTACAGCTCTCTGTCTGTCTGTCTGTCTGTCTGTACAGCTCTCTGTCTGTCTAACACACTGACCTGCACAGCTCTCTGTCTGTCTGTCTGTCTGTCTAACACACTGACCTGTACAGCTCTCTGTCTGTCTGTCTAACACACTGACCTGTACAGCTCTCTGTCTGTCTGTCTGTCTGTCTAACACACTGACCTGTACAGCTCTCTGTCTGTCTGTCTAACACACTGACCTGTACAGCTCTCTGTCTGTCTGTCTGTCTGTCTGTCTAACACACTAACCTGTACAGCTCTCTGTCTGTCTGTCTGTCTAACACACTGACCTGTACAGCTCTCTGTCTGTCTGTCTGTCTAACACACTGACCTGTACAGCTCTCTGTCTGTCTGTCTGTCTAACACACTGACCTGCACAGCTCTCTGTCTGTCTGTCTAACACACTGACCTGCACAGCTCTCTGTCTGTCTGTCTGTCTGTCTAACATACTGACCTGTACAGCTCTCTGTCTGTCTGTCTAACACACGGACCTGTACAGCTCTCTGTCTGTCTGTCTGTCTAACACACTGACCTGTACAGCTCTCTGTCTGTCTGTCTAACACACGGACCTGTACAGCTCTCTGTCTGTCTGTCTGTCTAACACACTGACCTGTACAGCTCTCTGTCTGTCTGTCTGTCTAACACACGGACCTGTACAGCTCTCTGTCTGTCTGTCTGTCTGTCTAACACACTGACCTGTACAGCTCTCTGTCTGTCTGTCTGTCTGTCTAACACACTGACCTGTACAGCTCTCTGTCTGTCTGTCTAACACACTGACCTGTACAGCTCTCTGTCTGTCTGTCTGTCTGTCTAACACACTGACCTGTACAGCTCTCTGTCTGTCTGTCTAACACACTGACCTGTACAGCTCTCTGTCTGTCTGTCTGTCTAACACACTGACCTGTACAGCTCTCTGTCTGTCTGTCTAACACACTGACCTGTACAGCTCTCTGTCTCTGTCTGTCTGTCTGTCTGTCTGTCTAACACACTGACCTTTACAGCTCTCTGTTTGTCTGTCTAACACACTAACCTGTACAGCTCTCTGTCTGTCTGTCTGTCTGTCTGTCTAACACACTAACCTGCACAGCTCTCTGTCTGTCTAACACACTAACCTGTACAGCTCTCGGTCTGTCTGTCTGTCTGTCTGTCTAACACACTGACCTGTACAGCTCTCTGTCTGTCTGTCTAACACACTGACCTGTACAGCTCTCTGTCTGTCTAACACACTAACCTGTAAAGCTCTCTGTCTGTCTGTCTGTCTAACACACTGACCTGCACAGCTCTCTGTCTGTCTGTCTGTCTGTCTGTCTGTCTGTCTGTCTAACACACTGACCAGCACAGCTCTCTGTCTGTCTGTCTAACACACGGACCTGTACAGCTCTCTGTCTGTCTGTCTAACACATTGACCTGTACAGCTCTCTGTCTGTCTGTCTGTCTGTCTAACACACTGACCTGTACAGCTCTCTGTCTGTCTGTCTAACACACTGACCTGTACAGCTCTCTGTCTGTCTGTCTAACACACTGACCTGTACAGCTCTCTGTATGTCTGTCTAACACACTGACCTGTACAGCTCTTTGTCTGTCTGTCTGTCTAACACACTGACCTGTACAGCTCTCTGTCTGTCTGTCTGTCTGTCTGTCTAACACACTGACCTGCACAGCTCTCTGTCTGTCTGTCTAACACACACTGACCTGCACAGCTCTCTGTCTGTTTATCTGTCTGTCTAACATACTGACCTGTACAGATCTCTGTCTGTCTGTCTAACACACGGACCTGTACAGCTCTCTGTCTGTCTGTCTAACACACTGACCTGTACAGCTCTCTGTCTAACACACTGACCTGCACAGCTCTCTGTCTGTCTGTCTGTCTGTCTGTCTAACACACTAACCTGTACAGCTCTCTGTCTGTCTGACACACTGACCTGCACAGCTCTCTGTCTGTCTGTCTGTCTGTCTGTCTAACACACTAACCTGTACAGCTCTCTGTCTGTCTGACACACTGACCTGTACAGCTCTCTGTCTGTCTAACACACTAACCTGTACAGCTCTCTGTCTGTCTGTCTGTCTAACACACTGACCTGCACAGCTCTCTGTCTGTCTGTCTGTCTAACACACTGACCTGCACAGCTCTCTGTCTGTCTGTCTGTCTGTCTGTCTAACATACTGACCTGTACAGATCTCTGTCTGTCTGTCTAACACACGGACCTGTACAGCTCTCTGTCTATCTGTCTGTCTGTCTAACACACGGACCTGCACAGCTCTCTGTCTGTCTGTCTAACACACTGACCTGTACAGCTCTCTGTCTGTCTGTCTGTCTAACACACTGACCTGTACAGCTCTCTGTCTGTCTGTCTGTCTAACACACTGACCTGTACAGCTCTCTGTCTGTCTAACCACACTGACCTGTACAGCTCTCTGTCTGTCTGTCTGTCTAACACACTGACCTGTACAGCTCTCTGTCTGTCTGTCTGTCTAACACACTGACCTGTACAGCTCTCTGTCTGTCTGTCTAACACACTGACCTGTACAGCTCTCTCTCTGTCTGTCTGTCTAACACACTGACCTGTACAGCTCTCTGTCTGTCTGTCTGTCTGTCTAACACACTGACCTGCACAGCTCTCTGTCTGTCTAACACACTGACCTGCACAGCTCTCTGTCTGTCTGTCTGTCTGTCTGTCTGTCTGTCTGTCTGTCTGTCTGTCTAACACACTGACCTGCACAGCTCTCTGTCTGTCTAACACACTGACCTGCACAGCTCTCTGTCTGTTTATCTGTCTGTCTAACATACTGACCTGTACAGATCTCTGTCTGTCTGTCTAACACACGGACCTGTACAGCTCTCTGTCTGTCTGTCTGTCTGTCTAACACACTGACCTGTACAGCTCTCTGTCTAACACACTGACCTGCACAGCTCTCTGTCTGTCTGTCTGTCTGTCTGTCTAACACACTAACCTGTACAGCTCTCTGTCTGTCTGACACACTGACCTGCACAGCTCTCTGTCTGTCTGTCTGTCTGTCTGTCTAACACACTGACCTGTACAGCTCTCTGTCTGTCTAACACACTAACCTGTACAGCTCTCTGTCTGTCTGTCTGTCTAACACACTGACCTGCACAGCTCTCTGTCTGTCTAACACACTGACCTGCACAGCTCTCTGTCTGTCTGTCTGTCTGTCTGTCTGTCTGTCTGTCTGTCTAACATACTGACCTGTACAGATCTCTGTCTGTCTAACACACGGACCTGTACAGCTCTCTGTCTATCTGTCTGTCTAACACACGGACCTGCACAGCTCTCTGTCTGTCTGTCTAACACACTGACCTGTACAGCTCTCTGTCTGTCTGTCTAACACACTGACCTGTACAGCTCTCTGTCTGTCTGTCTAACACACTAACCTGTACAGCTCTCTGTCTGTCTGTCTGTCTAACACACTGACCTGCACAGCTCTCTGTCTGTCTGTCTGTCTGTCTAACACACTAACCTGTACAGCTCTCTGTCTGTCTGTCTAACACACTAACCTGTACAGCTCTCTGTCTGTCTGTCTGTCTAACACACTGACCTGTACAGCTCTCTGTCTGTCTAACACACTAACCTGTACAGCTCTCTGTCTGTCTGTCTGTCTGTCTGTCTGTCTAACACACTGACCTGCACAGCTCTCTGTCTGTCTGTCTGTCTAACACACTGACCTGCACAGCTGTCTGTCTGTCTGTCTGTCTGTCTAACATACTGACCTGTAAAGCTCTCTGTCTGTCTGTCTAACACACGGACCTGTACAGCTCTCTGTCTGTCTAACACATTGACCTGTACAGCTCTCTGTCTGTCTGTCTGTCTAACACACTGACCTGTACAGCTCTCTGTCTGTCTAACACACTGACCTGTACAGCTCTCTGTCTGTCTGTCTGTCTAACACACTGACCTGTACAGCTCTCTGTCTGTCTGTCTAACACACTAACATGTACAGCTCTCTGTCTGTCTGTCTGTCTAACACACTGACCTGCACAGCTCTCTGTCTGTCTGTCTGTCTAACACACTGACCTGCACAGCTCTCTGTCTGTCTGTCTGTCTGTCTAACACACTAACATGTAGAGCTCTCTGTCTGTCTGTCTGTCTAACACACGGACCTGTACAGCTCTCTGTCTGTCTGTCTGTCTGTCTAACACATTGACCTGTACAGCTCTCTGTCTGTCTGTCTGTCTAACACACTGACCTGTACAGCTCTCTGTCTGTCTGTCTAACACACGGACCTGTACAGCTCTCTGTCTGTCTGTCTAACACACTAACCTGTACAGCTCTCTGTCTAACACACTGACCTGTACAGCTCTCTGTCTGTCTAACACACTAACCTGTACAGCTCTCTGTCTGTCTGTCTAACACACTGACCTGCACAGCTCTCTGTCTGTCTGTCTGTCTGTCTGTCTGTCTGTCTGTCTGTCTGTCTGTCTAACATACTGACCTGTAAAGCTCTCAGTCTGTCTGTCTAACACACGGACCTGTACAGCTCTCTGTCTGTCTAACACACTGACCTGTACAGCTCTCTGTCTGTCTGTCTGTCTAACACATTGACCTGTACAGCTCTCTGTCTGTCTGTCTGTCTAACACACTGACCTGTACAGCTCTCTGTCTGTCTAACACACTGACCTGTACAGCTCTCTGTCTGTCTAACACACGGACCTGTACAGCTCTCTGTCTGTCTGTCTGTCTGTCTAACATACTGACCTGTACAGATCTCTGTCTGTCTGTCTAACACACGGACCTGTACAGCTCTCTGTCTGTCTGTCTGTCTGTCTAACACACTGACCTTTACAGCTCTCTCTCTGTCTGTCTGTCTAACACACTGACCTGTACAGCTCTCTGTCTGTCTGTCTAACACACTAACATGTACAGCTCTCTGTCTGTCTGTCTGTCATACTTACCTGTACAGCTCTCTGTCTGTCTGTCTGTCTAACACATTGACCTGTACAGCTCTCTGTCTGTCTGTCTGTCTAACACACTGACCTGTACAGCTCTCTGTCTGTCTAACACACTGACCTGTACAGCTCTCTGTCTGTCTAACACACGGACCTGTACAGCTCTCTGTCTGTCTGTCTGTCTGTCTAACATACTGACCTGTACAGATCTCTGTCTGTCTGTCTAACACACGGACCTGTACAGCTCTCTGTCTGTCTGTCTGTCTAACACACTGACCTTTACAGCTCTCTCTCTGTCTGTCTGTCTAACACACTGACCTGTACAGCTCTCTGTCTGTCTAACCACACTGACCTGTACAGCTCTCTGTCTGTCTAACACCATGACCTGTACAGCTCTCTGTCTGTCTGTCTAACACACTGACCTGTACAGCTCTCTGTCTGTCTGTCTAACACACTGACCTGTACAGCTCTCTGTCTGTCTGTCTGTCTAACACACTGACCTGTACAGCTCTCTGTCTGTCTGTCTAACACACTGACCTGTACAGCTCTCTGTCTGTCTGTCTGTCTGTCTGTCTGTCTAACACACTGACCTTTACAGCTCTCTGTTTGTCTGTCTAACACACTAACCTGTACAGCTCTCTGTCTGTCTGTCTGTCTGTCTAACACACTAACCTGCACAGCTCTCTGTCTGTCTGTCTGTCTAACACACTAACCTGTACAGCTCTCTGTCTGTCTGTCTGTCTGTCTAACACACTGACCTGTACAGCTCTCTGTCTGTCTGTCTAACACACTGACCTGTACAGCTCTCTGTCTGTCTAACACACTAACCTGTAAAGCTCTCTGTCTGTCTGTCTGTCTAACACACTGACCTGCACAGCTCTCTGTCTGTCTGTCTGTCTGTCTGTCTGTCTGTCTGTCTGTCTAACACACTGACCAGCACAGCTCTCTGTCTGTCTGTCTAACACACGGACCTGTACAGCTCTCTGTCTGTCTGTCTAACACATTGACCTGTACAGCTCTCTGTCTGTCTAACACACTGACCTGTACAGCTCTCTGTCTGTCTGTCTAACACACTGACCTGTACAGCTCTCTGTCTGTCTGTCTAACACACTGACCTGTACAGCTCTCTGTATGTCTGTCTAACACACTGACCTGTACAGCTCTTTGTCTGTCTGTCTGTCTAACACACTGACCTGTACAGCTCTCTGTCTGTCTGTCTGTCTGTCTAACACACTGACCTGCACAGCTCTCTGTCTGTCTAACACACTGACCTGCACAGCTCTCTGTCTGTTTATCTGTCTGTCTAACATACTGACCTGTACAGATCTCTGTCTGTCTGTCTAACACACGGACCTGTACAGCTCTCTGTCTGTCTGTCTGTCTGTCTGTCTAACACACTGACCTGTACAGCTCTCTGTCTAACACACTGACCTGCACAGCTCTCTGTCTGTCTGTCTGTCTGTCTGTCTAACACACTAACCTGTACAGCTCTCTGTCTGTCTGACACACTGACCTGTACAGCTCTCTGTCTGTCTAACACACTAACCTGTACAGCTCTCTGTCTGTCTGTCTGTCTAACACACTGACCTGCACAGCTCTCTGTCTGTCTAACACACTGACCTGCACAGCTCTCTGTCTGTCTGTCTGTCTGTCTGTCTGTCTAACATACTGACCTGTACAGATCTCTGTCTGTCTAACACACGGACCTGTACAGCTCTCTGTCTATCTGTCTGTCTGACACATTGACCTGTACAGCTCTCTGTCTGTCTAACACACGGACCTGTACAGCTCTCTGTCTGTCTGTCTGTCTGTCTAACATACTGACCTGTACAGATCTCTGTCTGTCTGTCTAACACACGGACCTGTACAGCTCTCTGTCTGTCTGTCTGTCTAACACACTGACCTTTACAGCTCTCTCTCTGTCTGTCTGTCTAACACACTGACCTGTACAGCTCTCTGTCTGTCTAACCACACTGACCTGTACAGCTCTCTGTCTGTCTGTCTGTCTAACACACTGACCTGTACAGCTCTCTGTCTGTCTGTCTAACACACTGACCTGTACAGCTCTCTGTCTGTCTGTCTGTCTAACACACTGACCTGTACAGCTCTCTGTCTGTCTAACACACTGACCTGTACAGCTCTCTGTCTGTCTGTCTAACACACTGACCTGTACAGCTCTCTGTCTGTCTGTCTGTCTGTCTAACACACTGACCTTTACAGCTCTCTGTTTGTCTGTCTAACACACTAACCTGTACAGCTCTCTGTCTGTCTGTCTGTCTGTCTAACACACTAACCTGCACAGCTCTCTGTCTGTCTAACACACTAACCTGTACAGCTCTCGGTCTGTCTGTCTGTCTGTCTGTCTGTCTAACACACTGACCTGTACAGCTCTCTGTCTGTCTGTCTAACACACTGACCTGTACAGCTCTCTGTCTGTCTGTCTAACACACTAACCTGTAAAGCTCTCTGTCTGTCTGTCTGTCTAACACACTGACCTGCACAGCTCTCTGTCTGTCTGTCTGTCTGTCTGTCTGTCTGTCTAACACACTGACCAGCACAGCTCTCTGTCTGTCTGTCTAACACACGGACCTGTACAGCTCTCTGTCTGTCTGTCTAACACATTGACCTGTACAGCTCTCTGTCTGTCTGTCTGTCTGTCTAACACACTGACCTGTACAGCTCTCTGTCTGTCTGTCTAACACACTGACCTGTACAGCTCTCTGTCTGTCTGTCTAACACACTGACCTGTACAGCTCTCTGTATGTCTGTCTAACACACTGACCTGTACAGCTCTTTGTCTGTCTGTCTGTCTAACACACTGACCTGTACAGCTCTCTGTCTGTCTGTCTGTCTGTCTAACACACTGACCTGCACAGCTCTCTGTCTGTCTAACACACTGACCTGCACAGCTCTCTGTCTGTTTATCTGTCTGTCTAACATACTGACCTGTACAGATCTCTGTCTGTCTGTCTAACACACGGACCTGTACAGCTCTCTGTCTGTCTGTCTAACACACTGACCTGCACAGCTCTCTGTCTGTCTGTCTGTCTGTCTGTCTGTCTGTCTAACACACTAACCTGTACACTGTCTAACACACTAACCTGTACAGCTCTCTGTCTGTCTGACACACTGACCTGCACAGCTCTCTGTCTGTCTGTCTGTCTGTCTAACACACTAACCTGTACAGCTCTCTGTCTGTCTGACACACTGACCTGTACAGCTCTCTGTCTGTCTAACACACTAACCTGTACAGCTCTCTGTCTGTCTGTCTGTCTAACACACTGACCTGCACAGCTCTCTGTCTGTCTAACACACTGACCTGCACAGCTCTCTGTCTGTCTGTCTGTCTGTCTGTCTGTCTGTCTGTCTGTCTGTCTAACATACTGACCTGTACAGATCTCTGTCTGTCTAACACACGGACCTGTACAGCTCTCTGTCTATCTGTCTGTCTAACACACGGACCTGCACAGCTCTCTGTCTGTCTGTCTAACACACTGACCTGTACAGCTCTCTGTCTGTCTGTCTAACACACTGACCTGTACAGCTCTCTGTCTGTCTAACCACACTGACCTGTACAGCTCTCTGTCTGTCTGTCTAACACACTGACCTGTACAGCTCTCTGTCTGTCTGTCTAACACACTGACCTGTACAGCTCTCTGTCTGTCTGTCTAACACACTGACCTGTACAGCTCTCTGTCTGTCTGTCTAACACACTGACCTGTACAGCTCTCTGTCTATCTGTCTAACACACTGACCTGTACAGCTCTCTGTCTGTCTGTCTGTCTGTCTGTCTAACACACTGACCTGCACAGCTCTCTGTCTGTCTAACACACTAACCTGTACAGCTCTCTGTCTGTCTAACACACTGACCTGTACAGCTCTCTGTCTGTCTGTCTAACACACTAACCTGTACAGCTCTCTGTCTGTCTAACACACTGACCTGCACAGCTCTCTGTCTGTCTGTCTAACATACTGTCCTGTACAGCTCTCTGTCTGTCTGTCTAACACACGGACCTGCACAGCTCTCTGTCTGTCTAACACACTGACCTGTACAGCTCTCTGTCTGTCTAACACACGGACCTGCACAGCTCTCTGTCTGTCTGTCTAACACACGGACCTGCACAGCTCTCTGGGTGAGGTTCTGTCTTCAAGTCCCTTCCATCTATGTAATATTCCAGGTTATGGACAGGTGCAGTCAGGTGACAGGAGGGGTGGAGTGTATGAAACTACATCCTGGATATGAGAGTTGGCCTCATGGGTCCAGCAGGCAGAGTTCAATATCTCCAGGCAGAGTTCAAAAACTTCAGGCAGATGTGAGATGCAGGAGGATAGAACTCTTCTCTTACCACTCTGTAGCTACTGACCCAGCTTCCTCCAGGAGGATAGAACTCTTCTCTTACCACTCTGTAGCTACTGACCCAGGATCCTCCAGGAGGATAGAACTCTTCTCTTACCACTCTGTAGCTACTGACCCAGGATCCTCCAGGAGGATAGAACTCTTCTCTTTCCAGCTTCCTCCAAAAGGATAGAACTCTTCTCTTACCAGCTTCCTCCAGGAGGATAGAACTTTTCTCTTACCACTCTGTAGCTACTGACCCAGCTTCCTCCAGGAGGATAGAACTCTTCTCTTACCAGCTTCCTCCAGAGGGATATAACTCTTCTCTTACCACTCTGTATCTACTGACCCAGCTTCCTCCAGGAGGATAGAACTCTTCTCTTACCACTCTGTAGCTACGGACCCAGCTTCCTCCAGGAGGATAGAACTCTTCTCTTATCACTCTGTAGCTACTGACCCAGCTTCCTCCAGGAGGTCAGTAGCCTACAGAGTAATATGAGAAGAATTCAATTCCTGAACTTATGTAGATATTCAAACAAAGTGTGTTGATAGCTATCAAGTTCCATGTAGAATAAACAATACTGTAGAAGCAGTGTTCTGTTAAAACCTCTTAGGGATCGGTGGGATGCTAGCGTCCCAACTACGACAACATCTGGTGAATTGCCGAGCGCCAAATTCAAATTCCAAAAATCCTAATATTAAACATTCATGAAAATAGTGAAAAGTGAAAAGTGTTATACATCATTCAAAAGCTTAGAATCTTGGTAATCAAACCGCTTTTTCGGATGTACAATTGATTTTACGGTGAAAGCAGAACATTCGATTGTCTGAGGACAGCGCCCCACTTCCAACATATTATTCAAACCTGCACAGGTGTTACAAAATCAAAAATAGCGATAAATTAAATCACTTACCTTTTGAAGATCTTCCTCTGTTTGCAATCCAAAGGGTCCCAGCTAAACAAAGAATGGTCATTTTGTTCGATAAAGTCTTTCTTTATATCCCAAAAAGTCTGCTTAGTTGGCGCCATTTAGTTCTGTAATCCACTCGTTCAACATGCAGACAAAGAAATCCAAAGAGTTACTGTTAAAGTTTGTCCAAACAAGTCAAACAATGTTTCTAATTAATCCTCAGGTTGTCTAGTATCTAAATAAACAATAATATTTCAGACAGAGAATAGTATGTTCAATAGGGAAGAGAAATAACGAAGAGCGCGGACCCCATTCATGCACGCCGAACACTAGTGTCTTAATCATGAGTCACCTGGATAAACTACAATTTCTTGTTAGTTTTTCAAAAAACAAGCCTGAAACCATGTCTAAAATTGTTGACATCTAGTGGAAGCCATAGAAACTGCAATCTGGGAGCTAAATCCCTCTATAATGAATAGCAAGTCAATGGAAAAACTGTGACATAAAAAAAGTTATTTCCGGATAGATTTTCCTCGGGTTTTCGCCTGCCATATCAGTTCTGGTATACTCACAGACATTATTTTAACAGTTTTAGAAACTTCAGAGTGTTTTCTATCCAGTACTACACATATGCATATCCTAGCTTCTGGGCCTGAGTAACAGGCAGTTTACATTGGGCACGTCAGACTCTCCGTACTTCCGAACACCGCCCACTAACCGTAAGAGGCTAATATGACAATGTGCAAATATTACACCTGTATTTCACATCTATTGTCATTCACAGCCAATACAGATACTGTACCTATCAGCATTTTGTCTACTGGTACATCGATACAGACACTGTGCCTATCAGCATTTTGTCTGCTGGTACATGTTAGTCGTCTAACCTTTGTATGGTGTCCCATATAAGACATGTTAGAAGAGATCCTAGTTGTCTTAAAAGCACCGCATGCATCCAGCTGTGTACCTTTACGTTGCTGAATGCTGATATGTATTTGTAGCATATTAGCTGAAAATACTTGTTCTCAGGCTAGCACCATCCTTCATTTATTTCTGCTCTAGAAAAAACACAATAGACTTTTATGAAAACGGACAAGTTGTTTTCGTGTCCCGGAGGCATGCATTGAAACGTGTTGCTTTCTTGTGGCTTCCTTTTAAGAAAATAACTATGAATTAACAGACGTATTTTCAAATAATTGTCAACGTATAACATCACAATAAGATGTGGGACGATCACTGTAGTACAAGGAGCAACAGGAGGTCTATTTCTCTTCTGTCCATCCACCGTTCAGCTGTGGAAACATGATGGCTCTCAACACCCGACAACAGAAACAGTTGGCCGCTATTATCCGAGAGATTGTTTGTGAGGAAATTACCTCTGCCCTCGACTTTCAATTACAACCGATAAAATTAATCTCTTGACCTGCTCACTTATACAGTGGATACCTACTCTACTAAAATGGAAAGTTTGGAGACAGCAGCAAATGTGACAGAGGGGTGACTCCCTGACCTGGAAAAAGTGCAAACTAAGCTAGAAGGGGAAATTGATCTCCTAAAATAGAAAACAGAATCCCTCAAAAAACATGACCATAAATTCAATGTGTGGGTCACAGGACTTGAAACTGGTGTGGAAGCGGCCAACATCCTTCATGGACAGTCTTTTCTATGAACTGTTTGGGCAGGGAAGCTGGGTCCCAATCTGATAAAAAGCACCTCAAGGACCTTCTGATTGTACAAACAGTTTTGAAGTGAAACAGCAAATGGTTGGCCTTTCAGCGGGGACCTGGGGGCTCTGACCTATGCAGAGAAGAGGATCAGCATCTACCCAGATCTGAGTGCCGGCCTACAGCGAGGTGAGAGTCTAGCTAAGCAAGCTAAACCTGAGATGTTGCTTCATCTATCCGGCAAAACCCATCTTGACCTTCCAGAATACAAAACAGGTTTTCCACTGCCAAGGAGGCTCAAGGGGATGAGCCGACAGATTTAAGTTAACCCCAATTTGATTAAAACACAAAACAAACTGCGTTTTTATTGATAAATGTGATCTAAAAGAGGTAAATGGCAAATATTAACCATGTATGCTGTCTATATTGCTTGTAATTGATATAAGTCCATTATAATCAAGACATGGGTGAAATAAATCATGTTGATCTTGAACAAATAAAAATGAATCAAGGTTTTCATCGCTATTGATATTTATTGCTTCTAACTGAACAAATTGAAAGGACATATTTATAGGCTTTCCAGAGACATTGTTGCACTGATAAGTTCTCAGCCAGTTTCTGCATCCCACAGGGATTCTGGGGATTCCCCATTGGATCTGAAAACACCAGCACGGATAAGAAGTATGCATGTAAATGACTTTGGTCCATCTCCTTCCATCTCTCTCTAAAAACACACTTTCCCTCCAAATTAGTGCAGTCCAGAATGATTTTCTGGATGGTGTCTGAGATGAACATGTTCAAAAGAACACTTTATGTCCTACACATGAGTAACCACCATCCGCGTTGGCCCTGGTTGCATCCTTATCACATTGGCAGCCATGTGGGGTGGCTCATTCCCTGGGCAAGAAGACCATTCAATTTCATTTATTTTTTGTACATCCATATTTCTCCTCCTGCAGGCTGCTAATGAGCTGGTTGCTGACAAGCTGTTCCTGGGGCTGGCTGCTGACGGGCTGGTCCTGGGGTTGGCTGAGGGTCAATCTCATCCTCTTCTTCCAACTCACTGTCAGACTCTGAATTAACAGAGACATGATGCTCATATTCAGAACATTCTTCATCTTCCAAAGTGGAAGACGCTCCATCCATAATAGCTTCTCTCTCTGCAAAAAAAAATTCTAAGGGCTTCTGAGCAGAGATTATTTTTGCCATACTGATTGATTGTGGTAAGGAGCCATACATGCAAAGACATTTATTTGTTGTGTCCCTCCCTCAATTTGCACCTGGCTGGGGCAGAGTGTGGGAAAATAGTGTTTTTTTTTTACAATGTATTGAAATAATGTTTCAAAATATTTTTATTGTAAAAACATTGTGCAGGTTCCCGCAAGACATTGTGTAGTTTCACACACTACAAAGGGTAAAGAATGCGAGAAAAGCGGGCGACAGGCTGACAGGCCGGGAGACAGGCAGGTTCTTGATGCTATGTTGAAATAACAGGCCCAGGGAGGAGTGAAGGCAAACAGACAACCTTTTTGTTTCATTTTTACTTGTTTTCACCAGCACACACACTTTTCCACACTTTTCCACACTCCAGTGGACCCGAACATCACATTTGTAATATAAATGTGTATGGGGGTGCACAGTGTGGACTCAATGAAAATGTTTTTTTTACATGTTCCAAGGCCAAAAAAATATAAATAATGAATTGTATAATTTTTCTTTTAATAAACATTCAAAATGGGTCTCACAGACCCGAACACCACACAAGGATTAAACAATGTAATATGGTGTCTGATATTGCCCTGGAAGAGGTGGTCTCCACTGATATATCCCATAAACAATGTAATATGGTGTCTCCTATTGTCCTGGAAGAGGTGGTCTCCACTGATATATCCCATAAACAATGTAATATGGTGTCTCCTATTGTCCTGGAAGAGGTGGTCTCCACTGATATATCCCATAAACAATGTAATATGGTTTTCTCATATTGTTCTATTATTGCTCACACAATTTCTGTTTGGTGCAAAATTTCTAAACAATTTAAAATTTGAATTAAAATGTCATATTTCACAATAATGCCTTGCGATCTGGAGGATGGCCTTTTGCATCCCCAAATGTGGAATCTGTACTCTTGCTGATATCATGGACAGTAATGGTTTGAGAACATTCCAAGATTTTAAATATATATACACATTACCAGGAAACTCCTTTTTTTCTATATTAACAACGTAGGTCAGCTGTGCTGGCCTATGGAGTCCCTTGGAAAACCCAACCGCCAGAACCAGCCAATGATGGGAATAATAAATAAATGATATGGGTTCCGTAAAACACTGATAATATATAAACAACTTTTGGAAAGCTCATTTTGTGAGCTAGACATTAAGAAAGTATGGTCAACAGATCTAATTGAATCTGAACAACCCTTTAACTGGAACAGAATATGGAAAAATATGACCTTGGCATCCCAAAATCCCAACCATCTGTAACGTGTACGCTGGGAGTTGGGAAGCAAGTACAGGGAGTGCACATTTAATAATGAATAGAACATAGTACAAAACAAGAATCACAAAAAGCGTACAGACATGAAACAGAGTCAATAACACCTCAGGAAAGAACCAAGGGGATTGACAGATATAGGGGAGTCCAGGTGGGTGTCATGAGACGCAGGTGCCCCGTAACAATGGTGGCAGGTGTGCGTAATGATGAGACAAATAGCGACGTCTAGCACCGGAGAGGGGCAGCGGGAGTTAATGTGACACCATCAACTTATACATTTTCAGTTTGTTCACAGACTGTATTTAACACAAGGAAATGTTTTACAATGAAATTGCCGCCAACTACCGATTATTCACTGTGTCCCCTAATTCAGGTAGACAAGTCCCTTATTATGATGTGGGAGATAAATGCTCCTGGGGCAATGTTACAAAATACATTTCGAAGTGCATGTATTATGTTACTTAACGATGCTAACTGCTTGAATCTCTCAGTCAATCAGAGAAGATTACTTCTGGCAGACAGCACTGCTGCGAAATGTTTTCTGTTGTCTCTAAGATGGCGACCAGTCTTTAAGATGGCGACCAGTTATACCATTAGAATTATCGACAGCGAAAATGAATGGTGCTAGTCAAGGAACAGTTGAAGCCTAGATAAATATAAAGCACTTGACTGTAAAGACAGATAACTCCAACCAATTTTTAGGGATGGGTTGCAGTTATCTTTTGATTGTTTCTGTACCTGTAACCCCGCTAAATAAAGCGTGAGTAAAAAAAATGAGTACAATGCATGTTGTTTTAGCATATGAAGCCCGTGAAGGGTAGCTAGCTAATGCTAACTAACCAAGCCCTCGATTATGACTACCCGTTTCATTACAGTAAAGGCAGAATGAGGAAAGGGAGGATATCTAGTCAGTTGTACAACTGAGTGCAATCAAATGAAATGTGTCTTCCGCATTTAACCCAACCCCTCTGAATCAGAGAGGTGCGGGGGGGGGGGCTGCCATAATCGACATCCACGTCTTAGCCGCCCCGGGGATCAGTGGGTTAACTGCTTTGCTCATAAAAGTAGCAAGATACCTAACTTGGAAATCAAGGTTAGTTATTAATATCTTTGTCAGAGTTTAATTGAATTAGCTAGCAAACTAACGTTGGCTAACATAGGCATCTTCTTATCTAGCCAGTTGGGAACATTCCACAGGGATGCTGGCCCATGTTGACACCAATGCTTCCCACAGCTGTGTCAAGTTGGCTGGATGTCCTTTGGGTGGTGGACCATTCTTGATACACAAGGGAAAAGTAGAGCGTGAAAAACCCAGCAGCGTTACAGGTATTTACACAAACTGGTGCGCCTGGCACCTACTACCATACCCTGTTCAAAGGCACTTCTTTTGTCTTGCCCATTCAACCTCTGAATGGCACACGTACACAATCCATGTCTCAATTGTCTCAAGGCTTAAAAATCATTCTTTAATCTGTCTCCTCCCCTTCATCTACACTGATTGAAGTGGATTTAACAGTTGACATCAATAAGGTATAATTGCTTTCACCTTCATTCACCTGGTCAGTCTATGTCAGGGTTTCCCAAACTCTGTCCTCGGGACCTCAGTGGATGCACGTTTTGGTTTTTGCACTAGCACTACACAGCTGATTCAAAGAATCGAGTAATCATCAGGCTTTGATAATTTGAATTAGCTGTGTAGTGTTATGGCAAAAACCAAAATGTGCACCCCGTTGAGTCGCGAGGACAGAGTTTGGGAAACCCTGGTCTATGTCCTAATGTTTTGTCATCTCAGTGTAAATTTGATGTATGTGATCCTTGCCGTCCATCTTGTTGAATGCATTTGAATTCTGCACCAACTTTATGGAAAGCTTTTTTCACTCCTATGTCGAGCAGGTGTGTGCGATGCAGACTTTACAACATGCCCACAACACATGTCAGCTGGGGGCGGGACCACACCTTGCTGCCTCTGCGCAATTGGACATCATCACAAATGTGGGCGTGTTAGTAATCCATACCTAACCCATCCATACCCGTTGTGATGCACTCACTCCGACATCTCGTTTTTGATGAGACTGACTTCATGACCGAAAATTATCTTATTGACACTTTTTAGTCCACTAATTGTCATATTGATGTCACATAGGTCATTTATAACCAGAGTAGTTGTTTCTAGGAGGCAGTTCCCTTTAATGTTTCTGACTCATATCAATGCCACATAGGCCGTTTACAGCCAGAGACGTTGGTTCTAGGAGGCAGTTTTAAAAGTGCAAACTTAGGTTCTAGGAGGCATTTAAAAAAAGTAAAAAACCCAGAGGACAACACAAAAAAAGTATTATAAAACATTAATATCATGGTCATCAATAGTTATTCCACTGATCTCCAACATGTTCTTCAATAGTTCTTCCACTTATCTCCAACATGTCCTTCAGGTTCTTCCACTTATCTCCAACATGGTCCTCAATAGTTATTCCACTTATCTCCAACATGGTCCTCAATAGTTCTTCCACTTATCTCCAACATGGTCCTCAATAGTTCTTCCACTTATCTCCAACATGTTCTTCAATACTTCTTCCACTTATCTCCAACATGGTCCTCAATAGTTCTTCCACTTATCTACAACATGTCCTTCAATAGTTCTTCTACTTATCTCCAACATGGTCCTCAATAGTTTTTCCACTTATCTCCAACACGGTCCTTAGTAGTTCTTCCACTTATCTCCAACATGGTCCTCAATAGTTATTCCACTAATCTCCAACATGGTCCTCAATAGTTCTTCGACTTATCTCCAACATGGTCCTCAATAGTTCTTCCACTTATATCCAACATGGTCCTCAATCAGTGGAATCTCCTCAGAGGAGGAAGGGGAGGATCATCCTCCTCAGTGAATTTCATAAAAATAAAGTGAAACATGAACTACTTACGGAGTGGTGGGGCGCTAGCACTCCCGACACCACCCGATGAAATGTGAGGCTCCAAATTCAACATCCAAAAGTTGAATTATTAAACATTCATCAATATACAAGTGTTGCATAGTCATCAAAAGCTCTGATTCTTGGCAATATCACAGCAATTTCAAAAAGGCTTTACGGCGAAAGCACAACATTTGATTGTTTGAGGGTAGCACCTCTAAAATTTATGCATTAGCATAAATCCATAACCCAACACGGGTCTCACAAAACGCATAAAATCGCTAATATAAAATCGCTTACCTTTGATGAACTTCTGCTGAGGGCTTCCCAAGTGTCCAACGAAGACAATCCATGCTTCTTTTGTTAGAAAAAGTAATTTATTATATCCATAAATCTCAGTTTGGTTGGCACGTTATGATCATAAAATCCACCGTTGAATCGCCCATTGAACCGTGAAGAGAACTCGTTCAAATTATACCTATACACTTTCTACAAACAAATCAAACATCATTTTTAATGTTTCCTTAGGTATCCTTTTGGGTATATTTGCTGTAATATTTCAACCGGACGATAACGTGAACGATAGGAAAGAAAAATAAAGTGGTGCGCGCTCACAATCTCATGCGCGTCAAACCTTGTTTACAAAAGTGGTCGCCTGACAATTTCCTGTTCCTATCTATTCTGGACACTCACTCCTAGAATTCCCAGACTTTGTATATAGACTGTTGACATCTAGTGGAAGCCATAGGTACTGCAGTCTCAGTCCTACATAAAGTTGTATGCAATAGGCACAATGGAGAAGATGCTCATTTACAAAAAAAACTGCAAATCCGGATGGATTTTCCTCAGATTTTCGCCTGCTATATCAATTCTGTTATACTCACATACATTATTTTAACACTCTTAGAAACTTCAGAGTGTTTCCTATCCAATAGTACTAATTACAGTGAGGGAAAAAAGTATTTGATCCCCTGCAGATTTTGTACGTTTGCCCACTGACAAAGAAATGATCAGTCTATAATTTTAATGGTAGGTTTATTTGAACAGTGAGGTAAGCTTCCAAGTCAAGGTAAGCTTTTGATTTTCATAATTTATTGCCACCGCAATATAACTTCCGCGATGCATACAAAGCCCTCCCCTCCCTCCCTTCGGCAAATCTGACGATGATGCCATCTTGCTCCTACCGTCTTATAGGCAAAAACTCAAACAGGATGTACCAGTGACGAGAACCATTCAACGCTGGTCTGACCAATAAGAATCCACGCTTCAAGATTGTTTTAATCACGGGGACTGGAATATCTTCCGGACAGCCTCAGAGAACAACATTGACCTATACGCTGACTCGGTTAATGATTTTATAAAGAAGTGCATTGGAGATGTTGTACCCACTGTGACTATTAAAACCTACCCTAACCAGAAACAGTGGATGGATGGCGGCATTCACGCAAAACTGAAAGCGCGAACCACCGCATTTAACCATGGAAAGAGGTCTGGAAATATGGCTGAATATAAACAGTGTAGTTATTCCCTCAGCAAGGCAATCAAACAAGTGAAATGCCGGTACAGTGACAAGGTGGAGTTGCAATTCAATGACTCAGACATGAGATGTATGTGGCAGGGTATACAAGAAATCACGGATTACAAAAAAGAAAACCAGCCATGTCACGGACACTGACATCACGCTTCCAGACAAATGAAACACCTTCTTTGCCCGCTTTGAGGATAATAGAGTGCCACCGTCGCGGCTTGCTAACAAGGACTGCGCCCCCCCTCTCCTTCTCAGTGGCCGACGTGAGTAAAACATTTAAACACGTTAACCTTCGCAAGGCTGCTGGCCCAGACGGCATCCCTGCCGCATGCGCAGACCAGCTGGCTGGTGTGTTTACGGACATATTCAATCGCTCCCTATCCCAGTCTGTTGTCCCCACATCCTTCAAGATGGCTACCATTGTTCCTGTACCCACGAAGTCAAAGACAACTGAACTAAATCCCTACCGCCCCCGTAGTTCTCACATCTGTCATCATGCATTGCTTTATTAAAAGGCTAGTCAAGGATCATATCACCTCCACCTTACCGGCCACCCTAGACCCACTTCAGTTTGCATACCGCCCCATCAGGTCTACAGATGACGCAATCGCCATTGCAGTGCACACTGCTCTATCCCATCTGGACAAGAGGAATACCTATGTAAGAATGCTGTTCATTGACTACAGCTCAGCGTTCAACACCATTGTACCCTCCAAGCTCATTATCATGCCGGAGGCCCTGGGTCTCAACCACGCCCTGTGCATTTGGGTCCTTTCTGACGGGGCGCCCCCAGGTGGTGAAGGTAGGAAACATCTTCTCCACTTGACCCTCAACACTGAGGCCCCACAAGGGTGCGCGCTCAGCCCTCTCCTGTACTCCTTGTTCACCCACGACTGCGTGGCCATGCATGCCTCCAACTCAATCATTAAGTTTGTGGTGTCAGGAAAACAACCTCTCACTCAACATCAACAAAACAAAGGAGATGATTGTGGACTTAAGGAAACAGCAGAGGAGCAACCCCCTATACACATCGGCGGGACAGCAGTGGAGAAGGTGGAAAGTTTTAAGTTCCTCGGCGTACACATCACAGACAAACTGAAATGGTCCACTCACCTACAGTGTGGTGAAGAAGGCACAACAGTGCCTCTTTAACCTCAGGAGGCTGAAGAAATGTGGCTTGTCACCCAAAACCCTGACACACTTTTACAGATGCGAGAGCATCTTGTCGGGCTCTATCACCGCCTGGTACGGCAATTGCATGGCCCTCAACCGCAAGGCTCTCCAGAGGGTGGTGCGGTCTGCACAACGCATCACCGGGGGCAAACTACCTTCCCTCCATGACACCTACAGCACCCGATGTCACAGGAAGGGCAAAAAAGATTATCAAGGACATCAACCACACGAGCCACTGCCTGTTCACACCGCTAGCATCCAGAAGGCAAGGTCAGAACAGGTGCATCAAAGGTGGGACCGAGAGATTGAAAAACAGCTTCTATCTCAAGGCCATCAGACTGCTAAACAGCAATCACTAACTCAGAGAGGCTGCTGCCTACATTGAGACCCAATCACTGGTTACTTTAATGAATGAATCACTAGTCACTTAAAACAATGCCACTTTAAATAATGCCACTTTAATAATGATTACATATCTTACATTACTCGTATCACATGTATGTACTGTAGTTTATACCATCTATTACACCTTGCCTATGCCGCTCGGCCGTCGCTCATCCATATATTTATATGTACATATTCTCATTTACCCATTTAGATTTGTGTGTATTAGGTAGTTGTTGGGGAATTGTTAGATTACTTGTTAGATATTACTGCACTGTCTGAACTAGAAGCACAAGCATTTCGCTACACTCACATTAACATCTGCTAACCATGTGTACGTGACCAATACAATTTGATTTGACTTTGATTTGATGTGTCACTGTCTGTCACCTCTACATTTCTCTCGACCTGTCTGCACCTGTTCCATTCATAGGCTAGGTTGTATCAACCTCATGACAGGTATATGGACAATTACAGCATCATGTAGTCTTCATGGTCTTCAATAGTTATTCCACATATCTCCAACATGATCTACAATAGTTATTCCACTTATCTCCAACATGGTCCTCAATAGTTATTCCACTTATCTCCAACATGGTCCTCAATAGTTATTCCACTTGTCCCCAACAGGGTCTTCAATAGGTATTCCACTTATCTACAACGTGGTCCTCAATAGTTATTCCACTTGTCCCCAAAAGGGTCTTCAATAGTTATTCCACTTATATCCTACATGCTCTTCAATAGTTATTCCACTTATCTCTAACATGGTCTTCAATAGTTATTCCACTTATATCCGACATGGTCTTCAATAGTTATTCCACTTATCTCCAACATGGTCTTCAATAGTTATTCCACTTATATCCAACATGGTCTTCAATAGTCAAGAGCATTTTGTATCATTATGTACCTAAATCCGAGACACTCCATTTAGTATGATATGTTACGAATTGCAATTCGAACAACATGTTACGAACGTATCTTCAAAATGGTCTTCAATAGTTATTCATCTTATCTACAACATGGTCTTCAATAGTTATTCCACTTATATCCGACATGGCCTTCAATAGTCAAGAGCATTTTGTATTATTCTGTACCTAAATCCGAGACACTCCATTTAGTATGATATGTTACGAATTGCAATTCGAACAACAAGTTACGAATTTATCTCCAACATGGCCCTCAATAGTTCTTCCAATTGTGTAAAACTTTACACCAAAGGGAGTCTGACAAAGCGGACGTATACAGTTAATTATGTTTCTCATCCTGGTCCAGGTTCTCTCTCTCTCTCTCTCTCTCTCTCTCTCTCTCTCTCTCTCTCTCTCTCTCTCTCTCTCTCTCTCTCTCTCTCTCTCTCTCTCTCTCTCTCTCTCTCTCTCTCTCTCTCTCTCTCTCTCTCTCTCTCCCTCTCTCTCCTCCTCTCTCTCACTCTCTCTCTTTCTCTCTTCCTTTGTCTCTCTCTCTCTCTCTCTCTCTCTCTCTCTCTCTCTCTCTCTCTCTCTCTCTCCTCCTCCTCCTCCTCCTCCTCCTCCTCCTCCTCCTCCTCCTCAGGGAGGTCCATAAAGCCAATATGATATAAGCCTTGGCATACAGCACAGTATTTAAGTGAGTATTGCTGCTCAGAAAGAGCATAAACGCTGAATAACCAACTAACTCCAATTTGCTAATAGAAGCTGACCCCACAAGCCTCTCTCTGGTCCGTCCCAAGAATCAATGGCCATCTGAGGCTAAAACTGCTAATACAAACAAATCAATATCCATCTCATTTATGTAGGTGATTAGACGCAGAAAAGGTTTTATAACCGACGTCGCTGCCAAAAACTACCCCTGTATCTTTTTTCTTTCCCATTCACTTCAGGATCACAGAATACATTTTGAACTAGTGTTACTACTTGCTTTAAGGTCTTTGTTACCGGTTCTTCAATTTCCTCATGGTTATGGCTGAGTGCTATACTACGAGGGAAGCTGAGAGCTGAGTGCTGTATGCTGTATAGCAGGGGTGGTATGTGTTATGTATACATATGTTTAATAAATAAAATAAGTAATAAAGTAAATAATAATAAATAATAAAGTAAATAATAATAAAATAAACAATAAAAAAAATTAAATAAAAAAAACTATGAAAATTAACAGTAAAAATCACACGTTTCAGAAGATTATATCTATATAGAGTGTTGTAACAATGTGCAAATAGAATATGTGCACAAAAGGGAAAATAAATGAACCTAAATATGGGTTGTATAAACACTGGTGTTTGTTCTTCACTTGTTGGCCTTTTCTTTTCTTTTTTACCTTTTTTTAACCAGGGTGGCCAGTTGAGAACAAGTTCTCATTTACAACTGCGACCTGGCCGAGATAAAGCAAAGCAGTGCGACACAAAACAACAACACAGAGTTACACATGGAATAAACAAACATACAGTCAATAACACAATAGAAAAATCGGTGTACAGTGTGTGCAAATGTAGAAGAGTAGGGAGGTGAGACAATAAATAGGCCATAGAGGCGAAAATAATTACAATTTAGCATTAACACCGGAGTGATGGATGTGCAGATGATGATGTGCAAATAGAGATACTGGGGTGCAAAAGAGCAAAAGGGTAAGTAATAATATGGGGATGAGGTAGTTGGGTGTGCTATTTACAGATTGGCTGTGTACAGGTACAGTGATCTGACAGCTGATGCTTAAAGTTAGAGAGGGAGATATAAGACTCCAGCTTCAGTGATTTTTGCAATTCATTCCAGTCATTGGCAGCAGTGAACTGGAAGGAAAGGCGGCCAAAGGAAGAGTTGGCTTTGGGCATACAAGTCACAATGGTGGGTAGTATATGGGGCTTTGGTGACAAAACGGATGGCACTGTGATAGACTGCATCCAGTTTGCTGAGTAGTGTTGGAGGTTGTTTTGTAAATTACATCGCTGAAGTCAAGGATCGGTAGGATAGTCAGGTTTACGAGGGTATGTTTACTGGCATGAGAAAGGAGGCTTTTTGTGAAGTAGGAAGCCGATTCTAGATTTAATTTTGGATTGGAGATGCTTAATGTGAGTCTGGAAGGAGAGTTTACAGTCTAACCAGACACCTAGGTATTTGTAGTTGTCCACATATTCTAAGTCAGAACCGTCCAGAGTAGTGATGCTAGTCGGGCGGAAGGGTGCGGGCAGCGATCGGTTGAAGAGCATGCACCTAGTTTTACTTGCATTTAAAAGCAGTTGGAGGCCACGGAAAGAGGGTTGTATGGCGTTGAAGCTCATTTGGAGGTTTGTTAGCACAGTGTCCAAAGGGCCAGATGTATACAGAATGGTGTCGTCTGCGTAGAGGTGGATCAGAGAATCACCAGCAGCAAGAGCGACATCATTGATATATACATATATACAGAGATAAGAGTCAGAGAATTGAACCATGTGGCACCCTCATAGAGACTGCCAGAGGTCTGGACAACAGACCTGGACAATTTGACACACTGAACTCTATCTGAGAAGTAGTTGGTGGACCAGGCGAGGCAGTCATTTGAGAAGCCAAGATTATTGAGTCTGCCGATAAGAATGCGGTGATTGACAAAGTCAAAAGCCTTGGCCAGGTCAATGAAGACGGCTGCAGAGTACTGTCTTTTATCGATGGCGGTTATGATATCGTTTAGGACCTTGAGCGTGGCTGAGGTGCACCCATGACTAGCTCGGAAACCAGATTGCATAGTGGAGAAGGTACGGTGGGATTCGAAATGGTTGGTGATATGTTTGTAAACTTGGCGTTCTAAGATTTTAGAAAGGCAGGGCAGGATGGAAATAGGTCTATAACAGTTTGGGTCTAGAGTGTCTCCCCCTTTGAAGAGGGGGATGACCGCGGCAGCTTTCCAATCTTTGGGGATCTCAGAAGATACAAAAGAGAAGTTGAATACGCTAGTAATAGGGGTTGCAACAATTTCGGCTGATATTTTTAGACAGAGAGGGTCCAGATTGTCTAGCCCGGCTGATTTGTAGGGGTCCAGATTGGGTGAAGGAGAATCAGCGGGGGGGCTTGGGAAAGTTGCTGCAGGGGGTGCTGAGATGTTGGCCGGGGTAGTGGTAGCCAGGTGGAAAGCATGGCCAGCCATAGAAAAATGCTTATTGAAATGATTGATTATTGTAGCTTTATTGGTGGTGACAATGTTTCCTATCCTCAGTGCTGTGAGCAGATGGGAGGAGGTGCTCTTATTCTCCATGGACATTACAGTGTCCCAAAACTATTTGGAATTAGTGCTACAGAATGCAACTTTCTGTTTGAAAAAGCTATCTTTAGCTTTCCTAACTGACTGAGTATGTTGGTTCCTGACTTCCCTGAAAAGTTGCATATCGCGGGGATTATTCGATGCTAATGCAGAACGCCACAGGATATTTTTTGTGCTGGTCAAGGGCAGTCAAGTCTGGGCTATATCTGTTCTTAGTTCAACATTTTTTGAACAGGGCATGCTTATATAAGATGGGTTTGGAAAGCACTTTTGAAGGTCAATATCCTTCCAGGATACCCGGGCCAGGTCGATTAGAAAGGCCTGCTCGCTGAAGTGTTTTAGGGAGCGTTTGACAGTGATGAGGGGTGGTCGTTTGACCGCGGACACATTACGCACACAGGCAATGAGGCAGTGATTGCTGAGATCCTGGTTGAAGAGAGCAGAGGTGTATTTAGAGGGCAAGTTCGTCAGGATGATGTCTAAGAGGGTGCCCATGGTTACGGATTTAGGGTTGTACCTGGTAGGTTCCTTAAAATTTGTGTGAGATTGAAGGCATCTATCTTAGATTGTAGGATGGCGTTAAGCATGTCCCAGTTTAGGTCACCTAACAGTACGAACTCTGAAGATTCTTGTGGCAGGTCACAAACAGGTCACACATCTTGCTGTTGTGAATGCACACTCTGGTATTTTCACCCAGATATGGGAGTTTATCATTTATCATTGGAGTTCGTGGATTGGTAATTCAAATAATTTTTGGATCTGTGTAATCTGAGGGAATTATGTGTCTCAATAACAAAGCCATTACCTACAGAGAGATGAACCTGGAGAAGTGTCCCCTAAGAAAGCTGGTCCTGGGGCTCTGTTCACAAACACAAACAGACCCCACAGAGCCCCAGGACAGCAACACAATTAGACCCAACCAAATCATGAGAAAACAAAAAGATAATTACTTGACACATAGGAAAGGATTAATAAAAAAACGGAGCAAACTAGAATGCTATTTGGCCCTAAACAGAGAGTACACAGTGGCAGAATACCTGATCACTGTGACTGACCCAAAATGAAGGAAAACTTTGACTAAGTACAGACTCCGTGAGCATAGCCTTGCTATTGAGATAGGCCACCGTAGGCAGACCTGGCTCTCAATAGAAGACAGGCTATGTGCACACTGCCCACAAAATGAGGTGGAAACCGAGCTGCAATTCCTAACCTCTTGCCAAATGTATGGGTTTGGAAATTGCTTCCTTTTAGGTGGTTGTAGAATTTAACGGCTCTTTTCTGGATATTTTTGCAGAATTATGCATGCAGACTCTCAATTTGGTGTTTGTCCCATTTTGTGAATTCTTGGTTGGTGAGTGGACCCCAGACCTCACAACCGTAAAGGGCAATGGGGTTCTATAACTGATTCAAGTATTTTTAGCCATGTTTCTTTTGATGGGGTACAAGGCCCTTCTTGCATTGTCTCTCAGATCATTCACTGCTTTGTGGAAGTTACCTGTAGAGCTGATGTTTAGGCTGTGGTATGTAAAGTTTTTTGTGTGCTCTTGGGCAACAGTTTCTAGATGGAATTTGTATTTGTGGTCCTGGCAACTGGACCTTTTTTGGAACACCATTACTTTTGTCTTACTTATATATACTGTCAGCGCCAGGTCTGACAGAATCCTTGGTTGGGGACAGATCTAGGTGTTGCTGTAGACCTCCTCTCTCTCTCTCTCTCTCTCTCTCTCTCTCTCTCTCTCTCTCTCTCTCTCTCTCTCTCTCTCTCTCTCTCTTTCTCCCCATCTCCTCTCCCTCTATCCCTCTCTCTCTGATAGGCTGAGCTGAGGTCACACAGACTCACATTCAAAGTCAAATGTGATGTCAACAAAGAGACCTGCTCCGACTCTGTCATCAGTTACAAAGCCAAGTTCATGGATCTTTAAAGATGAAAGGGTTAATAGAAAGAGCATATTTTACTGTACATTCTCACCTCACACAAAACATCCTTTTTTTCCACAGGACTATATCCACAATTTGGTCAAACAGTAAAGGACATTATCCACGTGATTCATATAACAAAAGTGTCTTCTGTTTATAGCATCCGAACCGTTTGGGCTACACACTAATATGACCCCGCTGTGGAAAGGTGAGACTCTTGTTTTGCTCTAGGACGCCCAAAGAAATCACAAGACTCGTCAAGACTCATCTAGGAGGCGCACAGACAGAGAACAAGAAGAAGCAAAAAGAGACAGCAGAGAAGATCCTGAGACAGATAGACAGCACTACAAGGAGCAGAGACACAGTTATAGTGGTGAGTTGTATCTCCAGACAGAGGAACAGTTATAGTGGTGAGTTGTATCTCCAGACAGAGGAACAGCTATAGTGGTGAGTTGTATCTCCAGACAGAGGAACAGTTATAGTGGTGAGTTGTATCTCCAGAGGAACAGTTATAGTGATGAGTTGTATCTCCAGACAGAGGAACAGTTATAGTGGTGAGTTGTATCTCCAGACAGAGGAACAGTTATAGTGGTGAGTTGTATCTCCAGACAGAGGAACAGTTATAGTGGTGAGTTGTATCTCCAGAGGAACAGTTATAGTGGTGAGTTGTATCTACAGACAGAGGAACAGTTATAGTGGTGAGTTGTATCTCCAGAGGAACAGTTATAGTGGTGAGTTGTATCTACAGACAGAGGAACAGTTATAGTGGTGAGTTGTATCTCCAGAGGAACAGTTATAGTGATGAGTTGTATCTCCAGACAGAGGAACAGTTATAGTGGTGAGTTGTATCTCCAGAGGAACAGTTATAGTGGTGAGTTGTATCTCCAGACAGAGGAACAGTTATAGTGGTGAGTTGTATCTCCAGACAGAGGAACAGTTATAGTGGTGAGTTGTATCTCCAGACAGAGGAACAGTTATAGTGGTGAGTTGTATCTCCAGAGGAACAGTTATAGTGGTGAGTTGTATCTCCAGACAGAGGAACAGTTATAGTGGTGAGTTGTATCTCCAGACAGAGGAACAGTTATAGTGGTGAGTTGTATCTCCAGACAGAGGAACAGTTATAGTGGTGAGGTGTATCTCCAGACAGAGGAACAGTTATAGTGGTGAGTTGTATCTCCAGACAGAGGAACAGTTATAGTGGTGAGGTGTATCTCCAGACAGAGGAACAGTTATAGTGGTGAGGTGTATCTCCAGAGGAACAGTTATAGTGGTGAGTTGTATCTCCAGACAGAGGAACAGTTATAGTGGTGAGTTGTATCTCCAGAGGAACAGTTATAGTGGTGAGTTGTATCTCCAGACAGAGGAACAGTTATAGTGGTGAGTTGTATCTCCAGACAGGGAAACAGTTATAGTGGTGAGTTGTATCTCCAGACAGAGGAACAGTTATAGTGGTGAGTTGTATCTCCAGACAGAGGAAAAGTTATAGTGGTGAGTTGTATCTCCAGAGGAGCAGTTATAGTGGTGAGTTGTATCTCCAGACAGAGGAACAGTTATAGTGGTGAGTTGTATCTCCAAAGGAACAGTTATAGTGATGAGTTGTATCTCCAGACAGAGGAACAGTTATAGTGGTGAGTTGTATCTCCAGACAGAGGAACAGTTATAGTGGTGAGTTGTATCTCCAGAGGAACAGTTATAGTGGTGAGTTGTATCTCCAGAGGAACAGTTATAGTGGTGAGTTGTATCTCCAGACAGAGACACAGTTATAGTTGTGAGTTGTATCTCCAGACAGAGGAACAGTTATAGTGGTGAGTTGTATCTCCAGAGGAACAGTTATAGTGGTGCGTTGTATCTCCAGACAGAGGAACAGTTATAGTGGTGAGTTGTATCTCCAGACAGGGGAACAGTTATAGTGGTGAGTTGTATCTCCAGACAGAGGAACAGTTATAGTGGTGAGTTGTATCTCCAGACAGAGGAACAGTTATAGTGGTGAGTTGTATCTCCAGACAGAGGAACAGTTCTAGTGGTGAGTTGTATCTCCAGACAGGGGAACAGTTATAGTGGTGAGTTGTATCTCCAGACAGAGGAACAGTTATAGTGGTGAGTTGTATCTCCAGACAGAGGAACAGTTATAGTGGTGAGTTGTATCTCCAGAGGAACAGTTATAGTGGTGAGTTGTATCTCCAGACAGAGGAACAGTTCTAGTGGTGAGTTGTATCTCCAGACAGAGACACAGTTATAGTGGTGAGTTGTATCTCCAGACAGAGGAACAGTTATAGTGGTGAGTTGTATCTACAGACAGAGGAACAGTTATAGTGGTGAGTTGTATCTCCAGACAGAGGAACAGTTATAGTGGTGAGTTGTATCTCCAGACAGAGGAACAGTTATAGTGGTGAGTTGTATCTCCAGACAGAGGAACAGTTATAGTGGTGAGTTGTATCTCCAGACAGAGGAACAGTTATAGTGGTGAGTTGTATCTCCAGACAGAGGAACAGTTATAGTGGTGAGTTGTATCTCCAGACAGAGGAACAGTTATAGTGGTGAGTTGTATCTCCAGACAGAGGAACAGTTATAGTGGTGAGTTGTATCTCCAGAGGAACAGTTATAGTGGTGAGTTGTATCTCCAGACAGAGGAACAGTTATAGTGGTGAGTTGTATCTCCAGACAGAGGGAACAGTTATAGTGGTGAGTTGTATCTCCAGACAGAGGAACAGTTATAGTGGTGAGTTGTATCTCCAGACAGAGGAACAGTTATAGTGGTGAGTTGTATCTCCAGACAGAGGAACAGTTATAGTGGTGAGTTGTATCTCCAGACAGAGGAACAGTTATAGTGGTGAGTTGTATCTCCAGACAGAGGAACAGTTATAGTGGTGAGTTGTATCTCCAGACAGAGGAACAGTTATAGTGGTGAGTTGTATCTCCAGACAGAGGAACAGTTATAGTGGTGAGTTGTATCTCCAGAGGAACAGTTATAGTGGTGAGTTGTATCTCCAGAGGAACAGTTATAGTGGTGAGTTGTATCTCCAGGGGAACAGTTATAGTGGTGAGTTGTATCTCCAGACAGAGACACAGTTATAGTGGTGAGTTGTATCTCCAGGGGAACAGTTATAGTGGTGAGTTGTATCTCCAGACAGAGGAACAGTTATAGTGGTGAGTTGTATCTCCAGACAGGGGAACAGTTATAGTGGTGAGTTGTATCTCCAGACAGAGGAGCAGTTATAGTGGTGAGTTGTATCTCCAGACAGGGAACAGTTATAGTGGTGAGTTGTATCTCCAGACAGAGGAGCAGTTATAGTGGTGAGTTGTATCTCCAGACAGGGGAACAGTTATAGTGGTGAGTTGTATCTCCAGACAGAGGAGCAGTTATAGTGGTGAGTTGTATCTCCAGACAGGGGAACAGTTATAGTGGTGAGTTGTATCTCCAGACAGAGGAACAGTTATAGTGGTGAGTTGTATCTCCAGACAGAGGAACAGTTATAGTGGTGAGTTGTATCTCCAGACAGAGGAACAGTTATAGTGGTGAGTTGTATCTCCAGACAGAGGAACAGTTATAGTGGTGAGTTGTATCTCCAGACAGAGGAACAGTTATAGTGGTGAGTTGTATCTCCAGACAGAGGAACAGTTATAGTGGTGAGTTGTATCTCCAGAGGAACAGTTATAGTGGTGAGTTGTATCTCCAGAGGAACAGTTATAGTGGTGAGTTGTATCTACAGACAGAGGAACAGTTATAGTGGTGAGTTGTATCTCCAGACAGAGGAACAGTTACAGTGGTGAGTTGTATCTCCAGACAGAGGAACAGTTATAGTGGTGAGTTGTATCTCCAGAGGAACAGTTATAGTGGTGAGTTGTATCTCCAGACAGGGGAACAGTTATAGTGGTGAGTTGTATCTCCAGACAGAGGAACAGTTATAGTGGTGAGTTGTATCTCCAGACAGAGGAACAGTTATAGTGGTGAGTTGTATCTCCAGAGGAACAGTTATAGTGGTGAGTTGTATCTCCAGACAGAGGAACAGTTCTAGTGGTGAGTTGTATCTCCAGACAGAGACACAGTTATAGTGGTGAGTTGTATCTCCAGACAGAGGAACAGTTATAGTGGTGAGTTGTATCAACAGACAGAGGAACAGTTATAGTGGTGAGTTGTATCTCCAGACAGAGGAACAGTTATAGTGGTGAGTTGTATCTCCAGAGGAACAGTTATAGTGGTGAGTTGTATCTCCAGACAGAGGAACAGTTATAGTGGTGAGTTGTATCTCCAGACAGAGGAACAGTTATAGTGGTGAGTTGTATCTCCAGACAGAGGAACAGTTATAGTGGTGAGTTGTATCTCCAGACAGAGGAGCAGTTATAGTAGTGAGTTGTATCTCCAGACAGAGGAACAGTTATAGTGGTGAGTTGTATCTCCAGAGGAACAGTTATAGTGGTGAGTTGTATCTCCAGACAGAGGAACAGTTATAGTGGTGAGTTGTATCTCCAGACAGAGGAGCAGTTATAGTGGTGAGTTGTATCTCCAGACAGAGGAACAGTTATAGTGATGAGTTGTATCTCCAGACAGAGGAACAGTTATAGTGGTGAGTTGTATCTCCAGACAGAGGAACAGTTATAGTGGTGAGTTGTATCTCCAGACAGAGGAACAGTTATAGTGGTGAGTTGTATCTCCAGACAGAGGAACAGTTATAGTGGTGAGTTGTATCTCCCGGGGAACAGTTATAGTGGTGAGTTGTATCTCCAGACAGAGGAACAGTTATAGTGGTGAGTTGTATCTCCAGAGGAACAGTTATAGTGGTGAGTTGTATCTCCAGAGGAACAGTTATAGTGGTGAGTTGTATCTCCAGGGGAACAGTTATAGTGGTGAGTTGTATCTCCAGACAGAGACACAGTTATAGTGGTGAGTTGTATCTCCAGGGGAACAGTTATAGTGGTGAGTTGTATCTCCAGACAGAGGAACAGTTATAGTGGTGAGTTGTATCTCCAGACAGGGGAACAGTTATAGTGGTGAGTTGTATCTCCAGACAGAGGAGCAGTTATAGTGGTGAGTTGTATCTCCAGACAGGGGAACAGTTATAGTGGTGAGTTGTATCTCCAGACAGAGGAGCAGTTATAGTGGTGAGTTGTATCTCCAGACAGGGGAACAGTTATAGTGGTGAGTTGTATCTCCAGACAGAGGAGCAGTTATAGTGGTGAGTTGTATCTCCAGACAGGGGAACAGTTATAGTGGTGAGTTGTATCTCCAGACAGAGGAACAGTTATAGTGGTGAGTTGTATCTCCAGACAGAGGAACAGTTATAGTGGTGAGTTGTATCTCCAGACAGGGGAACAGTTATAGTGGTGAGTTGTATCTCCAGAGAGAGGAACAGTTATAGTGGTGAGTTGTATCTCCAGACAGAGGAACAGTTATAGTGGTGAGTTGTATCTCCAGACAGAGGAACAGTTATAGTGGTGGAGTTGTATCTCCAGACAGAGGAACAGTTATAGTGGTGAGTTGTATCTCCAGAGGAACAGTTATAGTGGTGAGTTGTATCTCCAGAGGAACAGTTATAGTGGTGAGTTGTATCTACAGACAGAGGAACAGTTATAGTGGTGAGTTGTATCTCCAGACAGAGGAACAGTTATAGTGGTGAGTTGTATCTCCAGACAGAGGAACAGTTATAGTGGTGAGTTGTATCTCCAGAGGAACAGTTATAGTGGTGAGTTGTATCTCCAGACAGAGGAACAGTTATAGTGGTGAGTTGTATCTCCAGAGGAACAGTTATAGTGGTGAGTTGTATCTCCAGAGGAGCAGTTATAGTGGTGAGTTGTATCTCCAGAGGAGCAGTTATAGTGGTGAGTTGTATCTCCAGACAGAGGAACAGTTATAGTGGTGAGTTGTATCTCAAGAGGAGCAGTTATAGTGGTGAGTTGTATCTCCAGAGGAGCAGTTATAGTGGTGAGTTGTATCTCCAGACAGAGGAACAGTTATAGTGGTGAGTTGTATCTCCAGAGGAACAGTTATAGTGATGAGTTGTATCTCCAGACAGAGGAACAGTTATAGTGGTGAGTTGTATCTCCAGAGGAACAGTTATAGTGGTGAGTTGTATCTCCAGACAGAGGAACAGTTATAGTGGTGAGTTGTATCTCCAGAGGAACAGTTATAGTGGTGAGTTGTATCTCCAGACAGAGGAACAGTTATAGTGGTGAGTTGTATCTCCAGACAGAGGAACAGTTATAGTGGTGAGTTGTATCTCCAGACAGAGGAACAGTTATAGTGGTGAGTTGTATCTCCAGAGGAACAGTTATAGTGGTGAGTTGTATCTCCAGACAGAGGAACAGTTATAGTGGTGAGTTGTATCTCCAGACAGAGGAACAGTTATAGTGGTGAGTTGTATCTACAGACAGAGGAACAGTTATAGTGGTGAGTTGTATCTCCAGAGGAACAGTTATAGTGGTGAGTTTTATCTCCAGACAGGGGAACAGTTATAGTGGTGAGTTGAATCTCCAGAGGAACAGTTGTAGTGGTGAGTTGTATCTCCAGACAGGGGAACAGTTATAGTGGTGAGTTGTATCTCCAGACAGAGGAACAGTTATAGTAGTGAGTTGTATCTCCAGAGGAACAGTTATAGTGGTGAGTTGTATCTCCAGACAGAGGAGCAGTTATAGTGGTGAGTTGTATCTCCAGGGGAACAGTTATAGTGGTGAGTTGTATCTCCAGACAGAGGAACAGTTATAGTGGTGAGTTGTATCTCCAAACAGAGGAACAGTTATAGTGGTGAGTTGTATCTCCAGAGGAACAGTTATAGTAGTGAGTTGTATCTCCAGACAGAGGAACAGTTATAGTGGTGAGTTGTATCTCCAGAGGAACAGTTATAGTGGTGAGTTGTATCTCCAGAGGAACAGTTATAGTGGTGAGTTGTATCTCCAGACAGGGGAACAGTTATAGTGGTGAGTTGTATCTCCAGACAGAGGAACAGTTATAGTGGTGAGGTGTATCTCCAGACAGAGGAACAGTTATAGTGGTGAGGTGTATCTCCAGAGGAACAGTTATAGTGGTGAGTTGTATCTCCAGACAGAGGAACAGTTATAGTGATGAGTTGTATCTCCAGAGGAACAGTTATAGTGGTGAGTTGTATCTCCAGTGGTGTGTTTTAAATATGATTGAGTTGCAGGCACGCACGGTGATGTGGGCTTGGCGTGGATAAAATGCCAGTGACGAAAGCTTGTCCCAGTCCGGGTCTGGTTTGGCCCTGGTACGGCTGTGTTGAAAAGTTAAAGACCTGTCCTTCACATCTCTTTGACCCCTCTACTCTACTCTGCTCTGCTCTGTTCTGCTCTGTTCTGCTCTACTTTACTCTGCTCTACTCTGCTGTACTCTATTCTGCTCTACTCTGCTCTACTATACTCTGCTCTGCTCTGCTCTACTCTACTCTACTCTATTCTAATGCAATCTGCTATACCCTACTCTGCTCTACTCTACTCTACTGTACTCAATTCTAATGTACTCTACTGTGCTCTACTGTGCTCTACTGTGCTCTACTCTTCTCTACTGTTCTTTGCTCTACGCTGCTCTATTCTGCTCTGCTCTGCTCTACTCTGCTCTAATGAACTCTATTCTACTCTAATCTACTGTGCTCTGCTCTGTTCTGCTCTACTTTACTCTGCTCTACTCTGCTGTACTCTATTCTGCTCTACTCTGCTCTGCTCTACTCTACTCTACTCTACTCTGCTCTGCTCTGCTCTATTCTAATGCAATCTGCTATACCCTACTCTGCTCTACTCTACTCTACTGTACTCAAATCTAATGTACTCTACTGTGCTCTACTGTGCTCTACTCTGCTCTACTCTGCTCTACTCTTCTCTACTGTTCTTTGCTCTACGCTGCTCTACTCTGCTCTGCTCTACTCTGCTCTAATGAACTATACTGTGCTCTTCTCTGCTCTAATGAACTCTACTCTACTCTAATCTACTCTGCTCTGTTCTGCTCTGTTCTGCTCTACTTTACTCTGCTCTACTCTGCTGTACTCTATTCTGCTCTACTCTGCTCCCACTCCCACTCACTCTGCTCTGCTCTGCTCTACTCTACTCTACTCTACTCTACTCTACTCTACTCTACTCTATTCTAATGCAATCTGCTATACCCTACTCTGCTCTACTCTACTCTACTGTACTCAATTCTAATGTACTCTACTGTGCTCTCTCTCTGCTCTGCTCTGTTCTGCTCTGTTCTGCTCTACTTTACTCTGCTCTACTCTGCTGTACTCGATTCTGCTCTACTCTACTCTACTCTGCTCTGCTCTGTTCTGCTCTGTTCTGCTCTACTTTACTCTGCTCTACTCTGCTGTACTCTATTCTGCTCTACTCTGCTCTGCTCTACTATACTCTGCTCTGCTCTGCTCTGCTCTACTCTACTCTACTCTATTCTAATGTACTCTACTGTGCTCTACTGTGCTCTACTGTGCTCTACTCTTCTCTACTGTTCTTTGCTCTACGCTGCTCTATTCTGCTCTGCTCTGCTCTACTCTGCTCTAATGAACTCTACTCTACTCTAATCTACTCTGCTCTGCTCTGTTCTGCTCTACTTTACTCTGCTCTACTCTGCTGTACTCTATTCTGCTCTACTCTGCTCTGCTCTACTCTACTCTACTCTACTCTACTCTGCTCTGCTCTGCTCTGCTCTGCTCTATTCTAATGCAATCTGCTATACCCTACTCTGCTCTACTCTACTCTACTGTACTCAATTCTACTGTGCTCTACTGTGCTCTACTCTGCTCTACTCTGCTCTACTCTTCTCTACTGTTCTTTGCTCTACGCTGCTCTACTCTGCTCTGCTCTGCTCTAATGAACTATACTGTGCTCTTCTCTGCTCTAATGAACTCTACTCTACTCTAATCTACTCTGCTCTGCTCTACTGTACTCTGCTCTACTGTACTCTACTCTACTCTGCACGCCTACGCCTACTCTGCTCTCTCTCTCTACTCTGCTCTGCTCTCTGCTCTGTCTGCTCTGCCTCTACTTTACTCTGCTCTACTCTGCTGTACTCTATTCTGCTCTACTCTGCTCTGCTCTCTAGTCTACTCTACTCTACTCTACTCTGCTCTGCTCTACTCTACTCTACTCTATTCTAATGCAATCTGCTATACCCTACTCTGCTCTACTCTACTCTACTGTACTCAATTCTAATGTACTCTACTGTGCTCTACTGTGCTCTACTGTGCTCTACTCTTCTCTACTGTTCTTTGCTCTACGCTGCTCTATTCTGCTCTGCTCTACTCTGCTCTAATGAACTCTACTCTACTCTAATCTACTCTGCTCTGCTCTGTTCTGCTCTACTTTACTCTGCTCTACTCTGCTGTACTCTATTCTGCTCTACTCTGCTCTGCTCTACTCTACTATACTCTACTCTACTCTACTCTACTCTACTCTCTCTGCTCTGCTCTGCTCTGCTCTACTCTATTCTAATGCAATCTGCTATACCCTACTCTGCTCTAGTCTACTCTACTGTACTCAATTCTAATGTACTCTACTGTGCTCTACTGTGCTCTACTCTGCTCTACTCTTCTCTACTGTTCTTTGCTCTACGCTGCTCTACTCTGCTCTGCTCTACTCTGCTCTAATGAACTATACTGTGCTCTTCTCTGCTCTAATGAACTCTACTCTACTCTAATCTACTCTGCTCTGTTCTGCTCTGTTCTGCTCTGTTCTGCTCTACTTTACTCTGCTCTACTCTGCTGTACTCTATTCTGCTCTACTCTGCTCTACTATACTCTGCTCTGCTCTGCTCTACTCTACTCTACTCTGTACTCTCTTCTCTACTGTTCTTTGCTCTCTTGTCTATTCTGCTCTGCTCTGCTCTCTCTGCTCTAATGAACTGCTCTACTCTAATCTACTCTGCTCTGCTCTGTTTGCTCTACTTTACTCTGCTCTGCTCTGTACTCTGCTCTGCTCTCTCTACTCTACTCTGCTCTGCTCTCTGCTCTGCTCTAATGCAATCTGCTATACCCTACTCTGCTCCTCTCTCTCTACTGTACTATTCTGTGCTCTACTGCTACTCTGCTCTACTCTTCTCTACTGTTCTTTGTCTCTCTGCTCTACTCTGCTCTGCTCTCTCTGCTCTGAACTATCTGTGCTCTTCTCTGCTCTAATGAACTCTACTCTACTCTAATCTACTCTGCTCTGTTCTGCTCTACTTTACTCTGCTCTACTCTGCTGTACTCTATTCTGCTCTACTCTGCTCTACTCTACTCTGCTCTGCTCTGCTCTGCTCTGCTCTACTCTACTCTACTCTACTCTACTCTATTCTAATGCAATCTGCTATACCCTACTCTGCTCTACTCTACTCTACTGTACTCAATTCTAATGTACTCTACTGTGCTCTACTGTGCCCTGGCTTCAGGGCCTGAGCTACAGGCAGTTTACTTTGGGCACGTCATTCAGACAGGAAGTGGAGAAAAAAGGGGCCTAGCCCTAAGAAGTTTCTTATTTACAATTGACGTCCAAGGAACAGTGGGATAACTGCGTTGTTCAAAGGGCAGAACGTCAGACTTTACCTTGTCAGCTCGGGGATTTGAACTATCAACTTTTCAAATAACCCTCTCCATGACTATATCAGTCATAATATAACATGTAAATAACTATCTCCAAGACTATATCAGTCAGAATATGTAAATAACCCTCTCCATGACAATATCAGTCATAATATAACATGTAAATAACCCAATCCATTACTATATCAGTCACAATATAACATGTAAATAACCCTCTCCATGACTATATCAGTCATAATATAACATGTAAATAACCCTCTCCATGCCTATATCAGTCATAATATAACATGTAGATAACCCTCTCCATGACTATATCAGTCACAATATAACATGTAAATAACCCTCTCCATGACTATATCAGTCACAATATAACATGTAAATAACCCTCTCCATGACTATATCAGTCACAATATAACATGTAAATAACCCTCTCTGTTATGGAACAGAGACTCAAGACAAAAAGGTTTCAAAAAGGAGTAACAGGTTTAATGAAATATAGCTGGTGATGAAAAAATGAAGTAGAGAAAAGTCTCTGTAAGATGGTGATGGGAAATCCAGACAGGTATTCTTGTATGAGGAGAAGGAGGTAGCCGGAGGATGAACACTGGAACCAGGACGACGAGGGAGACACTGGAAGGTGGAATACGAAGGTCGAGGTTAGAGGAACAGGGAGTGAGTCCTTACTCAAACGAGACCAGACAAAGTGACTGTGTTGGGGGAGTGCCTATATGCTGACTGTGCTGATGATCCAATGACGTGCAGGTGTGGGTGATTAGAACTCAGGTGACAGTGATCTCTGTGATTGTGTGGTGGTGGAGCCTGGCTGATCCCTGACACTCTCCATGACTATATCAGTCATAATATAACATGTAAATAACCCTCTCCATGACTATATCAGTCAGAATATAACATGTAAATAAACCTCTCCATGACTATATCAGTCAGAATATAACATGTAAATAAACCTCTCCATGACTATATCAGTCACAATATAACATGTAAATAACCCTCTCCATGACTATATCAGTCACAATATAACATGTAAATAACCCTCCCCATGACTATATCAGCCATAATATAACATGTTGTGACAGCATGAGAGGTTCCAGATCCTTAGTTTGTGCAAGTTCCACGTAACCACCACTCCAACAGTCTCTTCAGTATGTAGGTGAGTTTAATAATTAACAAAAGGTTTACAACATAAATCTCTCCAGCTCAGTACATGTCCTTTTCCCCCAGCCACACACACCAAACAACAGTTTCTCCCACCCCTTATTAGAGCCTGCTGCTGGTCTCATTAGCTCCAGCTGTACTCTCAGGCATCCTGGGTTTTGTAGTCCTTCAAAGACGGCCATCTTGCTTCAGCTATCTGAGGGCAATGTATCTGCCCTCTAGAACACGCCCTCTCATGATGCCACATACCCCCCTCTTTTGCTCTGAGGCTCTTGGTTGGCAGGCCACTGTGAGGAGGACATCCTTGCGAGAGAGGGCATCAGCATTTCCATGGCATCGTCCAGGCCTGTGGACAACAGAGAAGTTGAAGGCTTGCAGACTTAAAAACCATCTAGTTATTCTGCCATTGCTCTCCTTATTCCGGGCCATCCATTGCAGTGGTGCATGGTCCGTCATTAATACAAATTTCCTCCCCAATAGGTAGTACTTGAGTGCCTCTAGTGCCCATTTAATAGCCAGGCACTCTTTCTCAATTGTGGCATAATTTTTCTCGTGCTTTGCCATTTTCCTACTGATGTAGAGGACCGGATGTTCCTCGCCTTGATGTGTTTGGGAAAGGACTGCTCCTAGACCCACCTCAGAGGCATCAGTCTGCACCAGGAATTCTTTTGTGAAGTCTGGGGATTTCAGAATCGGTCCGGAACACAACATCCTCTTTAACTGGGAGAAGGCCTCCTCTGCCTCTTTGCTCCACCTTACCATTCTGGAGTGTCTGTTGGTGGTTAGCTCTGTGATGGGTGCAACCAGACTTGAAAAGTTAGGCACAAATCTCCTATAATAATTGGCTAGGCCAAGGAAGGACTTTACCTGTCTTTTGGTTTGTGGCCTAGGCCAGTTCTGAATGGCCTCAACTTTGGCGTCTTGAGGTTGTACTACACCCCTGCCTATTGTATACCCCAGATACTCAGTTTCGCCATAGGCAATTTTACATTTGTTGGGTTTTGCAGTCAAGCCCGCCTCTCTGAGGGAATCCAGTACCTTCTGCACCTTTCCAAGATGGCTTTCCCAGTCTGAGCTGTGGATTACCACATCATCTAAATAAGCCGCAGCATACTGCTGGTGGGGTTGAAGAACCCGGTTCATGAGCCTTTGGAAGGTGGCTGGAGCCCCATGAAGGCCAAAGGGTAGACGAGTGTAATGGTATAGCCCTTCTGGTGTTGCAAAAGCCGTCTTCTCTTTGGAATCTGGCGATAAGGGAACTTGCCAGTAGCCTTTTGTCAGATCTAGTGTTGAAATGAAGCGTGCTTTACCTAGCCTGTCAATCAATTCATCAACGTGGGGCATAGGGTATGCATCAAACTTTGAGATCTCATTTAACTTCCTAAAGTCATTGCAGAACCTTACTGTGCCATCGGGCTTGGGGACCATCACTATAGGGCTCGACCATGCGCTCTGCGACTCCTCTATGACCCCTAACTTAAGCATTTCCCTCACCTCTTTCTTGACGGCTTCTCGTCTGGCCTCTGGGAGTCTGTAAGGCCGCTGCTGTACAACTTTCCCCGGGACAGTATGGATCTCATGCTGGATCATTTGAGTATGGCCTGGGACTGGGGAAAACACATCTTTGTTACGATCCACTAGCTCCATCACTTCCTGTCTTTGTTGTGGGTTCAGATCTGGGCTCACACGGACTTCTTCTCGTGGTGGGTCACTGGGTTTCCTTTGGGAAAGAGAACACACCATCACGTCTCTAGGGTGCCAACGTTTCAAGAGGTTGACGTGGTATATTTGGTCAGGCTTTCTCTTGCCTGTTTGCTTAACCTTGTAATTGACCTCCCCTACCCTTTCTATGACCTCAAAGGGTCCCTGCCAGGTGGCTAGGAATTTGCACTCTACTGTGGGCACCAGCACTAACACTCGGTCTCCTGGCTGAAATTCTCTAGGCTGAGCTGGGCGGTTATATATCATTTGTTGTTCCCGTTGCGCTTTCTCCATATGTTCTCTTACCATGGGGTAAATGGCGGCCATCCTGTCTCTCATTTCCCCCACATGATCAATGAACGACCTATGGGGGCAAGGCTGTTCCTCCCACGCTTCCTTTGCTATATCCAGCAGACCCCTTGGCCTGTATGGGTACAAAAAGTTCAAAAGGCGAACCCTGTAGAGGCTTGTGGTACTTCTCTAATTGAGAACAACAGATAGGGTAAGAGTTGATCCCAATTTCTGCCATCCGTGTCAATGGTCTTACGAAGCATTTGCTTGAGGGTCTTATTAAAAGCGCTCCACAAGGCCGTCTGTCTGCGGATGATACACTGACGTTCTTATTTGCTTTACCTTCAGGAGGGTGCAGAGCTCTTTCATTACCCGAGACATGAATGGGGTCCCCTGGTCTGTAAGAATTTCTTTTGGAATACCCACTCTAGTACTCATCAGGAATAATTCTTTGGCAATTTGTCTTGATGTAGCTTTCCTTAACGGTACCGCTTCAGGGTAGCGAGTTGCATAGTCTACCATCACCAAAATATATTGGTGACCCCTGCCGCTCCTCGGGAGAGGTCCCACAATGTCCATTCCAATTCTCTCAAAGGGGGTTTCGATGATGGGTAAAGGAATCAAGGGACTGCGAAAATGCGGTTTCGGAGCTGACTGCTGACACTCCGGGCAACTACGGCAGTAGTTCTCTACTTCCTTATGCACCCCAGGCCAAAAGAACCGTTTTAACACTCTTTCTTTGTTTTTTTCCACCCCTAAATGTGCCCCAAGCAGATGAGTGTGGGCTAGTTGCAGTACTGTGGTCCTATGGGTTTGGGGCACAAGCAATTGCTCTATAGTCTCCTCCCCCTCTTTTTTTATTTGGTAGAGCAGCCCATTCTTAATTGCAAAATATGGGTACACTATTGGAAGATTACTGGGAACTATTCCATCCACAACTTTCACATTTTTCAAAGCATTAATGAGTGTAGGGTCATTCAGTTGGGCTGTTCCATACTGGCCTGTTAACCTCTGGTGCCCTGGCACTTCTGGACCGCTCTCACCCCCTGGTGTTGACCCCAGCTCCTCGGGTTCCGTCTGTCGCTGTACCCTGCTTTGAGTGATGGGCTGTGATGGTGGCTCATCTGCTTGTTCCGAGGCCGACTCAGTCTCCTCCGGGTAGTCTCCTCTATACATCGGTGTCTGCACTGGAAGGCAATGGTGTGTTAGAGTTTGGACATCTTGACTTGCATGATTTATTATATTTTGTCTGCTTTTACCCCTGGGCCGTTGTGGCTCTCTTGTTCTCCTTGTTTGTACGTCTTGCCACAACATGTGAAACCCAGGACAATCCCGTCCAATTAATACCTGTACCGGTAGGGATCCCACCACCCCAGCTCGAATTTCATACTTCCCTCTAGTCGTGACTAGTGTTACTGCAGATGTGGGGTATGTACAGGTGTCGCCATGCACACACGAAACTGGAACTGGGTTTTCTAGTGAGATTTGCTTCGGGTTGACCAAGGACTGGTGCACCAGGGTAATCATGCTTCCAGAGTCCAGTAATGCCTCTACATTTTGACTATTTACCGATACAGGGCATGTCATAGCTTGGAACCCAGAGTGGCCCAACAAGGCAGCAAAAGGTTATTTTCAAGCCACTTGAAGACTCAGCCGTCGGCATAGGCTCATCTGTCTGTTTGCATTGCCATGAAAGGTGTCCTACTTCCCCACACTTGTAACAGGTTCTCAGTTCATACAAGGTGCTTTCGACTGGCAAATCTTGCTGGCTGGACCTTTTCCCCTGTGGACTAGCCCAGAGTAGGGGGAGTAAGGGCTCTAGGAAAAAACCTTTGTTGGGGCTGCGCACTGGTTGGGAACCGTGAGTTCAGCATTTCTGCACTGGCTTGGTATCTTTCAACTTCCTCTATCAATCCTTGGGGTGAACTTGGGTTATTCAGACAGACAAATCGTTTAGCTTCGGCGGGTAGGGCTCTTACAAATCGGTCCATCACCAAGGAATCAACCACTTCTGTTGCGGAGTGCCTACCAGGCTCTAACCATTTCTTAGCCAGACGCATTAATTCGTGCATCTGTGTGCGTGGTGGCTGTTCTTTCTTGAAGCACCATGCATGGAACCTCTGGGCCCTCCCGAATTCTGTAAGCCCACTGCGACTTAATATTTCTTGCTTTAAGGCGTCATAACTATTGGCCAAGGTTGGGTCTAGATCTAGGAAGGCTTTCTGTGATTCTCCAGATAGAAATGGTGCCACTATTTTGGCCCATTGATCTTTTGGCCATTTTTCTCTGAAAGCAGTTGTCTCAAAGGCATGCAGGTAAGCTTCAACATCATCATTCCCTCCCATTTTAGGAATAAAGTCACTAGCCCGTATCCTGCTGACATCTTGGGCTTGTTTCATTTCCAATTCTTTAACTTTGAGGCTATTAGCCCGCTTTTGTTCCTCCAGCAAGCCAGCTTGGATTTGCTGCTGCACTTTATTACTCTCTATCATTGTTTTCAGTAACTCTTCCATTTTACAATCAGTTGATTGTGTACTTAGCTTGGAAAACAGGCTCGTGAGGTCCTCCACGTCGCTCTGGAACATCAGCAGTCATCCACGTGCCCGCATCCTCCACCATATGTGACAGCATGAGAGGTTCCAGATCCTTAGTTTGTGCAAGTTCCACGTAACCACCACTCCAACAGTCTCTTCAGTATGTAGGTGAGTTTAATAATTAACAAAAGGTTTACAACATAAATCTCTCCAGCTCAGTACATGTCCTTTTCCCCCAGCCACACACACCAAACAACAGTTTCTCCCACCCCTTATTAGAGCCTGCTGCTGGTCTCATTAGCTCCAGCTGTACTCTCAGGCATCCTGGGTTTTGTAGTCCTTCAAAGTCGGCCATCTTGCTTCAGCCATCTGAGGGCAATGTATCTGCCCTCTAGAACACGCCCTCTCATGATGCCACAATGTAAATAAACCTCTCCATGACTATATCAGTCATAATATAACATGTAAATAACCCTCTCCATGACTATATCAGTCATAATATAACATGTAAATAACCCTCTCCATGACTATATCAGTCATAATATAACATGTAAATAACCCTCTCCATGACTATATCAGTCATAATATACCATAGATAACCCTCTCCATGCCTATATCAGTCATAATATAACATGTAAATAACCCTCTCCATGACTATATCAGTCATAATATAACATGTAAATAACCCTCTCCATGACTATATCAGTCATAATATAACATGTAAATAACCCTCTCCATGACTATATCAGTCATAATATAACATGTAAATAACCCTCTCCATGAATATATCAGTCATAATATAACATGTAAATAACCCTCTCCATGGCTATATCAGTCACAATATAACATGTAAATAAACCTCTCCATGACTATATCAGCCATAATATAACATGTAAATAATCCTCTCCATGGCTATATCAGTCATAATATAACATGTAAATAACCCTCCCCATGACTATATCAGTCATAATATAACATGTAAATAACCTTCTACATGACTATATCAGTCACAATATAACATGTAAATAAACCTCTCCATGACTATATCAGTCATAATATAACATAGATAACCCTCTCCATGACTATATCAGTCATAATATAACATAGATAATGCTCTCCATTACTATATCAGTCATAATATAACATAGATAATGCTCTCCATGAATATATCAGTCATAATATAACATGTAAATAACCCTCTCCATGACTATATCAGTCATAAAATAACATGTAAATAACCCTCTCCATGACTATATCAGTCATAATATAACATGTAAATAACTATCTCCAAGAGTATATCAGTCAGAATATGTAAATAACCCTCTCCATGACTATATCAGTCATAAAATAACATGTAAATAACCCTCTCCATGACTATATCAGTCATAAAATAACATGTAATAACCCTCTCCATGACTATATCAGTCATAATATAACATGTAAATAAACCTCTCCATGACTATATCAGTCATAATATAACATGTAAATAACTATCTCCAAGACTATATCAGTCAGAATATGTAAATAACCCTCTCCATGACTATATCAGCCATAATATAACATGTAAATAACCCTCTCCATGACTATATCAGTCATAATATAACATGTAAATAAACCTCTCCATGAATATATCAGTCATAATATAACATAGATAACCCTCTCCATGACTATATCAGTCATAATATAACATGTAAATAACCCTCTACATGAATATATCAGTCATAATATAACATGTAAATAACCCTCTCCATGACTATATCAGTCATAATATAACATGTAAATAAACCTCTCCATGACTATAACAGTCATAATATAACATAGATAATGCTCTCCATGACTATATCAGTCATAATATAACATAGATAATGCTCTCCATGACTATATCAGTCATAATATAACATAGATAATGCTCTCCATGAATATATCAGTCATAATATAACATGTAAATTACCCTCTCCATGACTATATCAGTCATAATATAACATGTAAATAACCCTCTCCATGACTATATCAGTCACAATATAACATGTAAATAACCCTCTCCATGACTATATCAGTCATAATATAACATGTAAATAACCCTCTCCATGAATATATCAGTCATAATATAACATGTAAATAACCCTCTCCATGGCTATATCAGTCACAATATAACATGTAAATAAACCTCTCCATGACTATATCAGCCATAATATAACATGTAAATAATCCTCTCCATGGCTATATCAGTCATAATATAACATGTAAATAACACTCCCCATGACTATATCAGTCATAATATAACATGTAAATAACCTTCTACATGACTATATCAGTCACAATATAACATGTAAATAAACCTCTCCATGACTATATCAGTCATAATATAACATAGATAACCCTCTCCATGACTATATCAGTCATAATATAACATAGATAATGCTCTCCATTACTATATCAGTCATAATATAACATAGATAATGCTCTCCATGAATATATCAGTCATAATATAACATGTAAATAACCCTCTCCATGACTATATCAGTCATAAAATAACATGTAAATAACCCTCTCCATGACTATATCAGTCATAATATAACATGTAAATAACTATCTCCAAGAGTATATCAGTCAGAATATGTAAATAACCCTCTCCATGACTATATCAGTCATAAAATAACATGTAAATAACCCTCTCCATGACTATATCAGTCATAAAATAACATGTAATAACCCTCTCCATGACTATATCAGTCATAATATAACATGTAAATAAACCTCTCCATGACTATATCAGTCATAATATAACATGTAAATAACTATCTCCAAGACTATATCAGTCAGAATATGTAAATAACCCTCTCCATGACTATATCAGCCATAATATAACATGTAAATAACCCTCTCCATGACTATATCAGTCATAATATAACATGTAAATAACCCTCTCCATGGCTATATCAGTCGTAATATAACATGTAAATAACCCAATCCATTACTATATCAGTCACAATATAACATGTAAATAACCCTCTCCATGACTATATCAGTCATAATATAACATGTAAATAACCCTCTCCATGACTATATCAGTCATAATATAACATGTAAATAACCCTCTCCATGACTATATCAGTCACAATATAACATGTAAATAACCCTCTCCATGACTATATCAGTCATAATATAACATGTAAATAACCCTCTCCATGACTATATCAGTCATAATATAACATGTAAATAAACCTCTCCATGACTATATCAGTCATAATATAACATGTAAATAACTATCTCCAAGACTATATCAGTCAGAATATGTAAATAACCCTCTCCATGACTATATCAGCCATAATATAACATGTAAATAACCCTCTCCATGACTATATCAGTCATAATATAACATGTAAATAACCCTCTCCATGGCTATATCAGTCGTAATATAACATGTAAATAACCCAATCCATTACTATATCAGTCACAATATAACATGTAAATAACCCTCTCCATGACTATATCAGTCATAATATAACATGTAAATAACCCTCTCCATGACTATATCAGTCATAATATAACATGTAAATAACCCTCTCCATGACTATATCAGTCACAATATAACATGTAAATAACCCTCTCCATGACTATATCAGTCATAATATAACATGTTTATAACCCTCTCCATGACTATATCAGCCATAATATAACATGTAAATAATCCTCTCCATGGCTATATCAGTCATAATATAACATGTAAATAATCCTCTCCATGGCTATATCAGTCATAATATAACATGTAAATAACCCTCTCCATGACTATATCAGTCACAATATAACATGTAAATAACCCTCCCCATGAATATATCAGTAATAATATAACATGTAAATAACCCTCTCCATGACTTTATCAGTCATAATATAACATGTAAATAAACCTCTCCATGACTATATCAGTCATAATATAACATAGATAATGCTCTCCATGACTATATCAGTCATAATATAACATAGATAATGCTCTCCATGAATATATCAGTCATAATATAACATGTAAAAACCCTCTCCATGACTATATCAGTCATAATATAACATGTAAATAAACCTCTCCATGACTATAACAGTCATAATATAACATAGATAATGCTCTCCATGACTATATCAGTCATAATATAACATAGATAATGCTCTCCATGACTATATCAGTCATAATATAACATGTAAATAACCCTCTCCATGACTATATCAGTCACAATATAACATGTAAATAACCCTCTCCATGACTATATCAGTCATAATATAACATGTAAATAACTATCTCCAAGACTATATCAGTCAGAATATGTATGACTATATCAGCCATAATATAACATGTAAATAATCTCCATGACTATATCAGCCATAATATAACATGTAAATAATCCTCTCCATGGCTATATCAGTCATAATATAACATGTAAATAACCCTCTCCATGACTATATCAGTCACAATATAACATGTAAATAACCCTCTCCATGACTATATCAGTCATAATATAACATGTAAATAACCTCTCCATGACTATATCAGTCATAATATAACATGTAAATAACCTCTCCATGACTATATCAGTCATAATATAACATGTAAATAACCCTCTCCATGACTATATCAGTCACAATATAACATGTTTATAACCCTCTCCATGACTATATCAGTCATAATATAACATGTAAATAATCCTCTCCATGACTATATCAGTCATAATATAACATGTAAATAATCCTCTCCATGGCTATATCAGTCATAATATAACATAGATAAATGCTCTCCATGACTATATCAGTCATATAACATGTAAATAACCTCCCATGAATATATCATGATATATACACATAATATAACATGTCCTCTCCATGACTTATCAGTCATAATATAACATGTAAATAAACCTCTCCATGACTATATCAGTCATAATATAACATAGATAATGCTCTCCATGACTATATCAGTCATAATATAACATAGATAATGCTCTCCATGAATATATCAGTCATAATATAACATGTAAAAACCCTCTCCATGACTATATCAGTCATAATATAACATGTAAATAATCCTCTCCCATGACTATATCAGTCATAATATAACATGTAAATAACTCCATGGACTATATCAGTCATAATATAACATGTAAATAATATGACTATATCAGTCATAATATATCAGTCATAATATATATGAAATAACTCTCCATGACTATATCAGTCACAATATAACATGTAAATAACCCTCATGAATATATCAGTCATAATATAACATGTAAATAACCCTCTCCATGACTTTATCAGTCATAATATAACATGTAAATAAACCTCTCCATGACTATATCAGTCATAATATAACATAGATAATGCTCTCCATGACTATATCAGTCATAATATAACATAGATAATGCTCTCTCCATGAATATATCAGTCATAATATAACATGTAAAACCCTCTCCATGACTATATCAGTCATAATATAACATGTAAATAATCCTCTCCATGACTATATCAGTCATAATATAACATGTAAATAACCCTCTCCATGACTATATCAGTCACAATATAACATGTAAATAACCCTCCCCATGAATATATCAGTCATAATATAACATGTAAATAACCCTCTCCATGACTTTATCAGTCATAATATAACATGTAAATAAACCTCTCCATGACTATATCAGTCATAATATAACATAGATAATGCTCTCCATGACTATATCAGTCATAATATAACATAGATAATGCTCTCCATGAATATATCAGTCATAATATAACATGTAAATAACCCTCTCCATGACTATATCAGTCATAATATAACATGTAAATAAACCTCTCCATGACTATAACAGTCATAATATAACATGTAGATAATGCTCTCCATGACTATATCAGTCATAATATAACATAGATAATGCTCTCTCATGACTATATCAGTCATAATATAACATGTAGATAATGCTCTCCATGACTATATCAGTCATAATATAACATGTAGATAATGCTCTCCATGAATATATCAGTCATAATATAACATGTAAATAACTATCTCCAAGACTATATCAGTCATAATATAACATGTAAATAACCCTCTCCATGACTATATCAGTCATAATATAACATGTAAATAAACCTCTCCAAGACTATATCAGTCATAATATAACATGTAAATAACCCTCTCCATGACTATATCAGTCATAAAATAACATAGATAATGCTCTCCATGACTATATCACTCATAATATAACATAGATAATGCTCTCCATGAATATATCAGCCATAATATAACATGTAAATAAACTCTCCATGACTATATCAGTCATAATATAACATGTAAATAAACCTCTCCATGACTATATCAGTCATAATATAACATGTAGATAATGCTCTCCATGACTATATCAGTCATAATATAACATGTAAAAACCCTCCCCATGAATATATCAGTCATAATATAACATGTAAATAACCCTCTCCATGACTTTATCAGTCATAATATAACATGTAAATAAACCTCTCCATGACTATATCAGTCATAATATAACATAGATAATGCTCTCCATGACTATATCAGTCATAATATAACATAGATAATGCTCTCCATGAATATATCAATCATAATATAACATGTAAAAACCCTCTCCATGACTATATCAGTCATAATATAACATGTAAATAAACCTCTCCATGACTATAACAGTCATAATATAACATAGATAATGCTCTCCATGACTATATCAGTCATAATATAACATAGATAATGCTCTCCATGACTATATCAGTCATAATATAACATGTAAATAACCCTCTCCATGACTATATCAGTCACAATATAACATGTAAATAACCCTCTCCATGACTATATCAGTCATAATATAACATGTAAATAACCCTCTCCATGACTATATCAGCCATAATATAACATGTAAATAATCCTCTCCATGGCTATATCAGTCATAATATAACATGTAAATAATCCTCTCCATGGCTATATCAGTCATAATATAACATGTAAATAACACTCTCCATGACTATATCAGTCACAATATAACATGTAAATAACCCTCCCCATGAATATATCAGTCATAATATAACATGTAAATAACCCTCTCCATGACTTTATCAGTCATAATATAACATGTAAATAAACCTCTCCATGACTATATCAGTCATAATATAACATAGATAATGCTCTCCATGAATATATCAGTCATAATATAACATGTAAAAACCCTCTCCATGACTATATCAGTCATAATATAACATGTAAATAATCCTCTCCATGACTATATCAGTCATAATATAACATGTAAATAACCCTCTCCATGACTATATCAGTCACAATATAACATGTAAATAACCCTCCCCATGAATATATCAGTCATAATATAACATGTAAATAACCCTCTCCATGACTTTATCAGTCATAATATAACATGTAAATAAACCTCTCCATGACTATATCAGTCATAATATAACATAGATAATGCTCTCCATGACTATATCAGTCATAATATAACATAGATAATGCTCTCCATGAATATATCAGTCATAATATAACATGTAAACCCTCTCCATGACTATATCAGTCATAATATAACATGTAAATAAACCTCTCCATGACTATAACAGTCATAATATAACATAGATAATGCTCTCCATGACTATATCAGTCATAATATAACATAGATAATGCTCTCCATGACTATATCAGTCATAATATAACATAGATAATGCTCTCCATGACTATATCAGTCATAATATAACATAGATAATGCTCTCCATGACTATATCAGTCATAATATAACATAGATAATGCTCTCCATGAATATATCAGTCATAATATAACATGTAAACCCTCTCCATGACTATATCAGTCATAATATAACATGTAAATAAACCTCTCCATGACTATAACAGTCATAATATAACATAGATAATGCTCTCCATGACTATATCAGTCATAATATAACATAGATAATGCTCTCCATGACTATATCAGTCATAATATAACATAGATAATGCTCTCCATGACTATATCAGTCATAATATAACATAGATAATGCTCTCCATGAATATATCAGTCATAATATAACATGTAAATAACTATCTCCAAGACTATATTAGTCATAATATAACATGTAAAAACCCTCTCCATGACTATATCAGTCATAATATAACATGTAAATAAACCTCTCCAAGACTATATCAGTCAGAATATGTAAATAACCCTCTCCATGACTATATCAGTCATAAAATAACATAGATAATGCTCTCCATGACTATATCACTCATAATATAACATAGATAATGCTCTCCATGAATATATCAGTCATAATATAACATGTAAAAACCCTCTCCATGACTATATCAGTCATAATATAACATGTAAATAAACCTCTCCATGACTATATCAGTCATAATATAACATAGATAATGCTCTCCATGACTATATCAGTCATAATATAACATGTAAAAACCCTCCCCATGAATATATCAGTCATAATATAACATGTAAATAACCCTCTCCATGACTTTATCAGTCATAATATAACATGTAAATAAACCTCTCCATGACTATATCAGTCATAATATAACATAGATAATGCTCTCCATGACTATATCAGTCATAATATAACATAGATAATGCTCTCCATGAATATATCAATCATAATATAACATGTAAAAACCCTCTCCATGACTATATCAGTCATAATATAACATGTAAATAAACCTCTCCATGACTATAACAGTCATAATATAACATAGATAATGCTCTCCATGACTATATCAGTCATAATATAACATAGATAATGCTCTCCATGACTATATCAGTCATAATATAACATGTAAATAACCCTCTCCATGACTATATCAGTCACAATATAACATGTAAATAACCCTCTCCATGACTATATCAGTCATAATATAACATGTAAATAACCCTCTCCATGACTATATCAGCCATAATATAACATGTAAATAATCCTCTCCATGGCTATATCAGTCATAATATAACATGTAAATAATCCTCTCCATGGCTATATCAGTCATAATATAACATGTAAATAACACTCTCCATGACTATATCAGTCACAATATAACATGTAAATAACCCTCCCCATGAATATATCAGTCATAATATAACATGTAAATAACCCTCTCCATGACTTTATCAGTCATAATATAACATGTAAATAAACCTCTCCATGACTATATCAGTCATAATATAACATAGATAATGCTCTCCATGACTATATCAGTCATAATATAACATAGATAATGCTCTCCATGAATATATCAGTCATAATATAACATGTAAAACCCTCTCCATGACTATATCAGTCATAATATAACATGTAAATAATCCTCTCCATGACTATATCAGTCATAATATAACATGTAAATAACCCTCTCCATGACTATATCAGTCACAATATAACATGTAAATAACCCTCCCCATGAATATATCAGTCATAATATAACATGTAAATAACCCTCTCCATGACTTTATCAGTCATAATATAACATGTAAATAAACCTCTCCATGACTATATCAGTCATAATATAACATAGATAATGCTCTCCATGACTATATCAGTCATAATATAACATAGATAATGCTCTCCATGAATATATCAGTCATAATATAACATGTAAAACCCTCTCCATGACTATATCAGTCATAATATAACATGTAAATAAACCTCTCCATGACTATAACAGTCATAATATAACATAGATAATGCTCTCCATGACTATATCAGTCATAATATAACATAGATAATGCTCTCCATGACTATATCAGTCATAATATAACATAGATAATGCTCTCCATGACTATATCAGTCATAATATAACATAGATAATGCTCTCCATGAATATATCAGTCATAATATAACATGTAAATAACTATCTCCAAGACTATATCAGTCATAATATAACATGTAAAAACCCTCTCCATGACTATATCAGTCATAATATAACATGTAAATAAACCTCTCCAAGACTATATCAGTCAGAATATGTAAATAACCCTCTCCATGACTATATCAGTCATAAAATAACATAGATAATGCTCTCCATGACTATATCAGTCATAATATAACATAGATAATGCTCTCCATGAATATATCACTCATAATATAACATGTAAAAACCCTCTCCATGACTATATCAGTCATAATATAACATGTAAATAAACCTCTCCATGACTATATCAGTCATAATATAACATAGATAATGCTCTCCATGACTATATCAGTCATAATATAACATGTAAAAACCCTCTCCATGACTATATCAGTCATAATATAACATGTAAAAACCCTCTCCATGACTATATCAGTCATAATATAACATGTAAAAACCCTCTCCATGACTATATCAGTCATAATATAACATGTAAATAAACCTCTCCATGACTATAACAGTCATAATATAACATAGATAATGCTCTCCATGACTATATCAGTCATAATATAACATAGATAATGCTCTCCATGACTATATCAGTCATTATATAACATGTAAATAACCCTCTCCATGACTATATCAGTCACAATATAACATGTAAATAACCCTCTCCATGACTATATCAGTCATAATATAACATGTAAATAACCCTCTCCATGACTATATCAGCCATAATATAACATGTAAATAATCCTCTCCATGGCTATATCAGTCATAATATAACATGTAAATAATCCTCTCCATGGCTATATCAGTCATAATATAACATGTAAATAACCCTCTCCATGACTATATCAGTCACAATATAACATGTAAATAACCCTCCCCATGAATATATCAGTCATAATATAACATGTAAATAACCCTCTCCATGACTTTATCAGTCATAATATAACATGTAAATAAACCTCTCCATGACTATATCAGTCATAATATAACATAGATAATGCTCTCCATGACTATATCAGTCATAATATAACATAGATAATGCTCTCCATGAATATATCAGTCATAATATAACATGTAAAAACCCTCTCCATGACTATATCAGTCATAATATAACATGTAAATAATCCTCTCCATGACTATATCAGTCATAATATAACATGTAAATAACCCTCTCCATGACTATATCAGTCACAATATAACATGTAAATAACCCTCCCCATGAATATATCAGTCATAATATAACATGTAAATAACCCTCTCCATGACTTTATCAGTCATAATATAACATGTAAATAAACCTCTCCATGACTATATCAGTCATAATATAACATAGATAATGCTCTCCATGACTATATCAGTCATAATATAACATAGATAATGCTCTCCATGAATATATCAGTCATAATATAACATGTAAAAACCCTCTCCATGACTTTATCAGTCATAATATAACATGTAAATAAACCTCTCCATGACTATAACAGTCATAATATAACATAGATAATGCTCTCCATGACTATATCAGTCATAATATAACATAGATAATGCTCTCCATGACTATATCAGTCATAATATAACATAGATAATGCTCTCCATGACTATATCAGTCATAATATAACATAGATAATGCTCTCCATGAATATATCAGTCATAATATAACATGTAAATAACTATCTCCAAGACTATATCAGTCATAATATAACATGTAAAAACCCTCTCCATGACTATATCAGTCATAATATAACATGTAAATAAACCTCTCCAAGACTATATCAGTCAGAATATGTAAATAACCCTCTCCATGACTATATCAGTCATAAAATAACATAGATAATGCTCTCCATGACTATATCACTCATAATATAACATAGATAATGCTCTCCATGAATATATCAGTCATAATATAACATGTAAAAACCCTCTCCATGACTATATCAGTCATAATATAACATGTAAATAAACCTCTCCATGACTATATCAGTCATAATATAACATAGATAATGCTCTCCATGACTATATCAGTCATAATATAACATGTAAAAACCCTCTCCATGACTATATCAGTCATAATATAACATGTAAAAACCCTCTCCATGACTATATCAGTCATAATATAACATGTAAATAAACCTCTCCATGACTATAACAGTCATAATATAACATAGATAATGCTCTCCATGACTATATCAGGGCTCCCAAGTGGCGCAGCTGTCTAATGCATTGCATCTCACTGCATGAGGCGTCACTTCAGTCCCTGGTTTGAATCCAGGCTGTATCACATCCGGCTGTGATTGGGAGTCCCATAGGGCGGTGCACAATTGACCCAGCGTTGTCCGGGTTTGGCCGGGGTAGGCTGTCATTGTAAATAAGAATTTGTTGTTAATGGACTTGCCTAGTTAAATAAAATAAAATAAAAATGTATGTCTCTTTCTAAGATGTCATTCTTTGTACAGACCTTCTAAATTCCTTATGCTGAAACTCTCCATTAAGCCTGCTTGTCCAATACTGCAGAGTTGACGAGTGACGAGAAGAGCACAGACATGCGGTGCCATCCGTTTCCCATATGACCCTGGTCTTAAAGTAGTACATTGCATAGGGAACAGCTATGGGCTCTGTGGGATTCCTGTCTGCTACACTACATCACTGCAACATCACTGTTCAAACTGCAGTCCAAAGCACAATGCAAACTGAGACAGATTCAACTGTACAGTAAAGCATATTCTTTCCCTCTATAACCACTGAAGAGTATCTGCTGCAATATGCTACCGCTCATAGCCCAATACTTAACCCAATATGCTACCGCTCATAGCCAAATACATAACTCAAAATGCTACCGTTCATGGCCCAATACTTAATCCAATACGCAACCTTTCATGGCCCAATGCATAACCCAATATGCTACAGCTCATAGCCCACTACATAACCCAGTATGCTACCACTCATGGCCCAATACATAACCCAATATGCTACAGCTCATAGCCCAATACATAACCCAGTATGCTACCACTCATGGCCCAATACATAACCCAATATGCTACCGCTCATAGCCCAATACATAATCCAATATGCTACAGCTCATAGCCCAATACATAACCCAATATGCTACCGCTCATAGCCCAATACATAACCCAATATGCTACCGCTCATAGCCCAATACATAACCCAGTATGCTACAGCTCATAGCCCAATACATAACCCAGTATGCTACCGCTCATAGCCCAATACATAATCCAATATGCTACCGCTCATAGCCCAATACATAACCCAATATGCTACCGCTCATAGCCCAATACATAACCCAATATGCTACAGCTCATAGCCCAATACATAACCCAGTATGCTACCACTCATGGCCCAATACATAATCCAATATGCTACCGCTCATAGCCCAATACATAACCCAATATGCTACTGCTCATGGCCCAATACATAACCCAATATGCTACCGCTCATAGCCCAATACATAACCCAATATGCTACAGCTCATAGCCTAATACATAACCTAATTTGGTACAGCTCGTGGCCCAATACGTATTTCCCCACTGTTTGATAACAGATCGATATTTTCTTTCTTATTCATGTGGGTCGATTTCACGAATAGAATACATTACGTGTCCCCTTGATATTTTAAGTGGAACTTGTGCACCAGTATAGATTGTCAAAATGGCTGTTATATTAAATTAAGTGCCCTTTAATAAATCCCTTTAATATAGACCACATGGAAAATTCAATGAAGCAGATTTTTTAGATATAAATAAAAAACTTGCTAAAGTGCCAGAAATCCGCATTTTGACATTTCCCTCGTCAAGTTATTTCTGACTTATAGGATTATATATATTTTTTAAACCCACTTAACCCCGTTATTTCTCCAAGTTTTCACCATCATCGTTAAGCCCTAGTTATGTTGTTGGTTTGACAAAGTCATTGTTTCAGGTGATTTGTGATTTAGTTTTGTCTGTCCCTCATTTTAATAATCAAATCCTAGTGTAAAAGCAGGTAAGCTGGTTCTACTCTTTTTTTCAGCAACTTTCAGGTGTTTTTTGGAACTGACCACGTTGAGCATGTCACGACTTCCGCCCGAAGTCGGTTCCTCTCCTTGTTCGGGCGGCGTTCGGCGGTCGACGTCACTGGTCTTCTAGACATCGCCGATCCGCTTTTCATTTTTCCATTTGTTTTGTCTTGTTTTCCATCACACCTGGTTTTAATTTGCCCTCATTACTGTTGTTTATTTAACCCTCTGTTTCCCCCATGTCTGTGTGGGGAATTGGTTGTTGGCATGCCGGTTTATGCCGGGTTTGTATGTTTTTCACCCGTGCTTTATGGCAGCCGGTATTTGTACGTGTATTTTGTACTTTGTGCTGCCTTACTTGGTTTTGGGCATTTGTTTTGTGACGCGGTTGCGTTCTGTTTTTACATTGTCTTAGTAAAGTGCTTAGCCCACTCATCTCTGCTCTCCTGCGCCTGACTTACCTACACCAGCTACACCCACCGCATGACAGAGCATCACACGTCCAGCCAGGTCACCCGTGATGCAAGTCAGTATTTGACGTTTATCCATCCTGGTCTGAGGATGTCGGGAGATAATGCGGAAACTGGCCACTAGGGGCAACAGTGAGCGCTGTTACCTTCAAGTAGGTTTTGGTTTTGCTAGGACATTGTGGTCGGGGATGGGCGTTGCTGGGGAATTGTGGATGGGGATGGGCGTTGCGAGGGCATTGTGGACGGGGATGGGCGTTGCTGGGGCATTGTGGATGGGGATGGGCATTGCTAGGGCATTGTGGATGGGGATGGGCGTTGCGAGGGCATTGTGGATGGGGATGGGCGTTGCGAGGGCATTGTGGATGGGGATTGGCGTTGCTGGGGCATTGTGGACGGGGATGGGCGTTGCTAAGGCATTGTGGACGGGATGGGCGTTGCTGGGGCATTGTGGACGGGATGGGCGTTGCTGGGGCATTGTGGACGGGGATGGGCGTTGCTGGGGCATTGTGGACGGGGATGGGCGTTGCTGGGGCATTGTGGACGGGGATGGGCGTTGCTGGGGCATTGTGGACGGGGATGGGCGTTGCTGGGGCATTGTGGACGGGGATGGGCGTTGCTGGGGCATTGTGGACGGGGATGGGCGTTGCTGGGGCATTGTGGACGGGGATGGGCATTGCTAGGGAATTGTGGATGGGGATGGGCACATTTTAATATTTTTGGTGAAGCTTGCATTCCATTTCCCCTCCCTGTTGCACACAACAAGCTTCCATTCCTTCAGTCACATGGTGATTTATTGGTGATTTAACATGAAAACCTAAACTCTGTAACTTTATAACCTCTGGAGTTGGGAAAACATGTTTTTTTATGAAGTTGAACATGCGCTCTTTATGAAAGAACATAAACATTTGGTGAACTTTTACTACCCAATATGTACTCTATTCGTGGAACGACCCCTGTATACTATTCTCTTCCGGTGTGTGTGTGTGTGTGCTTTATGTTCATTAGATGAGGTCTTGTGAGCATAATCTCACCTGATAAGGGTTGGAGATTTCTGTTACCAAACATGGAATCCACCAGAAAAGTTCCTTCCACTCTAAATATACTTAACCATTTTTATACTTTTGTATTTATTTCCATAGTGCTGAGTGTGCCAATTTACAAACAAGTACTGTAGCTCTGCAGATCGAGGAGCCGTTGTGACGATCGGACAGTCAATAGTAATCAACATTTAGCGGTCAGATCGAAGATCTTCAACCTGCATATTCTGGACCATATCAATAATTCTATTAAACAACTGCAACTTGATTCTCCCTTGAAATTGATACAGTAGTGTGGGATTAAGGAGGAAACACACACACACAGTCACAAACAGTCACAAACACACACAATCCAACACACACACACACATACACACACACCATATGTAAACCCTATTGTCACCTATGAGTCCAGTGGTAGAGAGACGATGTGAGGTACCTGTCAGAGAGGATATTGATCCAGCCGGGTTAGAGGGGTCTCCTGGTATCTGACAGAGAGGGTATTGATCCAGCCGGGTAAGGGGTGTCCTGGTATCTGTCAGAGAGGATATTGATCCAGCCGGGTTAGAGGGGTCTGCTGGTATCTGTCAGAGAGGAAATTGATCCAGCCAGGTTAGAGGGGTCTCCTGGTATCTGACAGAGAGGGTATTGATCCAGCCGGGTAAGGGGTGTCCTGGTATCTGTCAGAGAGGATATTGATCCAGCCGGGTTAGAGGGGTCTCCTGGTATTTGACAGAAAGGATATTGATCCAGCCGGGTTAGAGGGGTCTGCTGGTATCTGTCAGAGAGGAAATTGATCCAGCCGGGTTAGAGGGGTCTCCTGGTCTCTGTCAGAGAGGGTGTTGATCCAGCCAGGTTAGAGGGGTCTTCTGGTATCTGTTAGAGAGGATATTGATCCAGCTGGGTTAGATGGGTCTCCTGGTATCTGTTAGAGAGGGTATTGATCCAGCCGGGTTAGAGGGGTCTCCTGGTATCTGTCAGAGAGGATATTGATCCAGCCGGGTTAGAGGGGTCTCCTGGTATCTGTTAGAGAGGTTATTGATCCAGCCCGGTAAGGGGTCTCCTGGTATCTGTCAGAGAGGATATTGATCCAGCCGGGTAAGAGGTGTCTCCTGGTATCTGTCAGAGAGGATATTGATCCAGCCCGGTAAGAGGGGTCTCCTGGAATTTGACAGAGAGGATATTGATCCAGCCGGGTTAGAGGGGTCTCCTGGTCTCCTCGTCCCTCCACGTCATCAATTATTTCCAAGGTAATGTAGAGAATACTGGCGTTATTACCTATCTCAGTACCACAGCCCCCGCAGAGGGAGAGGAAGCCAGAGACCTCACATAAACACACACACACACCGCCAGCACAGCTTCTGGATTAATTAGACACTGGCTCCGACTGTGTGTGCGTGTGTACCTGTATGTGTGTGTGTGTGTATATATATCTGTGTGATTCCGCTTATTCCTCTCACAGAGTAGAGGAGTGTGTCTTCATCCTGAGTGGCCAGGAGCATCCTCACTACTGAGTAAACACAGTCTGCATCCCAAAAAGCATCCTAATTCCACAGGGTTCTGGTCAAACCTAATGCCGTATGTAGGTAATAGAGTGCCGTTTGGAACATACATCCAGTTGAATCCCACCTATGCTGCTTCAGTGTGAACGGATTTTATAACTAAGTCATACATTATTTTTGATTGATGCAGGGCAAGAAATAAAGTCAATGTGTGGAAACCAAAAAAAAAACAAGGTAAGCCGATTTATTCGTGCTCCGACTGATGAAGCAGCAGAGTTGAACAGGGTTTTAAATGTAAGCTGTATTTTTTTGATAAACCAATTTGTTGTGTGTCAATTCCAGTGCCACTATCATAAGTAATTCAATTCGCGTTAGCAATAGAAGCCGGTGTGTGATTTGGAATTACCAGGATCATTCTCAGGGTTCATTGTTCAAGGGGCAAGGTTCCTGATTTTATGGATCTTTTAAATGATTGATGATTAATTCTTATAACACTAATTTGTGAACATATTAGGACATACTTGCTACATCAAGTATTCGAACCCCAAAAATAACATACTATGGTGCCCCGTGTGAGGAGCAGTGGTGGAAAGGTTCCCAATTGTCAAATTGGAGTAAAAGTAAAGATATTGATTTAAAATATGACTCAAGTAAAAGTCAGCCAGTAAAATACTACTTGAGTAAAAGTATTTGGTTAAATACTAAAGTATCAAAAGTGAATGTAATAAAAAAATATATATAATTAAAAGTTTGGTTTGCTTATACTAAGCAGACCAGTGGGCACAATTTTTTTTAAATTTACGGATAGTCAGGGGCACTCTCCAAACGAAGCAAGTGTGTTTAGTGAGTCTTCCAGAGCAGAGGCAGTAGGGATGACCAGTGGTGTTCAGTTGATAAGTGAATTTGACAATTTTTCTGTCTTGCTAAGCATTCAAAATGTAACGAGTACCAGACAGGACTCTCTCTAAGACAGGACTCTCTCTCAGACAGGACTCTGACAACTTTCTCAGACAAGACTATGATCCCTCTCTCAGACAGGACTCTCTCTCAGACAGGACTCTCTCTCAAACAGGACACTGAACCCTCTACCAGACAGGACTCTCTCTAAGACAGGACTCTCTCTCAGACAGGACTCTCTACAAGACAGGACTCTGACGCCTCTCTCAGACAGGACTCTCTCTCAGACAGGATTCTGACCCCTCTCTCAGAAAGGATTCTGACCCCTCTCTCAGACAGGACTCTGACACGTCTCTCAGTCAGGACTCTGATCTCTCTACCAGACAGGACTCTCTACCAGACAGGACTCTCTACCAGACAGGACTCTGATCCCTCTCTCAGACAGAACACTGATCCCTCTCTCAGACAGGACTCTGATCCCTCAGACAGGACTCTCTCTCTCTTATAAGGCCTGATGTAACAGTTAGTAGACTATATTATAGTCTAGTCTCTCAGACAGGACTCTGATCTCTCTCTCAGACAGAACTCTCTCTCAGACAGAACTCTCTCTCAGACAGGACTCTCTTCCAGACAGGACTCTCTACCAGACAGGACTCTGACGCCTCTCTCAGACAGGACACTGATCCCTCTCTCAGACAGGACTCTGATCCCTCTCTCAGACAGGACTCTGATCTCTCTCTCAGACAGGACTCTCTCTCAGACAGAACTTACTCTCAGACAGGACACTGATCCCTCGCTCAGACAGGACTCTGATCCCTCGCTCTGATCCCTCTACCAGATAGGACTCTCTCTCAGACAGGACTCTCTCTCAGACAGGACTTTCTCTCAGACAGGACTCTGACCCCTCTCTCAGACAGGACTCTCTCTCAGACAGGACTCTGACCCCTCTCTCAGACAGGACTCTCTACCAGACAGGACTCTCTCCCAGCCAGGACTCTGATCCTTCTCTCAGACAGGACTCTCTCAGACAGGACTATGCCACTATACCAGGATATGTGTGTCTCCTATGTTGCCTGGACGTGCATCCAACCAGAACAAGGTGGAGTGAACATAAGGTGAGAGGGACACTTGGGAAAAGTCCTTGACATGCCAGGCAAATGTCAGTGTGCTTTTAACCCGGCTCGACAGACAGAGGCCACACTCAGCGACAGATGCCATCCGCCATTCCGCCCGGACAGCCAGACCACGTCCGATCCAGTGAAATGTCAATGGTTTTTAACCTCATTGAACAACAGCACAGCGTGTCCATTTGTGTATGATATTCAAGTAAATGTCAGGCGGCCTTTCACAGCCGATCTGTCTCCCTAGAGAGATTTGTGAGGGACAAGTCAACAGCGTCGGAGGTAGGTCACTCCACCCTGCACTTTAACACACAATATGTTGACAGCGGGAGTCAGCGAGTCAGGGCTAAAATATACAAGCTGTGAATGTTTTATTGGAAATTCAGAGTAGATAATGGCCAGATGGATTAGGTGAGGAAGGAGATACCTCTCTCTCAATGGGACTTCACCTGACTAAATAAACCAACAAATTAAAGAAAATAGAGTAATTAACTAAAGCAAATGGGCAAGAGATATGGTAGTGTGTGTTATGATACTATTATAGGTGAATAAAAATGAGTAATGAGAGATATGGTATTGTGTGTTATGATACTATTATAGGTGACCTAAATTAGTATGTGCTGGACTGTAATAATGCTGGAATCTAAAAATAAACTATCACATCTGCGCATCAGCCAGGCTGCAGTTAGTAGACTATATAATAAGGCCTGATGTAACAGTTAGTAGACTATATTATAAGGCCTGATGTAACAGTTAGTAGACTATATAATAAGGCCTGATGTAACAGTTAGTAGACTATATTATAAGGCCTGATGTAACAGTTAGTAGACTATATAATAAGGCCTGATGTAACAGTTAGTAGACTATATTATGAGGCCTGATGTAACAGTTAGTAGACTATATTATAAGGCCTGATGTAACAGTTACTAGACTATATAATAAGGCCTGATGTAACAGTCAGTAGACTATATTATAAGGCCTGATGTAACAGTCAGTAGACTATATAATAAGGCCTGATGTAACAGTTGGTAGACTATATTATAAGGCCTGATGTAACAGTTAGTAGACTATATTATAAGGCCTGATGTAACAGTTAGTAGACTATATAATAAGGCCTGATGTAACAGTTGGTAGACTATATTATTATGCCTGATGTAACAGTTAGTATACTATATAATTAGGCCCTCTACTCTTGATGTAATTGTGAAAAAATAAATGCATTTGTTTCCCTGATTGATTGATTCACCCTTTCTGTCTTGTAACAGACCTTTCCAGACCTAGAGTCATCCATGTTAAGAGAATGGCTGGATAATATCCAGTCAGTGGTGGAAGAAACACCCAATTGTCAAAATTGAGTAAAAGTAAAGATACCTTAATGGAAAACGACTCAAGTAAAAGTGAATGTCACCCAGTAAAATACTACATGAGTAAAAGTCTAAACGTTTTTGGTTTTAAATTTACTTAAAGTATCAAAAGTAAAAATAAAAGTATAAATAATTTCACATTCCTTATAGTAAGCAAACAAGACGCCACGATTATTATATATTTTTTAATAGCCAGGGGCAAACTCCAACACTCAGACATAATTTACCAGCAAAGCACTTGAGTTTAGTGAGTTCTCCTGATCAGAGACGGTAGGGATGATCAGGGATGATTCTCTTGATAAGTATGTGTCACGATCTTCGGAAGGGACAGACCAAGGCGCAGCGAGGCATCCAGTATACATCTTTATTTAACAACGTAACTGGGACGAAAACAACAAAACGAACGAAACGAAGATCGTGATACTGACCATAACATGTAAACTAACCAAGCTATGTACAAACAATAACCCACAAACTCCTAATGAAAACCCCAAACATATATATGGTTCCCAATTAGAGGCAACGACACTCAGCTGCCCCTAATTGGGAACCATCAACCCAACATAGAAATAGTACACCTAGAACTCAAAAAACCCTTCACCAAAAACGAAACCTAAACACGCCAGCCTAAAACTCTGGCCTGGACGTGACAGTATGTGAATTGTACAATGTTCCTGTCCTGTTAAGCAATTAAAATGTAACTTTACTTTTGTGTGTCAGTGAAAATGTATGGAGTAAAAAATACATTATTTTCTTCAGGAATTGTAAAAGCTGTGTGCTGACAGCAAAAAGAGTCAGGCGCAGGAGAGTTGAAATGCGTGGAAACCAACGTATTTATAAGCCATAGTACATAAACAGGTACAAAAGAGTAGGCAAAAAAAAAATACACACACTGAACCTACGAACAATCAATCACTCACAAGGACAAGAAGGAAAACAGAGGAACAAATAAACGCAGACTAATGAGGGGGAATGAGCAACAGGTGTAACTGAAAACAAGGCAAAACCAATAGATAACGAAAAAAGGAGCGTCGGAAGTCGTGACAGGAACGTAGTGAATTAAAAATTTAAAGTTGTCAAAAATAGAATTAGTACAGTAAAGTACAGATACCCCAAAAACACTAATTAAGTAGTATTTTAAAGTAATTCTACTTAAGTACTTTACACCATTGACTTTAGTCCATACTAATTAACTGTTTAGAGGCCAGGTGAAGACATGTTTTAGTGAGGTATGCCTTTTTCAAACACTAGTAGCTCACAGAGATTTTTTTTATTTAACCTTGATTTAACTAGGCAAGCCAGATAAAGAACAGATTCTAATTTGCAATGACAGCCTAGGAACAGTGGGTTAACTGCCTTGTTAAGTTGCAGAATGACTGATTTTTACCTTGTCAGCTCGGGAATTCCATGCAGCAACTTTTCGGTTACTGGCCCAACGCTCTAACCTCTAGGCTACCTGCCGCCCCTACGCTCTAACCACTAGGCTACCTGCCGCCCCTACGCTCTAACCACTAGGCTACGTGCCGCCCCTACGCTCTAACCACTAGGCTACCTGCCGCCCCTACGCTCTAACCACTAGGCTACCTGCCGCCCCTACGCTCTAACCACTAGGCTACGTGCCGCCCCTACGCTCTAACCACTAGGCTACCTGCCGCCCCTACGCTCTAACCACTAGGCTACCTGCCGCCCCTACGCTCTAACCACTAGGCTACCTGCCGCCCCTACGCTCTAACCGCTAGGCTACCTGCCGCCCCTAACGCTCTAACCGCTAGGCTACCTGCCGCCCCTACGCTCTAACCGCTAGGCTACCTGCCGCCCCTACGCTCTAACCGCTAGGCTACCTGCCGCCCCTACGTTCTAACCACTAGGCTACCTGCCGCCCCTAAGCTCTAACCACTAGGCTACCTGCCGCCCCTAGTGGTCGCTGTATGTAGTGGCTGGAGTTGACCTCAGATTCCATCCGGTCTTTATGATGTTGATTCCTTGTTGTTTGGGCTATAGAGGCTGTATCAGGAGAATATGTCCTGTTGTTGAGGCTATAGAGGCTGTATCAGGAGAATATGTCCTGTTGTTGAGGCTATAGAGACTGTATCAGGAGAATATGTCCTGTTGTTGAGGCTATAGAGGCTGTTTCAGGAGAATATGTCCTGGTGTTTGGGCTATAGAGTCTGTATCAGGAGAATATGTCCTGTTGTTTGGGCTATAGAGTCTGTATCAGGAGAATATGTCCTGTTGTTTGGGTTATAGAGGCTGTATCAGGAGAATATGTCCTGTTGTTGAGGCTATAGAGGCTGTATTAGGATAATATGTCCTGTTGTTGAGGCTATAGAGGCTGTATCAGGAGAATATGTCCTGTTGTTTGGGCTATAGAGGCTGTATCAGGAGAATATGTCCTGTTGTTGAGGCTATAGAGACTGTATTAGGAGAATATGTCCTGTTGTTGAGGCTATAGAGACTGTATTAGGAGAATATGTCCTGGTGTTGAGGCTATAGAGGCTGTATCAGGAGAATATGTCCTGTTGTTGAGGCTATGGAGGCTGTATCAGGAGAATATGTCCTGGTGTTTGGGCTATAGAGGCTGTATCAGGAGAATATGTCCTGGTGTTTGGGCTGTCAAGGCTGTATCAGGAGAATATGTCCTGTTGTTTGGGCTATTGACGCTGTAACAGGAGAATATGTCCTGTTGTTTGGGCTATTGAGGCTGTAACAGGAGAATATGTCCTGTTGTTTGAGCTATAGAGGCTGTATCAGGAGAATATGTCCTGTTGTTTGGGCTATAGAGACTGTATCAAGAGAATATGCCCTGTTGTCTGGGCTGTCAAGGCATATCAGGAGAATATGTCCTGTTGTTTGGGCTGTCAAGGCTGTATCAGGAGAATATGTCCTGTTGTTTGGGCTATAGAGACTGTATCAGGAGAATATGTCCTGTTGTTTGGGCTATAGAGGCTGTATCAAGAGAATATGTCCTCTTGTTGAGGCTATAGAGACTGTATTAGGAGAATATGTCCTGGTGTTGAGGCTATAGAGGCTGTATCAGGAGAATATGTCCTGTTGTTGAGGCTATGGAGGCTGTATCAGGAGAATATGTCCTGGTGTTTGGGCTATAGAGGCTGTATCAGGAGAGTATGTCCTGGTGTTTGGGCTGTCAAGGCTGTATCAGGAGAATATGTCCTGTTGTTTGGGCTATTGAGGCTGTAACAGGAGAATATGTCCTGTTGTTTGAGCTATAGAGGCTGTATCAGGAGAATATGTCCTGTTGTTTGGGCTATAGAGACTGTATCAAGAGAATATGCCCTGTTGTCTGGGCTGTCAAGGCATATCAGGAGAATATGTCCTGTTGTTTGGGCTGTCAAGGCTGTATCAGGAGAATATGTCCTGTTGTTTGGGCTATAGAGGCTGTATAATGAGAATATGCCCTGTTGTTTGGGCTGTAGATGCTGTATAATAAGAATATGCCTTGTTGTTTGGGCTGTCAAGGCTGTATCAGGAGAATATGTCCTGTTGTCTGGGCTGTCGAGGCTGTATCAGGAGAATATGTCCTGTTGTTTGGGCTGTCGAGGCTGTATCAGGAGAATATGTCCTGTTGTCTGGGCTGTCTAGGCTGTATCAGGAGAATATGTCCTGTTGTTTGGGCTGTCGAGGCTGTATCAGGAGAAATTGTCCTGTTGTTTGGGCTATAGAGACTGTATCACTGAGGAGAGATATCAGTTAACGCAGAGAGCAGACAATGTCATGGCCTCAGTCTGTGCCTCTGGTGTTGTGTTTCAGCACAACGGCTCTTGTGTCTTTTAGCAGAAAACACAGCAGACACTAACACTACGGTATCCATCGATACAATAGATCTTCTCAATCAAGGTTAAGCTGCTATTAAGATAGGATTACTGTTATAAGTCATTATTACTGTAAGGTTACAGTAATAATGTAACCAGATGCAACCACGTCATCCCCTTTATATCACACATAGATTTCCATGAGAAAGATTGTCTTAGAGGGGAATCTGGATCCCCCGGAAGATACAAAAAAAAAGGCTAAATATACAGATTTAAATGTGATACAGTCCCTTTGGACTGGCTGTTATTTTGAACTCAAACACAAATCAATATTCCCGTACAGGATTTGAGCTGTGAACAATGGCAGAAATTAAGAACGTGAAAAAAATTCAATAGTAACGAATTAACACAAAATATACTTATCTGCTTACAATTCTACAATTCTCTGATTTACTAAACATTTGTCACAGTGATTCAGCGATAATGGTCCTCTGGCTCATTAACACAGTGTTGTTTGAAAGTCAATGCTGTGGATACACACACTAGGACCAGTGCTATATTAGAGTCAGGGGGCATTGTACTAAGTCTGAGCTATAACAACAGAATAGATGAGTAAGAGAGGAAGTTACTGTACCTCACCAGGACTGGCTCACTGGCACCGACAGCATAAACCAACAATACAGAACACAATTAAACTACTGTCCCGCTTCAGACAGATATCTCCTGCTTTAACAATAACCACTGTCCTGCTTCAGACCGATATCTCCCGCTATAACAATAACTACTGTCCTGCTTCAGACAGATATCTCCTGCTATAACAATAACTACTGTCCTGCTTCAGACCGATATCTCCCGCTATAACAATAACTACTGTCCCGCTTCAGGCAGATATCTCCCGCTATAACAATAACTACTGTCCCGCTTCAGACCGATATCTCCTGCTATAACAATAACCACTGTCCTGCTTCAGACAGATATCTCCCGCTATAACAATAGCTACTGTCCCGCTTCAGACCGATATCTTCCGCTATAACAATAACTACTGTCCCGCTTCAGACCGATATCTCCTGCTATAACAATAACTACTGTCCTGCTTCAGACCGATATCTCCCGCTATAACAATAACTACTGTCCCGCTTCAGACCGATATCTTCCGCTATAACAATAACTACTGTCCCGCTTCAGACCGATATCTCCTGCTATAACAATAACTACTGTCCCGCTTCAGACAGATATCTCCTGCTATAACAATAACCACTGTCCTGCTTCAGACAGATATCTCCTGCTATAACAATAACCACTGTCCCGCTTCAGACCGATATCTCCTGCTATAACAATAACTACTGTCCCGCTTCAGACCGATATCTCCTGCTATAACAATAACTACTGTCCTGCTTCAGACCGATATCTCCCGCTATAACAATAACTACTGTCCCGCTTCAGACAGATATATCCTGCTGTAACAATAACCACTGTCCCGCTTCAGACCGATATCTCCCGCTTTAACAATAACTACTGTCCCGCTTCAGACAGATATCTCCTGCTTTAACAATAACCACTGTCCTGCTTCAGACAGATATCTCCTGCTATAACAATAACTACTGTCCCGCTTCAGACCGATATCTCCAGCTATAACAATAACTACTGTCCTGCTTCAGACCGATATCTCCCGCTATAACAATAACTACTGTCCCGCTTCAGACAGATATCTCCTGCTATAACAATAACCACTGTCCTGCTTCAGACAGATATCTCCCGCTATAACAATAACTACTGTCCCGCTTCAGACCGATATCTTCCGCTATAACAATAACTACTGTCCCGCTTCAGACAGATATCTCCTGCTATAACAATAACCACTGTCCCGCTTCAGACCGATATCTCCCGCTTTAACAATAACTACTGTCCCGCTTCAGACAGATATCTCCTGCTTTAACAATAACCACTGTCCTGCTTCAGACCGATATCTCCTGCTATAACAATAACTACTGTCCCGCTTCAGACCGATATCTCCTGCTATAACAATAACTACTGTCCCGCTTCAGACCGATATCTCCTGCTATAACAATAACCACTGTCCCGCTTCAGACAGATATCTCCTGCTTTAACAATAACTACTGTCCCGCTTCAGACAGATATCTCCTGCTGTAACAATAACCACTGTACCGCTTCAGACCGATATCTCCCGCTTTAACAATAACTACTGTCCCGCTTCAGACAGATATCTCCTGCTTTAACAATAACCACTGTCCTGCTTCAGACAGATATCTCCTGCTATAACAATAACTACTGTCCTGCTTCAGACCGATATCTCCTGCTATAACAATAACTACTGTCCTGCTTCAGACCGATATCTCCTGCTATAACAATAACTACTGTCCCGCTTCAGACCGATATCTCCGCTATAACAATAACTACTGTCCCGCTTCAGACCGATATCTCCTGCTATAACAATAACTACTGTCCTGCTTCAGACCGATATCTCCTGCTATAACAATAACTACTGTTCTGCTTCAGACCGATATCTCCTGCTATAACAATAACTACTGTCCCGCTTCAGACAGATATCTCCTGCTTTAACAATAACTACTGTCCCGCTTCAGACAGATATCTCCTGCTGTAACAATAACCACTGTACCGCTTCAGACCGATATCTCCCGCTTTAACAATAACTACTGTCCCGCTTCAGACAGATATCTCCTGCTTTAACAATAACCACTGTCCTGCTTCAGACAGATATCTCCTGCTATAACAATAACTACTGTCCTGCTTCAGACCAATATCTCCTGCTATAACAATAACTACTGTCCTGCTTCAGACCGATATCTCCTGCTATAACAATAACTACTGTCCCGCTTCAGACCGATATCTCCCGCTATAACAATAACTACTGTCCCGCTTCAGACCGATATCTCCTGCTATAACAATAACTACTGTCCTGCTTCAGACCGATATCTCCTGCTATAACAATAACTACTGTTCTGCTTCAGACCGATATCTCCTGCTATAACAATAACTACTGTCCCGCTTCAGACCGATATCTCCCGCTATGACAATAACTACTGTCCCGCTTCAGACCGATAACAATAACTATTGTCCCGCTTCAGACAGATATCTCCTGCTATAACAATAACTACTGTCCTGCTTCAGACCGATACCTCCTGCTATAACAATAACTACTGTCCTGCTTCAGACCGATATCTCCCGCTATAACAATAACTACTGTCCCGCTTCAGACAGATATCTCCTGCTATAACAATAACCACTGTCCTGCTTCAGACAGATATCTCCCGCTATAACAATAACTACTGTCCCGCTTCAGACCGATATCTTCCGCTATAACAATAACCACTGTCCTGCTTCAGACAGATATCTCCCGCTATAACAATAACTACTGTCCCGCTTCAGACCGATATCTTCCGCTATAACAATAACTACTGTCCCGCTTCAGACAGATATCTCCTGCTATAACAATAACCACTGTCCCGCTTCAGACCGATATCTCCCGCTTTAACAATAACTACTGTCCCGCTTCAGACAGATATCTCCTGCTTTAACAATAACCACTGTCCTGCTTCAGACCGATATCTCCTGCTATAACAATAACTACTGTCCCGCTTCAGACCGATATCTCCTGCTATAACAATAACTACTGTCCCGCTTCAGACCGATATCTCCTGCTATAACAATAACCACTGTCCCGCTTCAGACAGATATCTCCTGCTTTAACAATAACTACTGTCCCGCTTCAGACAGATATCTCCTGCTGTAACAATAACCACTGTACCGCTTCAGACCGATATCTCCGCTTTAACAATAACTACTGTCCCGCTTCAGACAGATATCTCCTGCTTTAACAATAACCACTGTCCTGCTTCAGACAGATATCTCCTGCTATAACAATAACTACTGTCCTGCTTCAGACCGATATCTCCTGCTATAACAATAACTACTGTCCTGCTTCAGACCGATATCTCCCGCTATAACAATAACTACTGTCCCGCTTCAGACCGATATCTCCTGCTATAACAATAACTACTGTCCTGCTTCAGACCGATATCTCCTGCTATAACAATAACTACTGTTCTGCTTCAGACCGATATCTCCTGCTATAACAATAACTACTGTCCCGCTTCAGACAGATATCTCCTGCTTTAACAATAACTACTGTCCCGCTTCAGACAGATATCTCCTGCTGTAACAATAACCACTGTACCGCTTCAGACCGATATCTCCCGCTTTAACAATAACTACTGTCCCGCTTCAGACAGATATCTCCTGCTTTAACAATAACCACTGTCCTGCTTCAGACAGATATCTCCTGCTATAACAATAACTACTGTCCTGCTTCAGACCGATATCTCCTGCTATAACAATAACTACTGTCCTGCTTCAGACCGATATCTCCTGCTATAACAATAACTACTGTCCCGCTTCAGACCGATATCTCCCGCTATAACAATAACTACTGTCCCGCTTCAGACCGATATCTCCTGCTATAACAATAACTACTGTCCTGCTTCAGACCGATATCTCCTGCTATAACAATAACTACTGTTCTGCTTCAGACCGATATCTCCTGCTATAACAATAACTACTGTCCCGCTTCAGACCGATATCTCCCGCTATGACAATAACTACTGTCCCGCTTCAGACCGATATCTCCTGCTATAACAATAACTACTGTCCTGCTTCAGACCGATAACAATAACTATTGTCCCGCTTCAGACAGATATCTCCTGCTATAACAATAACTACTGTCCTGCTTCAGACCGATACCTCCTGCTATAACAATAACTACTGTCCTGCTTCAGACCGATATCTCCCGCTATAACAATAACTACTGTCCCGCTTCAGACAGATATCTCCTGCTATAACAATAACCACTGTCCTGCTTCAGACAGATATCTCCGCTATAACAATAACTACTGTCCCGCTCAGACCGATATCTTCCGCTATAACAATAACTACTGTCCCGCTTCAGACAGATATCTCCTGCTGTAACAATAACCACTGTCCCGCTTCAGACCGATATCTCCGCTTTAACAATAACTACTGTCCCGCTTCAGACAGATATCTCCTGCTTTAACAATAACCACTGTCCTGCTTCAGACCGATATCTCCTGCTTTAACAATAACTACTGTCCTGCTTCAGACCGATATCTCCTGCTATAACAATAACTACTGTCCTGCTTCAGACCGATATCTCCCGCTATAACAATAACTACTGTCCCGCTTCAGACAGATATCTCCTGCTATAACAATAACCACTGTCCTGCTTCAGACAGATATCTCCCGCTATAACAATAACTACTGTCCCGCTTCAGACCGATATCTTCCGCTATAACAATAACTACTGTCCCGCTTCAGACAGATATCTCCTGCTGTAACAATAACCACTGTCCCGCTTCAGACCGATATCTCCCGCTTTAACAATAACTACTGTCCCGCTTCAGACAGATATCTCCTGCTTTAACAATAACCACTGTCCTGCTTCAGACCGATATCTCCTGCTTTAACAATAACTACTGTCCCGCTTCAGACCGATATCTCCTGCTATAACAATAACTACTGTCCTGCTTCAGACCGATATCTCCCGCTATAACAATAACTACTGTCCCGCTTCAGACAGATATCTCCTGCTATAACAATAACCACTGTCCTGCTTCAGACAGATATCTCCCGCTATAACAATAACTACTGTCCCGCTTCAGACCGATATCTTCCGCTATAACAATAACTACTGTCCCGCTTCAGACAGATATCTCCCGCTATAACAATAACTACTGTCCCGCTTCAGACCAATATCTTCCGCTATAACAATAACTACTGTCCCGCTTCAGACAGATATCTCCTGCTGTAACAATAACCACTGTCCTACTTCAGACAGATATCTCCTGCTATAACAATAACTACTGTCCTGCTTCAGACCGATATCTCCTGCTATAACAATAACTACTGTCCTGCTTCAGACCGATATCTCCTGCTATAACAATAACTATTGTCCCGCTTCAGACAGATATCTCCTGCTATAACAATAACTACTGTCCTGCTTCAGACCGATATCTCCTGCTATAACAATAACTACTGTCCTGCTTCTGACCGATATCTCCCGCTATAACAATAACTACTGTCCCGCTTCAGACAGATATCTCCTGCTATAACAATAACCACTGTCCTGCTTCAGACAGATATCTCCTGCTATAACAATAACTACTGTCCCGCTTCAGACCGATATCTTCCGCTATAACAATAACTACTGTCCCGCTTCAGACAGATATCTCCTGCTGTAACAATAACCACTGTCCCGCTTCAGACCGATATCTCCCGCTTTAACAATAACTACTGTCCCGCTTCAGACAGATATCTCCTGCTTTAACAATAACCACTGTCCTGCTTCAGACCGATATCTCCTGCTATAACAATAACTACTGTCCCGCTTCAGACCGATATCTCCTGCTATAACAATAACTACTGTCCCGCTTCAGACCGATATCTCCTGCTATAACAATAACCACTGTCCCGCTTCAGACAGATATCTCCTGCTATAACAATAACTACTGTCCCGCTTCAGACAGATATCTCCTGCTTTAACAATAACCACTTTCCTGCTTCAGACCGATATCTCCTGCTATAACAATAACTACTGTCCCGCTTCAGACCGATTTCTCCTGCTATAACAATAACTACTGTCCTGCTTCAGACCGATAACAATAACTACTGTCCCGCTTCAGACAGATATCTCCTGCTATAACAATAACTACTGTCCTGCTTCAGACCGATATCTCCTGCTATAACAATAACTACTGTCCTGCTTCTGACCGATATCTCCTGCTATAACAATAACTACTGTCCCGCTTCAGACAGATATCTCCTGCTATAACAATAACCACTGTCCTGCTTCAGACAGATATCTCCTGCTATAACAATAACCACTGTCCCGCTTCAGACAGATATCTCCTGCTTTAACAATAACTACTGTCCCGCTTCAGACAGATATCTCCTGCTGTAACAATAACCACTGTCCCGCTTCAGACCGATATCTTCTGCTATAACAATAACTACTGTCCCGCTTCAGACAGATATCTCCTGCTATAACAATAACCACTGTCCTGCTTCAGACAGATATCTCCCGCTATAACAATAACTACTGTCCCGCTTCAGACCGATATCTTCCGCTATAACAATAACTACTGTCCCGCTTCAGACAGATATCTCCTGCTGTAACAATAACCACTGTCCCGCTTCAGACCGATATCTCCCGCTTTAACAATAACTACTGTCCCGCTTCAGACCGATATCTCCTGCTATAACAATAACTACTGTCCCGCTTCAGACCGATATCTCCTGCTATAACAATAACTACTGTCCCGCTTCAGACCGATATCTCCTGCTATAACAATAACCACTGTCCCGCTTCAGACAGATATCTCCTGCTTTAACAATAACTACTGTCCCGCTTCAGACAGATATCTCCTGCTGTAACAATAACCACTGTCCCGCTTCAGACCGATATCTCCTGCTATAACAATAACTACTGTCCCGCTTCAGACAGATATCTCCTGCTATAACAATAACCACTGTCCTGCTTCAGACAGATATCTCCCGCTATAACAATAACTACTGTCCCGCTTCAGACCGATATCTTCCGCTATAACAATAACTACTGTCCCGCTTCAGACAGATATCTCCTGCTGTAACAATAACCACTGTCCCGCTTCAGACCGATATCTCCCGCTTTAACAATAACTACTGTCCCGCTTCAGACAGATATCTCCTGCTTTAACAATAACCACTGTCCTGCTTCAGACATATATCTCCTGCTATAACAATCACTACTGTCCTGCTTCAGACAGATATCTCCTGCTATAACAATAACCACTGTCCTGCTTCAGACAGATATCTCCCGCTATAACAATAACTACTGTCCCGCTTCAGACCAATATCTTCCGCTATAACAATAACTACTGTCCCGCTTCAGACAGATATCTCCTGCTGTAACAATAACCACTGTCCCGCTTCAGACCGATATCTCCCGCTTTAACAATAACTACTGTCCCGCTTCAGACAGATATCTCCTGCTTTAACAATAACCACTGTCCTGCTTCAGACCGATATCTCCTGCTATAACAATAACTACTGTCCCGCTTCAGACCGATATCTCCTGCTATAACAATAACTACTGTCCCGCTTCAGACCGATATCTCCTGCTATAACAATAACCACTGTCCCGCTTCAGACAGATATCTCCTGCTTTAACAATAACTACTGTCCCGCTTCAGACAGATATCTCCTGCTGTAACAATAACCACTGTCCCGCTTCAGACCGATATCTCCTGCTATAACAATAACTACTGTCCCGCTTCAGACAGATATCTCCTGCTATAACAATAACCACTGTCCTGCTTCAGACAGATATCTCCCGCTATAACAATAACTACTGTCCCGCTTCAGACCGATATCTTCCGCTATAACAATAACTACTGTCCCGCTTCAGACAGATAACTCCTGCTGTAACAATAACCACTGTCCCGCTTCAGACCGATATCTCCCGCTTTAACAATAACTACTGTCCCGCTTCAGACAGATATCTCCTGCTTTAACAATAACCACTGTCCTGCTTCAGACCGATATCTCCTGCTATAACAATAACTACTGTCCCGCTTCAGACCGATATCTCCTGCTATAACAATAACTACTGTCCCGCTTCAGACCGATATCTCCTGCTATAACAATAACCACTGTCCCGCTTCAGACAGATATCTCCTGCTTTAACAATAACTACTGTCCCGCTTCAGACAGATATCTCCTGCTGTAACAATAACCACTGTCCCGCTTCAGACCGATATCTCCCGCTTTAACAATAACTACTGTCCCGCTTCAGACAGATATCTCCTGCTTTAACAATAACCACTGTCCTGCTTCAGACATATATCTCCTGCTATAACAATCACTACTGTCCTGCTTCAGACCGATATCTCCTGCTATAACAATAACTACTGTCCCGCTTCAGACAGATATCTCCTGCTTTAACAATAACCACTGTCCTGCTTCAGACCGATATCTCCTGCTATAACAATAACTACTGTCCCGCTTCAGACCGATATCTCCTGCTATAACAATAACTAATGTCCCGCTTCAGACCGATATCTCCTGCTATAACAATAACCACTGTCCCGCTTCAGACAGATATCTCCTGCTTTAACAATAACTACTGTCCCGCTTCAGACAGATATCTCCTGCTGTAACAATAACCACTGTCCCGCTTCAGACAGATATCTCCTGCTTTAACAATAACTACTGTCCCGCTTCAGACAGATATCTCCTGCTGTAACAATAACCACTGTCCCGCTTCAGACCGATATCTCCCGCTTTAACAATAACTACTGTCCCGCTTCAGACAGATATCTCCTGCTTTAACAATAACCACTGTCCTGCTTCAGACATATATCTCCTGCTATAACAATCACTACTGTCCTGCTTCAGACCGATATCTCCTGCTATAACAATAACTACTGTCCTGCTTCAGATGGATATCTCCTGCTATATCAATAACTACTGTCCCGCTTCAGACCGATATCTCCCGCTATAACAATAACTACTGTCCCGCTTCAGACCGATATCTCCTGCTATAACAATAACTACTGTCCCGCTTCAGACCGATATCTCCTGCTATAACAATAACTACTGTCCTGCTTCAGACCGATATCTCCTGCTATAACAATAACTACTGTCCCGCTTCAGACCGATATCTCCCGCTATAACAATAACTACTGTCCCGCTTCAGACCGATATCTCCTGCTATAACAATAACTACTGTCCTGCTTCAGACCGATAACAATAACTATTGTCCCGCTTCAGACAGATATCTACTGCTATAACAATAACTACTGTCCTGCTTCAGACCGATATCTCCTGCTATAACAATAACTACTGTCCTGCTTCAGACCGATATCTCCCGCTATAACAATAACTACTGTCCCGCTTCAGACAGATATCTCCTGCTATGACAATAACCACTGTCCTGCTTCAGACAGATATCTCCCGCTATAACAATAACTACTGTCCCGCTTCAGACCAATATCTTCCGCTATAACAATAACTACTGTCCCGCTTCAGACAGATATCACTTGCTGTAACAATAACCACTGTCCCGCTTCAGACCGATATCTCCGCTTTAACAATAACTACTGTCCCGCTTCAGACAGATATATCCTGCTTTAACAATAACCACTGTCCTGCTTCAGACCGATATCTCCTGCTATAACAATAACTACTGTCCCGCTTCAGACCGATATATCCTGCTATAACAATAACTACTGTCCCGCTTCAGACCGATATCTCCTGCTATAACAATAACCACTGTCCCGCTTCAGACAGATATCTCCTGCTATAACAATAACTACTGTCCCGCTTCAGACAGATATCTCCTGCTTTAACAATAACCACTGTCCTGCTTCAGACCGATATCTCCTGCTATAACAATAACTACTGTCCCGCTTCAGACCGTGATCTCCTGCTATAACAATAACTACTGTCCCGCTTCAGACCGATATCTCCTGCTATAACAATAACCACTGTCCCGCTTCAGACCGATATCTCCTGCTATAACAATAACTACTGTCCCGCTTCAGACCGATATCTCCTGCTTTAACAATAACTACTGTCCTGCTTCAGACCGATATCTCCGCTATAACAATAACTACTGTCCCGCTTCAGACAGATATCTCCTGCTGTAACAATAACCACTGTCCCGCTTCAGACCGATATCTCCCGCTTTAACAATAACTACTGTCCCGCTTCAGACAGATATCTCCTGCTTTAACAATAACCACTGTCCTGCTTCAGACAGATATCTCCTGCTATAACAATAACTACTGTCCTGCTTCAGACCGATATCTCCTGCTATAACAATAACTACTGTCCTGCTTCAGACAGATATCTCCTGCTATAACAATAACTACTGTCCCGCTTCAGACCGATATCTCCTGCTATAACAATAACTACTGTCCCGCTTCAGACCGATATCTCCTGCTATAACAATAACTACTGTCCTGCTTCAGACAGATATCTCCTGCTTTAACAATAACTACTGTCCCGCTTCAGACAGATATCTCCTGCTTTAACAATACCACTGTCCTGCTTCAGACATATATCTCCTGCTATAACAATCACTACTGTCCTGCTTCAGACAGATATCTCCTGCTATAACAATAACTACTGTCCTGCTTCAGACAGATATCTCCCGCTATAACAATAACTACTGTCCCGCTTCAGACCAATATCTTCCGCTATAACAATAACTACTGTCCCGCTTCAGACAGATATCTCCTGCTGTAACAATAACCACTGTCCCGCTTCAGACCGATATCTCCGCTTTAACAATAACTACTGTCCCGCTTCAGACAGATATCTCCTGCTTTAACAATAACCACTGTACTGCTTCAGACCGATATCTCCTGCTATAACAATAACTACTGTCCCGCTTCAGACCGATATCTCCTGCTATAACAATAACTACTGTCCCGCTTCAGACCGATATCTCCTGCTATAACAATAACCACTGTCCCGCTTCAGACAGATATCTCCTGCTTTAACAATAACTGCTGTCCCGCTTCAGACAGATATCTCCTGCTGTAACAATAACCACTGTCCCGCTTCAGACCGATATCTCCTGCTATAACAATAACTACTGTCCCGCTTCAGACAGATATCTCCTGCTATAACAATAACCACTGTCCTGCTTCAGACAGATATCTCCGCTATAACAATAACTACTGTCCCGCTTCAGACCGATATCTTCCGCTATAACAATAACTACTGTCCCGCTTCAGACAGATATCTCCTGCTGTAACAATAACCACTGTCCCGCTTCAGACCGATATCTCCCGCTTTAACAATAACTACTGTCCCGCTTCAGACAGATATCTCCTGCTTTAACAATAACCACTGTCCTGCTTCAGACCGATATCTCCTGCTATAACAATAACTACTGTCCCGCTTCAGACCGATATCTCCTGCTATAACAATAACTACTGTCCCGCTTCAGACCGATATCTCCTGCTATAACAATAACCACTGTCCCGCTTCAGACAGATATCTCCTGCTTTAACAATAACTACTGTCCCGCTTCAGACAGATATCTCCTGCTGTAACAATAACCACTGTCCCGCTTCAGACAGATATCTACTGCTTTAACAATAACTACTGTCCCGCTTCAGACAGATATCTCCTGCTGTAACAATAACCACTGTCCCGCTTCAGACCGATATCTCCCGCTTTAACAATAACTACTGTCCCGCTTCAGACAGATATCTCCTGCTTTAACAATAACCACTGTCCTGCTTCAGACATATATCTCCTGCTATAACAATCACTACTGTCCTGCTTCAGACCGATATCTCCTGCTATAACAATAACTACTGTCCTGCTTCAGATGGATATCTCCTGCTATATCAATAACTACTGTCCCGCTTCAGACCGATATCTCCGCTATAACAATAACTACTGTCCCGCTTCAGACCGATATCTCCTGCTATAACAATAACTACTGTCCCGCTTCAGACCGATATCTCCTGCTATAACAATAACTACTGTCCTGCTTCAGACCGATATCTCCTGCTATAACAATAACTACTGTCCCGCTTCAGACCGATATCTCCCGCTATAACAATAACTACTGTCCCGCTTCAGACCGATATCTCCTGCTATAACAATAACTACTGTCCTGCTTCAGACCGATAACAATAACTATTGTCCCGCTTCAGACAGATATCTACTGCTATAACAATAACTACTGTCCTGCTTCAGACCGATATCTCCTGCTATAACAATAACTACTGTCCTGCTTCAGACCGATATCTCCCGCTATAACAATAACTACTGTCCCGCTTCAGACAGATATCTCCTGCTATGACAATAACCACTGTCCTGCTTCAGACAGATATCTCCCGCTATAACAATAACTACTGTCCCGCTTCAGACCGATATCTTCCGCTATAACAATAACTACTGTCCCGCTTCAGACAGATATCACTTGCTGTAACAATAACCACTGTCCCGCTTCAGACCGATATCTCCCGCTTTAACAATAACTACTGTCCCGCTTCAGACAGATATATCCTGCTTTAACAATAACCACTGTCCTGCTTCAGACCGATATCTCCTGCTATAACAATAACTACTGTCCCGCTTCAGACCGATATATCCTGCTATAACAATAACTACTGTCCCGCTTCAGACCGATATCTCCTGCTATAACAATAACCACTGTCCCGCTTCAGACAGATATCTCCTGCTATAACAATAACTACTGTCCCGCTTCAGACAGATATCTCCTGCTTTAACAATAACCACTGTCCTGCTTCAGACCGATATCTCCTGCTATAACAATAACTACTGTCCCGCTTCAGACCGTGATCTCCTGCTATAACAATAACTACTGTCCCGCTTCAGACCGATATCTCCTGCTATAACAATAACCACTGTCCCGCTTCAGACCGATATCTCCTGCTATAACAATAACTACTGTCCCGCTTCAGACCGATATCTCCTGCTTTAACAATAACTACTGTCCTGCTTCAGACCGATATCTCCCGCTATAACAATAACTACTGTCCCGCTTCAGACAGATATCTCCTGCTGTAACAATAACCACTGTCCCGCTTCAGACCGATATCTCCCGCTTTAACAATAACTACTGTCCCGCTTCAGACAGATATCTCCTGCTTTAACAATAACCACTGTCCTGCTTCAGACAGATATCTCCTGCTATAACAATAACTACTGTCCTGCTTCAGACCGATATCTCCTGCTATAACAATAACTACTGTCCTGCTTCAGACAGATATCTCCTGCTATAACAATAACTACTGTCCCGCTTCAGACCGATATCTCCTGCTATAACAATAACTACTGTTCCGCTTCAGACCGATATCTCCTGCTATAACAATAACTACTGTCCTGCTTCAGACAGATATCTCCTGCTTTAACAATAACTACTGTCCCGCTTCAGACAGATATCTCCTGCTTTAACAATACCACTGTCCTGCTTCAGACATATATCTCCTGCTATAACAATCACTACTGTCCTGCTTCAGACAGATATCTCCTGCTATAACAATAACTACTGTCCTGCTTCAGACAGATATCTCCCGCTATAACAATAACTACTGTCCCGCTTCAGACCAATATCTTCCGCTATAACAATAACTACTGTCCCGCTTCAGACAGATATCTCCTGCTGTAACAATAACCACTGTCCCGCTTCAGACCGATATCTCCCGCTTTAACAATAACTACTGTCCCGCTTCAGACAGATATCTCCTGCTTTAACAATAACCACTGTACTGCTTCAGACCGATATCTCCTGCTATAACAATAACTACTGTCCCGCTTCAGACCGATATCTCCTGCTATAACAATAACTACTGTCCCGCTTCAGACCGATATCTCCTGCTATAACAATAACCACTGTCCCGCTTCAGACAGATATCTCCTGCTTTAACAATAACTGCTGTCCCGCTTCAGACAGATATCTCCTGCTGTAACAATAACCACTGTCCCGCTTCAGACCGATATCTCCTGCTATAACAATAACTACTGTCCCGCTTCAGACAGATATCTCCTGCTATAACAATAACCACTGTCCTGCTTCAGACAGATATCTCCCGCTATAACAATAACTACTGTCCCGCTTCAGACCGATATCTTCCGCTATAACAATAACTACTGTCCCGCTTCAGACAGATATCTCCTGCTGTAACAATAACCACTGTCCCGCTTCAGACCGATATCTCCCGCTTTAACAATAACTACTGTCCCGCTTCAGACAGATATCTCCTGCTTTAACAATAACCACTGTCCTGCTTCAGACCGATATCTCCTGCTATAACAATAACTACTGTCCCGCTTCAGACCGATATCTCCTGCTATAACAATAACTACTGTCCCGCTTCAGACCGATATCTCCTGCTATAACAATAACCACTGTCCCGCTTCAGACAGATATCTCCTGCTTTAACAATAACTACTGTCCCGCTTCAGACAGATATCTCCTGCTGTAACAATAACCACTGTCCCGCTTCAGACAGATATCTACTGCTTTAACAATAACTACTGTCCCGCTTCAGACAGATATCTCCTGCTGTAACAATAACCACTGTCCCGCTTCAGACCGATATCTCCCGCTTTAACAATAACTACTGTCCCGCTTCAGACAGATATCTCCTGCTTTAACAATAACCACTGTCCTGCTTCAGACATATATCTCCTGCTATAACAATCACTACTGTCCTGCTTCAGACCGATATCTCCTGCTATAACAATAACTACTGTCCTGCTTCAGATGGATATCTCCTGCTATATCAATAACTACTGTCCCGCTTCAGACCGATATCTCCTGCTATAACAATAACTACTGTCCCGCTTCAGACCGATATCTCCTGCTATAACAATAACTACTGTCCCGCTTCAGACCGATATCTCCTGCTATAACAATAACTACTGTCCTGCTTCAGACCGATATCTCCTGCTATAACAATAACTACTGTCCCGCTTCAGACCGATATCTCCCGCTATAACAATAACTACTGTCCCGCTTCAGACCGATATCTCCTGCTATAACAATAACTACTGTCCTGCTTCAGACCGATAACAATAACTATTGTCCCGCTTCAGACAGATATCTACTGCTATAACAATAACTACTGTCCTGCTTCAGACCGATATCTCCTGCTATAACAATAACTACTGTCCTGCTTCAGACCGATATCTCCCGCTATAACAATAACTACTGTCCCGCTTCAGACAGATATCTCCTGCTATGACAATAACCACTGTCCTGCTTCAGACAGATATCTCCCGCTATAACAATAACTACTGTCCCGCTTCAGACCGATATCTTCCGCTATAACAATAACTACTGTCCCGCTTCAGACAGATATCACTTGCTGTAACAATAACCACTGTCCCGCTTCAGACCGATATCTCCCGCTTTAACAATAACTACTGTCCCGCTTCAGACAGATATATCCTGCTTTAACAATAACCACTGTCCTGCTTCAGACCGATATCTCCTGCTATAACAATAACTACTGTCCCGCTTCAGACCGATATATCCTGCTATAACAATAACTACTGTCCCGCTTCAGACCGATATCTCCTGCTATAACAATAACCACTGTCCCGCTTCAGACAGATATCTCCTGCTATAACAATAACTACTGTCCCGCTTCAGACAGATATCTCCTGCTTTAACAATAACCACTGTCCTGCTTCAGACCGATATCTCCTGCTATAACAATAACTACTGTCCCGCTTCAGACCGTGATCTCCTGCTATAACAATAACTACTGTCCCGCTTCAGACCGATATCTCCTGCTATAACAATAACCACTGTCCCGCTTCAGACCGATATCTCCTGCTATAACAATAACTACTGTCCCGCTTCAGACCGATATCTCCTGCTTTAACAATAACTACTGTCCTGCTTCAGACCGATATCTCCCGCTATAACAATAACTACTGTCCCGCTTCAGACAGATATCTCCTGCTGTAACAATAACCACTGTCCCGCTTCAGACCGATATCTCCCGATTTAACAATAACTACTGTCCCGCTTCAGACAGATATCTCCTGCTTTAACAATAACCACTGTCCTGCTTCAGACAGATATCTCCCGCTATAACAATAACTACTGTCCCGCTTCAGACCGATATCTTCCGCTATAACAATAACTACTGTCCCGCTTCAGACAGATATCTCCTGCTGTAACAATACCACTGTCCCGCTTCAGACCGATATCTCCCGCTTTAACAATAACTACTGTCCCGCTTCAGACAGATATCTCCTGCTTTAACAATAACCACTGTCCTGCTTCAGACCGATATCTCCTGCTATAACAATAACTACTGTCCCGCTTCAGACCGATATCTCCTACTATAACAATAACTACTGTCCTGCTTCAGACAGATATTTCCTGCTATAACAATAACTACTGTCCCGTTTCAGACCGATATCTCCTGCTATAACAATAACTACTGTCCCGCTTCAGACAGATATCTCCTGCTGTAACAATAACCACTGTCCCGCTTCAGACCGATATCTCCCGCTTTAACAATAACTACTGTCCCGCTTCAGACAGATATCTCCTGCTTTAACAATAACCACTGTCCTGCTTCAGACCGATATCTCCTGCTATAACAATAACTACTGTCCCGCTTCAGACCGATATCTCCTACTATAACAATAACTACTGTCCCGCTTCAGACCGATATCTCCTGCTATAACAATAACTACTGTCCTGCTTCAGACAGATATCTCCTGCTATAACAATAACTACTGTCCTGCTTCAGACCGATAACAATAACTACTGTCCTGCTTCAGACAGATATCTCCTGCTATAACAATAACTACTGTCCCGCTTCAGACAGATATCTCCTGCTATAACAATAACTACTGTCCCGTTTCAGACCGATATCTCCTGCTATAACAATAACTACTGTCCTGCTTCAGACAGATATCTCCTGTTATAACAATAACTACTGTCCTGCTTCAGACAGATATCTCCTGCTATAACAATAACTACTGTCCTGCTTCAGACAGATATCTCCTGCTATAACAATAACTACTGTCCTGCTTCAGACCGATATCTCCTGCTATAACAATAACTACTGTCCTGCTTCAGACAGATATTTCCTGCTATAACAATAACTACTGTCCCGTTTCAGACCGATATCTCCTGCTATAACAATAACTACTGTCCTGCTTCAGACAGATATCTCCTGCTATAACAATAACTACTGTCCTGCTTCAGACAGATATCTCCTGCTATAACAATACCTACTGTCCTGCTTCAGACAGATATCTCCTGCTATAACAATAACTACTGTCCTGCTTCAGACCGATATCTCCTGCTATAACAATAACCACTGTCCTGCTTCAGACAGATATCTCCTGCTATAACAATAACTACTGTCCCGCTTCAGACCGATATCTCCTGCTATAACAATAACTACTGTCCCGCTTCAGACCGATATCTCCTGCTATAACAATAACTACTGTCCTGCTTCAGACAGATATCTCCTGCTATAACAATAACTACTGTCCTGCTTCAGACCGATATCTCCTGCTATAACAATAACTACTGTCCTGCTTCAGACAGATATATCCTGCTATAACAATAACTACTGTCCTGCTTCAGACAGATATCTCCTGCTATAACAATAACTACTGTCCCGCTTCAGACCGATATCTCCTGCTATAACAATAACTACTGTCCCACTTCAGACAGATATCTCCTGCTATAACAATAACTACTGTCCTGCTTCAGACAGATATCTCCTGCTATAACAATAAAGAAAGGAAATAAGAAAAGAGCATGAGGGAGACAGCGTTGTGATCAGATATGGTCAAATTGAATGTCTTGTTTAGTGCAGTGAGTATGCTATACAGGTGAATGCATTTGGCCAACACACAGTGGATCTGCGATCTGCTTAGTAGGACTGAACAAAGGGTCATATCAAGATCAGACATCTGACTAGTGTGTTCTGTGTGTTCATGGTCAGTAATCTTGACCAGAGTGTTCTGTGTGTTCATGGTCAGTAATCTTGACCAGAGTGTTCTGTGTGTTCATGGTCAGTAATCTTGACCAGAGTGTTCTGTGTGTTCATGGTCAGTAATCTTGACAGGAGTGTTCTGTGTGTTCATGGTCAGTAATCTTGTCAAGAGTGTTCTGTGTGTTCATGGTCAGTAATATTGTCAAGAGTGTTCTGTGTGTTCATGGTCAGTAATCTTGACAAGAGTGTTCTGTGTGTTCATGGTCAGTAACCTTTGAGAATGTTCTGTTCACACCCTTTCTAAAGCATTCTGTAATGACACCCTCCTTGGTCAGCGACTCAGTCGACCGTACAGCAGGTCACGTTTAACAGGATGTAGGAACGAGGGAAAGCACTTGAAAACCCATTCACATAAAATTATCACTCAACTGTGATGTTAGGCTACACAGGATGGATTTGAATTGATAAAACCACCTCTCCTCATCTCCCTGACCCAGAGAGATGTGTAACCAAATCCAGTTCAGAGAAGAAACAAAACTTGCATTTTATGACTGTGGCATTCGTCTGATATAATATTCTGTAATCCACCATGATTGCGTGCTATTACAATTGTTCAACACTTCCTATAATACTACAAATGTCAAAGTATAATGACTGTTGTTACTCATTATTAGGAAATCTTATAAAAAATTGTCCTTGTCATATTCAAAACCCAACTGCATATCAAACAATTATTATTTATGTGAACGGCTATACCACAGACTACACTCTTAGAAACAAAAGGTGCAATCTTGAACCTAAAAGGATTCTTCGGCTGTCCCAAGAGGATAACTCCTTGACAAACCGTTATTTTTTTTTTAATTCTATGTAGAATTGTTTCCACTGAGGGTTCTACCTGGAACCAAAATGGGTTCTGCTATGGGGACAGCTGAAGAACCCTTTAGGAAGCTTTTTTTCTTTTCTTCTAAGAGTATACATGAACCCTCTCTGTCACTCGTTTTCATGATCCCTTGATCCAGATAAGAACAACAGCCTGTAAAAATAGGAGTCAGACGAAAACAACTAGAATGTGACCAGCAGATACTGTATTGATCAGAGACCAGAAAGACATGAACTAATGAGACATTGGACATTTGCCAACACACAATGTCATGGAACAACCCAGACTTTACGTAGAAACAGGAAAGATGAGTATCTGAAGAAATCAGGTTCATATCCTCTATTTCTACTTGATAATTACCACAGCTGCATGGCCTACATCGAGGAAACAGGAAACAGGATAGACGTTGAAGTGACCATTAATAAACTAGGCCTGAACATCTCTAAAACTAAGAGCATTGTGTTTGGGTACACATCATTCCCTAAGTTCTAGACCTCAGCTGAATCTGGTAACGAATGGTGTGGCTGTTGAACAAGTTGAGGAGACTAAATTACTTGGCGTTACCTTAGATTGCAAAATGTCATGGTCAAAACATAGAGATTGAATGATTGTAAAGATGGAGAGAGGTCTGCCTGTAATAAAGAGACACTCTGTTTTTTTGACACCACACTGCCCAGTCACATGGTCAGGTGCTACAAAGAAGGACCTGGAAAAACTGCCTCTGGCTCAGAACAAAGCGGCACCTCTTGCTCTGACTCTAACAACAGGGCTAACATCAATACTAGCATGCCAGTGTCTCTTGGCTAAAAGTTGAGGAGAGACTGACTGACTGCATCACTTCTTCTTTTTATAAGAAACATTCATGAGTTGAAAATTCTAAACTGACACACACACTTACCCCACCAGACATGCCACCAGGGGTCTTTTCACCGTCAAGAAAACGTGCAGTATTATACAGAGCCATGAGGGCATGGAACTCCCTTCCATCTCAGATTGCTCAAGTGAATGGTTTAGAAAAGCAACACCTCACGACACAACTCTCCCCTATTGGACCTAGATATTTTGTGTACATGTACTGATATGTAGGCTGATATGTGTGATGTTGTAGTTCTGTATGTGGTTCTGTATGTAGTTCTGTATGTAGTACTGTATGTAGTTATGTATGTAGTTATGTATGTAGTTATGTATGTAGTTATGTATGTAGTTCTGTCCTTGATCTGTTCTTGTCTATTAATGTTCTCTATTATGTCATGTTTCATGTTTGTGTGGACCCCCCAGGAAGAGTAGCCGATGCAATCTTCACAGTTAATGGGGGTCCTAATAAAATACCAAAATACCAGAAGATGTGTTGATGCAATGTCATAGAGTCTTCTCCTTAATTGGAGCACAGGTAGTTGACTCTAGCAAGGAAAGACTGCGTGAAGTAGACCTACTTATTTAGGGCAAAATACATTTGCATAGCTTTCCAGCAGAATCATCTTTGATCTTCTCAGTCAACATTCTTCTTTGTGATCTCAACTCTCTTTATTTATTTAATACGCCACAAACCTACACTTGCCTTCTTGGTCCCTAGACTGGATTTTTATCCCTAGACTGAATTTGACTACCGACCCCTCGATTACCGCGAGATTCAGTTAATACTGGCAGTTATAGCTTTATGTGTTCAGCCGTGCACCGTGTCCCACACAGGCAATCAGACTGTAAACAAACCCTGGGAGAGATAATTAAAATACCTTCTCAGGGAAGAAGAGCAGCCCTGACCTGATCCCATCAACAGCAGCATATCAACAGCTGTAACGTCTCCTGTCCCCTGAGTCAGCCCTGACCTGATCTCATCAACAGCAGCATATCAACAGCTGTAACGTCTCCTGTCCCCTGAGTCAGCCCTGACCAGATCCCATCAACAGCAGCAAATCAACTGACGTGGCGTCTCCTGTCCCCTGAGTCAGGCTGGTGTTTTATCCTGTACACTGTGTCAGGCTGGTGTTTTCTCCTGTCCCCTGTGTCAGGCTGGTGCTGTCTCCTATCCACTGTGTCAGGCTGGTGCTGTCTCCTGTCCCTTGTGTCAGGCTGGTGTTTTCTCTTGTCCCCTGTGTCAGGCTGGTGTTTTCTCCTGTCCCCTGTGTCAGGCTGGTGTTTTCTCCTGTCCCCTGTGTCAGGCTGGTGTTTTCTCTTGTCCCCTGTGTCAGGCTGGTGTTTTCTCCTGTCCCCTGTGTCAGGCTGGTGCTGTCTCTTGTCCACTGTGTCAGGCTGGTGTTTTATCCTGTACACTGTGTCAGGCTGGTGTTTTCTCATCTCTACTGTGTCAGGCTGGTGTTTTCTCCTGTCCCCTGTGTCAGGCTGGTGCTGTCTCCTATCCACTGTGTCAGGCTGGTGCTGTCTCTTGTCCACTGTGTCAGGCTGGTGTTTTCTCCTGTCCACTGGGTCAGGTTTTGTTTTCTCCTGTCCCCTGTGTCAGGCTGGTTTTTTCTCTTGTCCCCTGTGTCAGGCTGGTGTTTTCTCCTGTCCCCTGTGTCAGGCTGGTGTTTTCTCCTGTCCCCTGTGTCAGGCTGGTGTTTTCTCTTGTCCCCTGTGTCAGGCTGGTGTTTTCTCTTGTCCCCTGTGTCAGGCTGGTGTTTTCTCTTGTCCACTGTGTCAGGCTGGTGTTTTCTCCTGTCCCCTGTGTCAGGCTGGTGTTTTCTCCTGTCCCCTGTGTCAGGCTGGTGTTTTCTCCTGTCCCCTGTGTCAGGCTGGTGTTTTCTCTTGTCCCCTGTGTCAGGCTGGTGTTTTCTCTTGTCCCCTGTGTCAGGCTGGTGTTTTCTCTTGTCCCCTGTGTCAGGCTGGTGTTTTCTCCTTTCCCCTGTGTCAGGCTGGTGCTGTCTCCTGTCCCCTGTCAGACTGGTTCTGTCTCCTGTCCCCTGTGTCAGACTGGTGCTGTGTCCTGTACCCTGTGTCTGACTGGTGTTTTCTTCTCTCTCCTGTAACAGGTTGTTGTGGCTGGTGCTGTCTCTTGTCCCCTGTGTCAGATTGGTGTTTTCTTCTCTCTCCTGTAACAGGTTGGTGAGGCTGGTGCTGTGTCCTGTCCCCTGTGTCAGGCTAGTGTTTTCTCCTATCCCTTGTGTCAGGCTGGTGTTTTCTCCTGTCCCCTGTGTCAGGCTGGTGCTGTGTCCTGTCCCCTGTGTCAGGCTGGTGTTTTCTCCTGTCACCTGTGTCAGGCTGGTTTTTTATGCTGTCCCCTGCGTCAGACTGGTGCTGTGTCCTGTACCCTGTGTCAGGCTGGTGTTTTCTCCTCTCTCCTGTAACAGGTTGGTGAGGCTGGTGCTGTGTCCTGTCCACTGTGTCAGGCTGGTGCTGTGTCCTGTCCCCTGCGTCAGACTGGTGCTGTCTCCTGTACCCTGTGTCAGGCTGGTGTTTTCTCCTCTCTCCTGTAACAGGTTGGTGAGGCTGGTGCTGTGTCCTGTCCACTGTGTCAGGCTGGTGCTGTGTCCTGTCCCCTGCGTCAGACTGGTGCTGTCTCCTGTACCCTGTGTCAGGCTGGTGTTTTCTCCTCTCTCCTGTAACAGGTTGGTGAGGCTGGTGCTGTGTCCTGTCCACTGTGTCAGGCTGGTGCTGTGTCCTGTCCCCTAGTCAGACTGGTGCTGTCTCCTGTACCCTGTGTCAGGCTGGTGTTTTCTCCTCTCTCCTGTAACAGGTTGGTGAGGCTGGTGCTGTGTCCTGTCCACTGTGTCAGGCTGGTGCTGTGTCCTGTACCCTGTGTCTGACTGGTGTTTTCTTCTCTCTCCTGTATAACAGGTTGTTGTGGCTGGTGCTGTCTCTTGTCCCCTGTGTCAGATTGGTGTTTTCTTCTCTCTCCTGTAACAGGTTGGTGAGGCTGGTGCTGTGTCCTGTCCCCTGTGTCAGGCTAGTGTTTTCTCCTATCCCTTGTGTCAGGCTGGTGTTTTCTCCTGTCCCCTGTGTCAGGCTGGTGCTGTGTCCTGTCCCCTGTGTCAGGCTGGTGTTTTCTCCTGTCACCTGTGTCAGGCTGGTTTTTTATGCTGTCCCCTGCGTCAGACTGGTGCTGTGTCCTGTACCCTGTGTCAGGCTGGTGTTTTCTCCTCTCTCCTGTAACAGGTTGGTGAGGCTGGTGCTGTGTCCTGTCCACTGTGTCAGGCTGGTGCTGTGTCCTGTCCCCTGCGTCAGACTGGTGCTGTCTCCTGTACCCTGTGTCAGGCTGGTGTTTTCTCCTCTCTCCTGTAACAGGTTGGTGAGGCTGGTGCTGTGTCCTGTCCACTGTGTCAGGCTGGTGCTGTGTCCTGTCCCCTGCGTCAGACTGGTGCTGTCTCCTGTACCCTGTGTCAGGCTGGTGTTTTCTCCTCTCTCCTGTAACAGGTTGGTGAGGCTGGTGCTGTGTCCTGTCCACTGTGTCAGGCTGGTGCTGTGTCCTGTCCCCTGCGTCAGACTGGTGCTGTCTCCTGTACCCTGTGTCAGGCTGGTGTTTTCTCCTCTCTCCTGTAACAATTTGGTGAGGCTGGTGCTGTGTCCTGTCCACTGTGTCAGGCTGGTGCTGTGTCCTGTCCCCTGCGTCAGACTGGTGCTGTCTCCTGTACCCTGGGTCAGGCTGGTGTTTTCTCCTGTCCACTGTGTCAGACTGGTGCTGTCTCCTGTACCCTGTGTCAGGCTGGTGTTTTCTCCTGTCCACTGTGTCAGGCTGGTGCTGTCTCCTGTCCACTGTGTCAGGCTGGTGCTGTGTCCTGTCCACTGTGTCAGGCTGGTGCTGTCTCCTGTCCACTGTGTCAGGCTGGTGCTGTCTCCTGTACCCTGTGTCAGGCTGGTGCTGTCTCCTGTCCACTGTGTCAGGCTGGTGCTGTCTCCTGTCCCCTGTGTCAGGCTGGTGCTGTCTCCTGTCCACTGTGTCAGGCTGGTGCTGTCTCCTGTCCACTGTGTCAGGCTGGTGCTGTGTCCTGTCCACTGTGTCAGGCTGGTGCTGTCTCCTGTCCACTGTGTCAGGCTGGTGCTGTCTCCTGTCCACTGTGTCAGGCTGGTGCTGTCTCCTGTCCCCTGTGTCAGGCTGGTGCTGTGTCCTGTCCACTGTGTCAGGCTGGTGCTGTCTCCTGTACCCTGTGTCAGGCTGGTGCTGTCTCCTGTCCACTGTGTCAGGCTGGTGCTGTCTCCTGTCCACTGTGTCAGGCTGGTGCTGTCTCCTGTCCCCTGTGTCAGGCTGGTGCTGTCTCCTGTCCACTGTGTCAGGCTGGTGCTGTCTCCTGTCCACTGTGTCAGGCTGGTGCTGTGTCCTGTCCACTGTGTCAGGCTGGTGCTGTCTCCTGTCCACTGTGTCAGGCTGGTGCTGTCTCCTGTACCCTGTGTCAGGCTGGTGCTGTCTCCTGTCCACTGTGTCAGGCTGGTGCTGTCTCCTGTCCACTGTGTCAGGCTGGTGCTGTGTCCTGTCCACTGTGTCAGGCTGGTGCTGTCTCCTGTCCACTGTGTCAGGCTGGTGCTGTCTCCTGTACCCTGTGTCAGGCTGGTGCTGTCTCCTGTCCACTGTGTCAGGCTGGTGCTGTCTCCTGTCCACTGTGTCAGGCTGGTGCTGTCTCCTGTCCCCTGTGTCAGGCTGGTGCTGTCTCCTGTCCACTGTGTCAGGCTGGTGCTGTCTCCTGTCCACTGTGTCAGGCTGGTGCTGTCTCCTGTCCACTGTGTCAGGCTGGTGCTGTGTCCTGTCCACTGTGTCAGGTTGGTGCTGTCTCCTGTCCACTGTGTCAGCTTGGGATGTATTTATTTCCTCATCTTTAACCCACATAGGTTTACAGACCAGCCTGCTCTCTTGGGGTCATGTTGCAGACAGCAGTAGTCATTTATATGTAGAAAATAACAGGTTTGGTTAATCATGAAGAAACGATAGATATTCTTTAAAAAAAATTACGACATGATTGGACGTGATTCATCTCGTCACACAAGTCACTTTCTTTCCTCTTGAGCTGTGAAAATCACGTAGCTGTTTTCACAAGTTAAGCTTAAATGTCACACGTAAAACCATATTTCCAGATGTATTAAATTTAGAGTTCACATGTTATAACACCACCTTTGCACATGAGAATAATAACATGTTTCACCTCACATGTGGATTGCAATTTCACCATTTTTCAAAAAGTTTCACATGTGAAAATCAAGTAAGTAGTTTAACTTGAAAAAAAATTGTATGTGAAGATTTTACGTTCGTATGTAAATTAGCAAGTTCACGTGTGAAAATCAATCACATGTAAAAAAATATATATATATTTGCAGTTTCACATGTAGGAAAATTGTGAAAATCTCACTTTAACATGTGGAATTTTAGATTCACATGTGGGGTTGAAATAACGTTAATCTCCACTCATATGAAAAGGTGGTGTTAGCATATTGCAGTAGCGATGATTCCACTGGTGGAATTTGAGTGTCCACGTGAAGGTCACTTACAGTTAAAGTGGCAATCCTTAGTTGCTACATCCATTTCTCAGCTTATAAATAATTCACAATTATGTACCCATTGATTATTGAAGAATATAACTTACAAATGCCTCCAGGAGCTTATTTCAACTGTTGTTCGGCATCAAAACCCAACATATAAGCCTGTTATACACCAGTGTTAGTAAACGTAGGAAATGTAAACAACCGCTTTAAAACGAAAAATATTTTTTAGTTAAAACTATATTTTATATCATGGGATGGTCAGTTCTTGCATCCATAACGTAGTCTATGGATTTGAGAGTAGTTTTTCCAGCCCCGTCCCTCAGATTTGTACTGACCCTGTGGCAGGGAGAACCCTTTGTTTTAATAGAGTAATAGTGTTATTATATAGTGCAGTCCTCTAGTGATTGAGTTACTTTGGTGCCATCAATATCAAGCAAAAGTTCTGAAGTCAAGAACAAAATTCTTGGTATTGAAAACAAAACAAATGCTATTTATAGCAAAAGTATTGATGGCAAATTAAAATATTGCAAGGAAATAATTTCGAAATTGTCCGTAGAGCTCCAAGACAGGATTGTGTCGAGGCACAGGTCTGGGGAAGGGTACCAAAACATTTCTGCAGCATTGAAGGTCCACAAGAACACGTTGGCCTCCATCATTCTTAAGACTCTTCCTAGAGCTGGCCGCATGGCCCAACTGAGCAATCGGGGGAGAAGGGCCTTGATCAGGGAGGTGACCAAATAACACGATGGCAGTGGTAGAAAAAATATCCAATTGTTATACTTGAGTAAAAGTAAATATAACTTCATAGAAAATGTCTCAAGTAAAAGTATAAGACACCCAGTAAAATACTACTTGAGTAAAATTCTAAAAGTATTTGATTTTACATTTACTTAAGTGTCAAAAATATAAGTATAAAACATATTGATATTAAGCAAAGCAGACGACACAATTTTTTTGGTTTTTAAATTTACAGATAGACAGGGGCACTCCAACATTCAGACATAATTCACAAGTGAAGCATGTGTTTAGGCAGTAGGGATGACCAGGGATGTTCTCTTGATAAGTGCGTGAATTTAAACATTTTCCTGTCCTGCTAAGCATTCAAAATGTAACAAGTACTTTTGGGTGTCAGGGAAAAGGTATGAAGTATAGGGCTCTGGTCAAAACAAGGGCTCTGTGTAGGGAATAGGGTTCCATTTGGGACGTACACAAAGGGTTCCAGGAGCAAACGGCTCCCAGCAGCTCTGCTTGATTAGGCAGCGTTCCACACTTTAATGAAAGTTAATAGAGTTAATGGAGTTTTTACATGTCTGTTTTGCATGCAGCGTATCAGCTCCCCTACCACCATGAGAGAGAGCTGGTTTAATAGCTCATCAGCCACCGCCTGAGTCTCTCTTGACCTCCAGGAGGAAGTGTATGTTAAGAGTAATTTGGTTAAATGATGCAAGAAGGGTTGTCTTATTGGATTTTTGTCATCTGTCAACAGTGTGGTTAGGACTCTCAAGTTTTGTAGCTACGTTTCCACTTTTCAATGTTTTATAATGATGCCTCCTCAAAACGTCACCTACCTTTAGCAGTTACAACGATGTGTTCATCTCTGGAGTCAGGTGACGTACAATATTTGGGACATACAATGCCTTCGGAAAGTATTCAGACCACTTAACTGTTCCACATTTTGTTCGGTTACAGCTTTAGTATAAAATGTTTTAAATCGTTTTTTCTCTCATCAGTCTACACACAATACCCCCATAATGACATCACAATACCCCCATAATGACATCACAATACCCCCATTATGACAAGGCAAAAACAGGTTTTTAGAAACAAAAAAGAAAAAATGAATTATCACATTTACATAAGTATTCAGACCCGTTACTCAGTACTTTGTTGAAGCATCTTTGGCGGTGATTACAGCCTTGAGTATTCTTGGGTATGACACTAAGCTTGGCACACCTGTATTTGGGGAAAATCTCCCATTCTTCTCTGCAGATCCTCTCAAAATCTGTCAGGTTGGATGAAGAGTTTTCATGTCTCTCCAGAGATATCCGATCGGGTTCAAGTCCGGGCTCTGGTTGGGCCACTCAAGGACATTCAGAAACTTGTCCCAAAGTCACTCCTACATTGTCTTGGCTGTGTGCTTAGGGTCGTTGTCCAGTTGGAAGGTGAACCGTCGCCCCAGTCTGAGGCACTGAGAGCTCTGGAGCAGGTTTTCATCAAGGATCTCTCTGTACTTTGCTCCGATTCATCTTTGCTTTGATCCTGACTAGTCTCCCAGTCCCTGTTGCTGAAAAACATCCCTGCAGCATGATGCTTCCACCACCACGCTTCACCGTAGGGATGGTGCCAGGTTTCCACTAGACGTGATGCTTGGCATTCAGGCCAAAGAGTTCAATCTTGGTTTCATCAGACCAGAGAATCTTGTTTCTCATGGTCTGGGAGCCTTTAGGTGCCTTTAAGCAAACTCCAAGCGGGCTGTCGTGCCTTTTACTAAGGAGTGGCATCCGTCTGGCCATTCTAGTGCTGCAGAGATGGTTGTCCTTCTGGAAGGTTCTCCAATCTCCACAGAGGAACTCTGGAGCTCTGTCAGAATGACCATAGGTTCTTGGTCACCTCCCTGATCAAGGCCCTTCTCCCCCGATTGTTCAGTTTGGCCGGGCGGCCAACTCTAGGAAGAGTCCTGGTGGTTCCAAACTTCTTCCATTTAAGAATAATGGAGGCCACTGTGTTGTTCGGGACATTCAATGCTGCAGACACTATTTGGAAACCTTCTCCAGATCTGTGCCTCGACACAATCCTATCTCGGGGCTCTACGGACAATTCCTTCGACCTCATGGCTTGGTTTTTGCTCTGACATGCACTGTCAACAGTGGGACCTTATATAGACGTGTGTGCCTTTACAAATCATGTCCAACCAATTGAATTTACCACAGGTGCACTTCAATCAAGTTGTAGAAACATCTCAAGGATGATCAATGGAAACAGGATGCACCCAAGGTACATTTTTTGTCTCATAGTAAAGGGTCTAATTACTTATGTAAATAAGATATTTCTGTTTTAATTTTAATACATTTGCAAACATTTCTAAAAAACTGTTTTTGCTTTGTTTTGACAATTCTGCCTGTCCTGACTGCCTGCCGTTCTGTACCTTGTCACACCACCTTGGATTATTGACCCCTGCCTGCCCTGACCCCGAGACTGCCTGCTGTTCTGTACCTTATGGACTCTGATCTGGATTACTGACCTCTGCCTGCCCTTGACTTGTCGTTTTGCCTGGCCCCTGTTCTAGTAAAACACTTTTGTTACTTCGACACTGTCTGCATCTGGGTCTTCTCCTGAAAAGTGATAATTTGGGACTGATTTGAATTATACAATATGTTATACAATAGGTTACCTTTTTCTTTCAGAAACGTATAGTTTATTATTTCAGATAGTTATAGATTATTATTTCAGATAGTTATAGTTTATTATTTCAGATAGTTATAGTTTATTATTTCAGATAGTTATAGTATATTATTTCAGATAGTTATAGTTTATTATTTCAGATAGTTATAGTTTATTATTCAGATAGTTATAGTTTATTATTCAGATAGTTATAGTTTATTATTTCAGATAGTTATAGTTTATTATTCAGATAGCTATAGTTTATTATTTCAGATAGTTATAGTTTTTTATTCAGATAGTTATAGTTTATTATTCAGATAGTTATAGTTTGTTATTTCAGATAGATATAGTTTATTATTTCAGATAGTTATAGTTTATTATTTCAGATAGTTATAGTTTATTATTTCAGATAGTTATAGTTTATTATTTCAGATAGTTATAGTTTATTATTCAGATAGTTATAGTTTATTATTCAGATAGTTATAGTTTATTATTTCAGATAGTTATAGTTTATTATTCAGATAGTTATAGCTTATTATTCAGATAGATATAGTTTATTATTTCAGATAGTTATAGTTTATTATTCAGATAGTTATAGTTTGTTATTTCAGATAGATATAGTTTATTATTCAGATAGATATAGTTTATTATTCAGATAGTTATAGTTCATTATTCAGATAGTTATAATTTATTATTTCAGATAGTTATAGTTTATTATTCAGATAGTTATAATTTATTATTTCAGATAGTTATAGTTTTTTATTCAGATAGTTATAGTTTATTATTCAGATAGTTATAGTTTATTATTCAGATAGTTATAATGTATTATTTCAGATAGATATAGTTTATTATTCAGATAGTTATAGTATATTATTCAGATAGCTATAGTTTATTATTTCAGATAGTTATAGTTTATTATTCAGATAGTTATAGTTTTTCATTCAGATAGTTATAGTTTATTATTCAGATAGTTATAATTTATTATTTCAGATAGATATAGTTTATTATTCAGATAGTTATAGTTTATTATTCAGATAGATATAGTTTATTAATTCAGATAGTTATAGATTATTATTCAGATAGTTATAGTTTATTATTTCAGATATGTATAATTTATTATTCAGATAGTTATAGTTTGTTATTCAGATAGTTATAGATTATTATTCAGATAGTTATAGTTTATTATTCAGATAGCTATAGTTTATTATTTCAGATAGTTATAGTTTATTATTCAGATACTTATATTTTATTATTTCAGATAGTTATAGTTTATTATTCAGATAGTTATAGTTTATTATTTCAGATAGTTATAGTTTATTATTCAGATACTTATATTTTATTATTTCAGATAGTTATAGTTTATTATTCAGATAGTTATAGTTTAATATTTCAGATAGATATAGTTTATTATTTCAGATAGTTATAGTTCATTATTCAGATAGTTATAGTTCATTATTCAGATAGTTATAGTTTAATATTTCAGATAGTTATAGTTTATTATTCAGATAGTTCTAGTTTATTATTCAGATAGTTATAGTTTATTATTTCAGATAGATATAGATTATTATTCAGATAGTTATAGTTTATTATTCAGATAGTAATAATTTATTATTTCAGATAGTTATAGATTATTATTCAGATAGTTATAGTATATTATTCCGATAGCTATAGTTTATTATTTCAGATAGTTATAGTTTATTATTCAGATAGATATAGTTTATTATTCAGATAGTTATAGTTTATTATTCAGATAGTTATAGTTTTTTATTCAGATAGTTATAGTTTATTATTCAGATAGTTATAGTTTATTATTCAGATAGTTATAGTATATTATTCCGATAGCTATAGTTTATTATTTCAGATAGTTATAGTTTATTATTCAGATAGATATAGTTTATTATTCAGATAGTTATAGTTTATTATTCCGATAGCTATAGTTTATTATTTCAGATAGTTATAGTTTATTATTCAGATAGTTATAATTTATTATTTCAGATAGATATAGTTTATTATTCAGATAGTTATAGTATATTATTCCGATAGCTATAGTTTATTATTTCAGATAGTTATAGTTTATTATTCAGATAGTTATAGTTTATTATTCAGATAGTTATAGTTTATTATTCAGATAGTTATAGTTTTTTATTCAGATAGTTATAGTATATTATTCCGATAGCTATAGTTTATTATTTCAGATAGTTATAGTTTATTATTCAGATAGTTATAGTTTGTTATTCAGATAGTTATAGTTTTTTATTCAGATAGTTATAGTTTATTATTTCAGATAGTTATAGATTATTATTCAGATAGTTATAGTTTATTATTTCAGATATGTATAATTTATTATTCAGATTGTTATAGTTTGTTATTCAGATAGTTATAGATTATTATTCAGATAGTTATAGTTTATTATTCAGATACTTATATTTTATTATTTCAGATAGTTATAGTTTATTATTCAGATAGTTATAGTTTAATATTTCAGATAGATATAGTTTATTATTCAGAAAGTTATAATTTATTATTTCAGATAGTTATAGTTTATTATTCAGATATATATAGTTTATTAATTCAGATAGTTATAGATTATTATTCAGATAGTTATAGTTTATTATTCAGATACTTATATTTTATTATTTCAGATAGTTATAGTTTATTATTCAGATAGTTATAGTTTAATATTTCAGATAGATATAGTTTAATATTTCAGATAGTTATAGTTTATTATTCATATACTTATAGTTTAATATTTCAGATAGATACAGTGTATTATTTCAGATAGTTATAGTTTATTATTTCAGATAGTTATAGTTTATTATTCAGATAGTTATAGTTTATTATTCAGATTGTTATAATTTGTTATTCAGATAGTTATAGTTTATTATTCATATACTTATAGTTTAATATTTCAGATAGATACAGTGTATTATTTCAGATAGTTATAGTTTATTATTTCAGACAGTTATAGTTTATTATTTCAGATAGTTATAGTTTATTATTCAGATAGTTATAGTTTATTTTTCAGATAGTTATAGTTTATTATTTCAGATAGTTATAGTTTATTATTCAGACAGTTATAGTTCATTATTCAGATAGTTATAGTTTATTATTCAGATAGTTATAGTTTATTATTTCAGATAGTTATAGTTTATTATTCAGATAGTTATAATTTATTATTTCAGATAGATATAGTTTATTATTCAGATAGTTATAGTATATTATTCCGATAGCTATAGTTTATTATTCAGATAGTTATAGTTTATTATTCAGATATATATAGTTTATTAATTCAGATAGTTATAGATTATTATTCAGATAGTTATAGTTTATTATTTCAGATATGTATAATTTATTATTCAGATTGTTATAGTTTGTTATTCAGATAGTTATAGATTATTATTCAGATAGTTATAGTTTATTATTCAGATACTTATATTTTATTATTTCAGATAGTTATAGTTTATTATTCAGATAGTTATAGTTTATTATTCATATACTTATAGTTTAATATTTCAGATAGATACAGTGTATTATTTCAGATAGTTATAGTTTATTATTTCAGATAGTTATAGTTCATTATTCAGATAGTTAAAGTTTATTATTCAGATAGTTATAGTTTATTATTCAGATAGTTATAGTTTATTATTTCAGATAGTTAAAGTTTATTATTCAGATAGTTATAGTTTATTATTCAGATAGTTATAGTTTGTTATTCAGATATTTATAGTTTATTATTCAGATAGTTATAGTTTATTATTTCAGATAGTTAAAGTTTATTATTCAGATAGTTATAATTTATTATTCAGATAGTTATAGTTTATTATTTCAGATAGTTAAAGTTTATTATTCAGATAGTTATAGTTTATTATTCAGATAGTTATAGTTTGTTATTCAGATATTTATAGTTTATTATTTCAGATAGTTATAATTTATTATTCAGATAGTTATAGTTCATTATTCAGATAGATATAGTTTATCATTCAGATAGTTATAGTTTATTATTTCAGATAGTTATAGTTTATTATTCAGATAGTTATAGTTTATTTTTCAGATAGTTATAGTTTATTATTTCAGATAGTTATAGTTTATTATTCAGATAGTTATAGTTTATTATTCAGATAGTTATAGTTCATTATTCAGATAGTTATAGTTTAATATTTCAGATAGTTATAGTTTATTATTTCAGATAGTTATAGTATTTTTGGTGAAGTTTTCTTGTGATTAATTGTTTTCTGAACGGTGTCTGCCTCTTCATACCCTCTAGTCTCTTCGAGGCCAAACGATACAAAGACCTTCTATACAGAAGCTGTCATTACAAACTTCAACAGTCGGGACAAAGTTCCACATTATCATACAATGAGTCTTTGTAGATCCAAACCATGTACAGATACAGAGCCTGGAGAATTGGATGGGTAGGAAAGAGGGATGAAGAGAGAGAGAGAATGAGAGAAGATAGAGATTGAAGGAAGGAGAGCGATTGAGGGAAGAGGAGAGAGAGAGACTGAGGGAAGAAGAGAGAGAGAATGAGAGAAAAAGAGAGAGAACATGAAGAGGAATAGGACACCTTCATGGTAATAGTTAGCAATAGTTAGTGTCTCTGTTTCCACCAGAAGGGGAAGTGAGGATGAAGTGTAACTTACTAGGGTTAGGGTTAGGCTCTACCAGAAGGGAAGTGAGGAGGAGGTTTAACCTACTAGGGTTAGGGTTAGGCTCTACCAGAAGGGAAGTGAGGAGGAGGTTTAACCTACTAGGGTTAGGGTTAGGCTCTACCAGAAGGGAAGTGAGGAAGAGGTTTAACCTACTAGGGTTAGGGTTAGGCTCTACCAGAAGGGAAGTGAGGAGGAGGTTTAACCTACTAGGGTTAGGGTTAGGCTCTACCAGAAGGGAAGTGAGGAAGAGGTTTAACCTACTAGGGTTAGGGTTAGGCTCTACCAGAAGGGAAGTGAGGAGGAGGTTTAACCTACTAGGGTTAGGGTTAGGCTCTACCAGAAGGGATGTGAGGAGGAGGTTTAACCTATTCTTGGCACCACATGCATGGCCCACAGTCACTGTGCTTATGGGACTAAGGGGCTTCTGAGTGAAGCACGCTAGGCCCCATCACCATCCCGAACATTAGCCAGCCACCACTGATTCAAGACATCTATTAGCAGGCTTGGGGCTGTGTTTCCAACGACACCCTGTTCCCTACAAAGTGCATTCTTTTTGACCAGATCCCTCAAAAGTAGTGCACTACATACTAGGGAATAGGGTGCCATTTGAGACGTACAACTACTTTTAAAAGGATCAGGAAGTCTGACAGGCATTGTGACTTCAAGCATTGTCATTCAGTCTAATTTATTCATCCGAATACAGTTAACGATGAAAAATGATCCACTTGTCCTCCAAGGATTCATTTGGTTGATTTAATATTGATGTATTGTCACTGCAGCCTAGTTTCTCTAAGCCTTCCTCTGGAGGATGGAGAAGACTGTTCATCTGCAGACTCCACTAGAATATACTGCCTCAGCGAGGAATAGTGCCCACACAACTTTAATATTTCCATATTGAATAGAATGAATCATTAATTATGGCTTAATGAGAGAATCACAGTCACATGCTCTCGCGGATCGCTGCTGACATAGACATGTTTTGTACAGTACAGTGGACAAAATAGGAGTTTTGTATTGCATTATTTGAGAATGCGTTACGTTTGTTCTTTCTGTATGTCTCAGGTGGCTATCTGTATGTCTCATGTAGGCTATCTGTATGTCTCAGGTGGCTATCTGTATGTCTCAGGTGGCTATCTGTGTGTCTCAGGTGGCTATCTGTATGTCTCAGGTGGCTATCTGTATGTCTCAGGTGGCTATCTGTATGTCTCAGGTGGGCTATCTGTGTGTCTCAGGTGGCTATCTGTATGTCTCAGGTGGGCTATCTGTGTGTCTCAGGTGGCTATCTGTATGTCTCAGGTGGGCTATCTGTGTGTCTCAGGTGGCGTTTCTCTTATTGGCAACTGTTGTTTGATTTATATGCTTTGACTTTGCCTTCGCTTTGCATTGTAAATGTGTATATTTAGAGTATGCCAGTAATTACACTGTGACCCTAATGAGATATTTTGTTCTTTGAGCGAACCCTGTCAATAACACCTCAGGTCAGATGAGATGTTATCTCAGCTTCCAATTGGCTTATTCATCCCCGGCCCCGCACCCCCCACCCCTGTAGCTATTCCCCAGGTCGTTGCTGTAAATGAGAATGTGTTCTCAGTCAACTGACCTGGTAAAATAGGGGTAAAATAAGCGTCTGATTATGGCATATTGGAGAGTACTAATGATTCAGTCCCAAATTGCACCCTACTCACTGTATAGTGTACTAGAGCTGTAGGGCTGTACACCCTACCTTATTTCACCTACATACTACCTCAGAACGTGTAAAAAGGGTTTCTTAACTTCTTAGGGAGCGGCTCCCGAGGTGACGGTTTTGGAGAGTCTGGCGTGCCCAAAGTAAAATGCCTCCCACTCAGGCCCAGAAAATAGGATATGTACATAATTAGTACTATTGGATAGGAAACACTCTAAAGTAAAAAAAAAAAAAAAAGGTAAGGGATTTGTTTTCACTGTGAAATGTGTTTTGTGTAAACCGCGATGGTTTATGAATTTATGCTAATTGAAAAATATTGGAGGTGCTACCCTCAAACAATCAAATGTTGTGCTTTCGCCGTAAAGCCTTTTTGAAATCTGACAACACTGTGATATTGCCAAGAAGCAGAGCTTTTGATGACTATGCAACACATGTATATTGATGAATGTTTAATTAACTACTTAGGGAGTGGTGGGGCGCCGACACTACCCGGCGAAATGCAAGGCGCCAAATTCAAAATCCAAAAGTTGAATTATTAAACATTCATCAATATACAAGTGTTGCATAGTCATCAAAAGCTCTGCTTCTTGGCAATATCACAGCGTTGTCAGATTGAAACGTGAAGAGAACGCATTCAAATATACCTATAAACTTTTCCTAAACAAATCAAATACCAGTTAAAATGCATCCTTAGCTATCCTTTTATGAATATTAGCGATAATATTTCACTCGGATGGTCACCTAAACGTTATATAAGTAAAATACAGTGGGGTGCGCAGCCAGACTCGCGCACGAGAAAACTTGTTGACATCTGAGCTACCTTGGCCATTTCCTGTACCTATTCCTCCTGCTTCCTCCAATCTCTCTGAGGCTTTATATATAGACCGTTGACATCTAGTGGAAGCCATAGGTACTGAAATCTCGGAGCTGCTTGCCATAGAACTCAATAGAGAGACTGTCAAACAGAGCCAATGTGACAAAAAACAGTAATAGATTTTTCTCTGGTTTTCACCTGCTATTTCTGTTCTGTTACACTCACAGACATTATGTTAACACTTTTAGAAACTTCAGAGTGTTTCCTATCCAATAGGCGAGTCAGGTCAGAGTGAGGCAGGAGAGGGTGATTCAGGTCAGGGTGATTCAGGTCAGGGTGAGTCAGGCCAGGGTGGTGCAGAGTGAGGCAGGACAGGGTGATTCAGGTCAGGGTGAGTCAGGCCAGGGTGGTGCAGAGTGAGGCAGGACAGGGTGATTCAGGTCAGGGTGAGTCAGGCCAGGGTGGTGCAGAGTGAGGCAGGACAGGGTGATTCAGGATAGGGTGATTCAGCATAGGGTGATTCAGGATAGGGTGAGTCAGGTCAGGGTGATTCAGGATAGGGTGAGTCAGGACAGGGTGATTCAGGATAGGGTGAGTCAGGACAGGGTGATTCAGGATAGGGTGAGTCAGGGCAGGGTGGTGCAGACTGAGGCAGGACAGGGTGATTCAGGATAGGGTTATTCATTATTTATTGTTATGATTGTTATTATTATTATTATTATTATTATTATGATATCCTGTTTGCTCTTATGGACTGACCTCTTCAATTCAAACCATTCAAATCTCAGTCTGGAGACTGAGATGACTTTTGCAAAATGTTGATTTTGTGGTCAATTAAACATTCCTTTGTGTATTTTCATTAGTGCTTGGGGTTATTGTCTTGATGGAAGATCGACTTGCGAGCCTCCTGGCAGAGAAAACTAGGTTTTTGGCTGAAATGTCCTAGTACTTGGTAAAGTTCATGATGCTGTTGACCTTAACAAGGGCCCCAGGACCAGTGGAAGGTCCACCACCATATTTTATAGTAGGTATGAAGTACTTTTCTGCATATGTTTCTGTTTTTCAACCCCAAACCTACCACTGGTGTGCCTGGCCAAGGAGGTCTATATTCATGTCATCTGACCATAGCATCGCTGAGAGTTAGCACCGCCTGGAGTTTGCACAGCCTGGAGTTTGATAAACAGCATTTGCACTTTGATTGGAATCAGTGCTATGGTCAGATGACATTAAAATATAGCTCTTTGGCCACGCACACACGTTATCAAGGGGAGGGTGCTGGAGTTTTGAAAACAGTGGTGCCAATAATTTTGACTCATCTCTGTTTGTTGATTACATGTTGAACAAAATATCTTTATCTTAGCAATTGTCAACCTGACTTGATGGACCTGACTGTACGTCGTCCTGACCTGATGGATCTGACTATACGTCTGCCTGACCTGACAGATCTGACTGTATGTCTTCCTGACCTGATGGATCTGTCTATACCTCTGCCTGACCTGACGGATCTGACTGTATGTCTGCCAGACCTGATGGATCTGACTGTACGTCTGCCTGACCTGATGGATCTGACCGTACATCTGCCTGACCTGATAGATCTGACTGTACGTCTGCCTGACCTGATGGATCTAACTGTATGTCTGCCAGACCTGCCAGACCTGACAGATCTGACTGTATGTCTGCCTGACCTGATGGATCTGACTGTATGTCTGCCTGACCTGATGGATCTGACTGTATGTCTGCCTGACCTGATGGATCTGACTGTATGTCTGTCTGACCTGATGGATCTGACTATGTCTGCATGACCTGATGGATCTGACTATACGTCTGCCTGATCTGATGGATCTGACTGTATGTCTTCCTGACCTGACGGATCTGACTATACGTCCGCCTGACCTGACGGATCTGACTATACGTCCGCCTGACCTGACGGATCTGACTGTATGTCTGCCTGACCTGATGGATCTGACTATACGTCTGCCTGACCTGACGGATCTGACTATACGTCTGCCTGTCCTGATGGATCTGACTGTTCAGACAGTGTAGGAATAAGCAGGCAAGGCGGGGAGCAAAGCATGTATTTTATAGAAGTAAATAATTATAAAGCATGAGCTGGGCTATCAACACAAATCGAGCTTCTGTTTTTCTGTTGTGGTAACATTTTACTCTGTCCCTGTACATCACTGGATCCTCATTCTGCTAATGGAAGAGAAGGTTACATGCTAACCCTGCTACTGAACTCTACAGAAGGAGGATGCATGGTAACATTACTACTGAACTCTACTAAAGGAGGATACATGCTAACATTACTACTGAACTCTACTAGAGGAGGATACATGGTAACATTTCTACTGAACTCTACTAAAGGAGGATACATGCTAACATTACTACTGAACTCTACTAAAGTAGGATACATGCTAACATTACTACTGAACTCTACTAAAGGAGGATACATGGTAACATTACTACTGAACTCTACTGAAGGAGGATACA